>PVIA01002510.1:0-205894 GCA_004024845.1 Tonatia bakeri | reverse complement strand
GGGACTGGGTCGTCTAGTTCTTCTCTCAGCGTCACGTCAGAGGGTTTTCTAGATCGCCACATGGCATTTTAAAGCCACTATTTAAAAAAATACACTATTTGTAACAACAATATAATATCTTAAGAAATGAATGCTCCACCATTTATTTAGCTCCATCTTCAGCATCTAGGTTCTTCTGATTTTCTACCACTATCAACCACGGTGCCATGGACTGCTTTTTTCAACATTTCAGACAGCTTCCTTCAGCTGGGCTCCCAGATCGAAGGGAATGAACATATTTATGGCACCAGATAACAAGGGTGGGCAAAAGTAGCTTACAGTTGTAAGTATGCAAAACAGAGTTGACTCTTACATTATTGTTATTGTTATTATTATTATTATTTACTAATTACTGTATTATTTATTATTAACCTACTTTTGCCCATCCCTGTGTATTCTTTGTTTACTATATGGTTTTATTTGAACACAGATTACACTTAAATAAAATTCTAACAAATTCTGGACATTACAGTATTACTTAAGACTTATAAATCCAATGACTTCCAAGATAACATCAGATGGCTTATAGAAGAAAGACATATAAATAGGAATAAATGTAAGTAGGAGTAATAAGGCAGACAAATACATAGAGCCAACTAACTAAAGGAGGAGTAGGCAAACCGTAGCCTGCAGGACAAATCTGGCCCACCCCCTTTTTGTAAACAACGTTAGACTGGGTAACGGCAATGCCCACTCACTTCTGCATGCCTGTGGCTGTTCCCATGTTATCACAGCAGAGCTCAGCGGTTGTAACAGAGACAGACAGTACGGCCACCGAAGCCCAAACTATCTGCTATCTGGCTTTTACAGAAAAAGCTCACCAACTCCTTGAGATCTCACTGTATCTTTTTAAAAGGGAACCTGAACAGCCCTGTATTTATTAGAGAAATAAAAATTTTAGTTTAAAAACCTTCCTATAAAGAAAACTCCAGGTCCAGACATTTAAGAAAAAAATAATACCAGTACTACACAAACTCTTACAGAAAACTGAAGATGAACTACTTCCCAACTCATTCTGTAAAGCCAACCTGATACCAAAACCAAGAAAAGAAAACTACATATCAATATCCCTCATGAACACAAATGTTAAAAAAAAAAATCTAAACAAAGCATTTGTTGAATTTAGTGATACACAGGGTAATGCCTCACAACCAAGTAAAGATTATCCCAGGAATGCAAGGCTGGTTTAACTACAAGTCAGTCAACTCCCAGCACTGTAGACTTAAAGAACTTAAGAGCAGAAAGACACGTTAGAGATCATCAACCTGACACCCTCTGTTTTACAGATGAGGAAATAAGGTCCACAGAACCAAGATTACATAGCTGATTAGTAGTTAGTTAGGCCTAAGGATGAACCTAAAGACCCAACCAAGAGCAGAAGCACATATTTTATTGTATGTAATCATTTAGTCACTACACATACTATTCTTTTATTGCTTTAAAGGGAAGTACAGCCCTGGCTGGTGTGGCTCAGTGGATTGAGTGCATGCCTGCAAACCAAAGGGTCACCAGTTTGATTCCCAGTCAGGGCACATATCTGGGTTGCAGGCCAGGTCCCCAGTAAGGGGCACGCACGAGGCAACCACACGCTGATGTTTGTTTCTCTCCATCTCTTTCTCCTTCCCTTCCTCTCTCTCTAAAAATAAATAAATAAATTATTTTTAAACAAAAAGGGAAGCATAATGTGATGCTTTGCGAGTTAGGAAATCCTGGGCTTGAATCTAGCTATTTCCTAGAGACTTGGGCATATGAATAACTTCTCTAACCCTCAATGTTTGTAACTGCTAAATGGTGGCAATAATGGTCTCTGCACATGCAGGTTGATTGTGAGGATTAAATAAGATGACATAGCTAAAGCATTCAACCATCATCATCATCATCATCATCATCATCATCGTAATGTACCCAGGAATAAAGTTAACCAACAATATAATACCTGTACTTGGAAAACTATAGGACACTGAAAAAAGAAATTAATAAAGATATGAATAAGTGGAAGTATAAATCATGTTCATGGTTTGGAAGAAAAAACATCGTTAAAATGTCCACACTAACCAAAGTAATCTACAGATTCAATGCAATTCTTACTAAAATACCAATGGCATATGTCATAGATCTAGAATAAATATTTCAAAAATTTATATGGTACCAAAAAGGACCCCAAATAGCCCCAGCAATATTGAGAAAGAAGAAGAAAGTTGACAATACCTGATATCAAACTCTACTACAAGGCCACTGTAATCACAACAGTCTGGTACTGGCACAAGAACAGACACATAGGTCAATGCAACAGAACAGAGAGCCCAGAAATAAAAACAGTGCCTTAATGGTCAACTAATACTTGACAAAGGAGGCAAGAGCATACAATGGAGTAAATACAGTCTTTTCAACAAATGCTGTTGGGAGAACTGGACTGGTACATAAAAATAATGAAACTAGACCACCAAATTACACCATATATAAGAATAGACTCAAAATGAATGAAAGACTTAAATATTGGTGTTAGTACCATAAAAATTCTAGAGGAAAGCATGGGCAGTAAAATTTCATATATCTTGAGTAGCAATATTTTTATCTCCTAGGGCAAAGAAAACAAAGGAAAAAAAGAAACAAATGGGACTACATCAAATTAAAAAGCTTCTGCACAGTTAAAGAAAACATCGAAATGAAAAGGGAACCAACCGTATGGGAAAACATATTTGCCAACATACCTCAGACAAGGGTTTGATCTCCGAAATATATAAAGGACTCATATGACTCCACACCAGGAAGACAAATAATCCAATTAAAAATGGTCAAAGGACCTGAAGAGACACTTCACCAAGGAGGACATACAGAGAGGATACACAGACATATAAGAAAATATTCAAGTTTACTAATCATTAGAGAGATGCAAATTAAAACCACAATGAGATTATCACCTCATACCTGCCAGAATGGTTACCATCAATAAATCAATAGACAAGTGCTGGTGAGGATGTGGAGAAAAGGGAACCCTCATGCATTGCTGGTTGGGAATGCAGACTGGTGCAGCCACTGTGGAAAATGGTAGGGAATTTCCTTAAAAAAAAATTAACTGTCTTTTGACCCAGTGATTCCACTTCTGGGAATATATCCTAAGAATCCTGAAATGCCAGTTCAAAAGGATATATACACCCCTACGTTCATAGCAGCCAAGATCTGGAAACAGCCCAAGTGACGTGAGTAGATGAGTGGATGTTACAAAAAGCTGTGGTACATTTATACAATGGAATACATTTATACAATGGAATACTACACAGGAACAAAAAAGAAGGAACTCTTATCTTTTGAGACAGCATGGATGGATGTGGAGACTATTATGCTCTATTATGCTAAGTGAAATAAGCCAGTCAGTGAAAAACAAATATGGTATGATCTCACTTATATGTGGAATCTAATGAGCAAAACAGAATCAGAGGCATGGAAACATGGAATATACAGTTGTAAGGGGTCGGGGGCGGGGAGGAAGGTGGGGACTGGTTGTAAAAAGGTGAGGGGATTAGCCAAATAACAGGTATGCATGACCCAAGGACGTGGACGACAGCAGTGTGGGGATTGCCTGAGGGGCTGGGAGGGGCTAGGTGGAAGGGGGGAAAGGAGAGAAAAATTGGGACAAATGTAATAGCATAAACAATAAAATACTTTTTACAAAATAAAGCACTCAGCAAAGCACTTGGCCCCTCCCCACAAATACTACTAATACTACCACCAACACCACTGCCCATAACCACTGTATCTGGATAACAAGCACATCAAATTTAAGTTAGAAGAAAAGGACAGAAACCACACAGCCTCCTCTTAGTAGATATGCCTTTGAAACCACCCAGACCCATGAGCTCATCAAAGAGACAGCCTATTGTCTGATTTACTTCTCTGTCTCTGGCATGGACTCCCCTAGGAATGAAACCTTTTATATGAGTGGCCAGTTTCCTTCTGATATATACTCTGATTGTTTTCTTCTAATTACCTGCTTTCCTGTCCACAGTGGAAAAGGCTTCAGGATAGCAGGGGGAAAGAGCTTCACACGTCCCACTTTGTCTGTGAGTCCTCGATACACCAGCTCCATGTACTGCTCCCGGGTAAAAAAACAACCTCGGGTGGTCATGTTTGCGCCTGAAACCATGTGATCTTGGATCAATCCTGCCAATGGCTGGCCATCCTACAAATCAAGACAAAAGGAGAACAAAGATAAATTTTAAGTTACATCTAATTCCTGATCATCTGCTTGGAGGCCACCTCCTAGCAACAGCCTTGATGTAGCCCCACATTGCCTTCTTCACGCTGCCTTCTCTGCAGCCTCAGGCCAGAGCTCAGGCCTCTCGTTCTGAGGACAAACTGCCTTCTGAAGCGCACGACCAGGGCTTCCTGACTGGCTTCCACCTTTGCCACTTGCTCACAGTTCTATATCAAAACTGCTTCAAATTCAACCACTTCCACAAGTCCTTTCCTCCATAATCCCATCTGGTTTTAGTTACTCCAGCATAGTTTTTACATTTATGCATAAATGTGGCCTGGATGCTGTTAGCTATGTTACTGTTTTTATATTTTGGTTTTACACTTTAGTATTTTTCACACATTTCTGGCCTGGTTCTCCTATACATTGGTCATCCATTCAACAGGTAGTTATTGAGAGCCTACTATGTGCCTAAGCACTTGGTCAGAGCTTCAGTCTACTTCAGTGGAAGAGACGATCCTTTATGACGAGGAAGAGCTAGACAGTAAGAAAATGACTAGATAAGTACACCGACACAAGAGTTTCAGATGACATGGAGGCAAGTAACAGAACGGATTATAATGCAGATCTGTGGTAGGGGGATGGTCAGGAATGGTTTCAGTGAGGGGCGGCATCACAGTGAGGCCTGAGGAGTAACCTGGAGGCGGCAGGTGCAGGGAGGCAGGGTTCAGGCAGAGGTTCATGAGAGGACCTGACATGCATGACTGCAGAAGGAAGGAAAGCATGTCTTTTCACGGAGCAGCACATGTTCGTAGTGAGCCCTTAAAGAAGGCTGTTATCTACCGGATGTCCAAACCAGGGCTTTTATAAAAGCCTAAATTCTGGTTGGGTAGATTCATCTCATTTGACACTTGTCACGGTTTTTCTGATCCTTAGTTTCCTGACTCTTACCTGCAGGCATGTGTTCATGGCAACATAAGGCACACTAAAGTAAAAATAGCTGTGCTCACTGACGTTTCAGAAGTCTTTGCAAACTTCAACATTTACAGAAACAAGAAAAATTTGTGCTTTAGATCTAAAGATTTTTATAATTTGATTTTGTTAAATACTATCTAGTGTGGCCCCAGCCAGACTGCTCAGTTGGTTGGAACATCATTCTGGTAACTGGAGGGCTATGGGTTCATTCCCCAGTCTGGGCATGTGCAGGAAGCAACCAATCCACGTTCACCTCTAACACTGATGTTTTTCTCTCTCCCCTTCTTCTCTCTCTAAAATCAATAAGCATATCCCCAGGTGAGGATTAAGAAAAAAATGCTACCCAATATTATTGCCACGTTCATAACTAGGGCTAAAGGAACTCACAAAGGCAGCCTTGGTGAAGCACCAGGAATTAAACCCCATGTAATAATTCAAAAGCTGAAAAGAATACTTGTCAAACAGCCTAAATATACTCCGACAGTGGCTCTATGTAAATGGGCTAAAGAGTTGTTGTGGATATAACACAGCAACATCAGACAGAGCACACGACCCTTCTTACAAAGGCTCTGAGTTCCCAAATTAAATAAATATTAAATTCTGCATCTTGTTCCAAAGACATGATCTTATTTTCCTTGGGGGAAACCCAAACCAGTACTAAGCATTTGACTTAGCCCACACAATCTTTGGAGGGAGGTAGACAGAGATCTTCCTTTTGTTTTCTTCCTTTAAAGAAGATAATTACAAGTTATGTGATCTACTCCATGCCTTCTCCTCTCTCTGTCCAGATTTCTGTATGACTAGAAAATTACCTTAATGGCTAAATTGCTTTCAATGCAATAATCACGAATTCTAGGAAGGAATGCTGATTAAAGCAATTTACTATGGGTCAACTTATGATTCTGAATTTTCTAAATCCTGCTTAGAATCAAAAGACCATCTCTAAATCAAAAACCCAGATAATTGTTAGCTATCCAATTCCGCTTAATAACACAGCAAAATGACACTACAATTAATGTCTTTGGTCAGTGTGATTAGAGAATTAGGGTCTTCTATGACTTGAATCTTCTACCTCAGTAGAAGTCAAAAACCTATTCTGAAGCCTTGTTAAAAATAATTTCCACAAAGCACTGGCTCTCGATAAACACAAAATACAAAAGAGAAACATTAATAAGAAAGTTTAACTGTTTTCTGAAAAAGAAATAAAGTTTCATTCATCTATTTTAAATAAGAAGACAATACACAACTCTATGAAACACACACACAAAAAAACAAACAAAAAAATACTTTAATTGTATACCATAGTTAGTTAAGGAAGAGCACCTGGAAATGTAAAAGAAATGGAGTCCTGCCTGGTGAGGCTCAGTGGATTGAGCACAGGCCTGCAAACCAAAGGGTTGCCGGTTTGATTCCCAGTCAGGGCACGTGCCTGGGTTGTGGGCTACACTGAGGGCGTGCGAGAGGCAACCCATCAGTGTGACTCTGGCACGACAGTGTTTCTCTACCTCTCTTTCTCCTTCCCTTCCACCCCCTCTAAAAATAAATAAATAAAATCTTAAAAAACAAAACACAGAAATGGAAACAAAGAAAAATATACCAAAAACATTACTAAAATATGGCTTTCCTAGTTTAACAAAACTAGTTCCTGTCCTCTTAGGATGTTGCCACCAAAATACTTCAAGATGTTGCATTTTTATAACCATTAGTAAAACTAAGGATTCCACCTCTTGACATTTATACTAAAGACTAAATGAAATGGATCAAGAATCAAAACCTCTGCCCTAACCAATGTGGCTCAGTTGGTTGGGCATCATTCCACAAATCAAAAGGCTGCAGGTTTGATTCCCAGTCACAGCAAATGCCTGGGTTGTGTTCCTGGTCAGGACATGTACAACAGGCAACCCATCGATGTTTCTCTTCTCCCTCCTTTACCCTCTCTCTAAAAATAAATACATAAAATCTTAAAACACTTAAAAAAAAAAGGAATCAAAAAGCTCTTTACGTAAGACACAAAAGACATTAACTAAAAGTGAAGTGAACCTTAGATCATTCCCTAGAAGTTTTTCACTTTTTATTTGTTAAGAAATTACCTTATTCAACCGACTATGAAGTTATTACAAAGGTTGTAAGACAAAAGTAGGAAGATCATGTGTAACTGCAACAATAAATAAAGGGATATACATGTACACATAAAATTAGTAAAAAATAATGAGGAAAACATAAATGTGGAAGGGATAAGTAAAAACTGTAGTGATTTTACAACATAATAATGGCCATATGTGACAAACCCACAGCTAACATCATACTCAATAGAAAAAAGATAAAAGTGTTTTCCTTAAGATTAGGAAAAAGATAGGGATGTTCACTTTCATCACTCTTATTCATCGTAGTACTAGAAGTCCTAGCCATACCAATCAGACAAGAGAAAGAAATACAAGGCATCCAAACTGGAAAGGAAAATGTAAAACTATTATTATTTGCAGATGACAGTATACTATACATAGAGAATCTAAAGATCCCACCAAAAACTAGTAGAAATAATAAATGAATTCAGTAAAGTAGGAGACAAAAATATTCAGAAATCAGTTGTATTTTTATATACTGATAATGAGCTATCAGAAAGAAAAACTAAGAATACAATATCATTTACAATAGCATCAAAAAAATAAAATACCTAGGAATAAATTTAACCAAAAATGTAAAAGACCTATATTCAGAAAATTCTAAGACACCAAAAAAAGAAACTGAGAAAATTAAAAGAGTTAACATCGTTCAAATGTTGAAGAAAAGACATATAAATGGAAGCCCATACTATGTTCATGGATAGGAAAGATTAACATTGTTAAAATGCCCATACTACCCACAGCAATCTATAGATTCAATGCAATCCCTATCAAAATACCAATGGCATTTTCCACAGAACTAGAACAAATAATCCTAAAATTGATATGGAACCACTAAGACCCCAAATAGCAATCTTGAAAAAGAAGAACAAAGTGGGAGGTGTTATGCTGCCTGATATCAAACTATACTACAAGGCCATAGTAATTAAAACAGCATGGTACTGGCATAAAAACAGACACATAAATCAAAGGAACAGAATAAAGAGCCCAGAAATAAATCTGCAGTTTTATGGTCATTGTATCTATTGTAAAGTAGGCAAGAATATATAATGGAGTTAAGACAGTATATTCAATGAATGGTGCTGGAAAAACTGGACAGACACATGCAAAAGATGAATACACCCCTTTCTTATACCTTATATAAGAATAAACTGAAAATGGATTAAACACTTAAATGTAAGGCTTGAACCATAAAATTTCTAGAAGAAAACGTAGGTAGTAAACCCTGTGAGATTTCTTAGCAGTATTTTTTTCTGGTATGTCTCCTCAGGCAAGAGAAACAAAAGAAAAAATAAACAAATATGACTACATCAAACTAAAAAGGTTTTGCAGAGCAAAGGAAACCACTAACAAAATGAAAGGACAACCCACAGAATGTAGGAACACATTGGCTAGTGAGTGGTACATACTATAGGGGTTAATATCCAAAACTGATAAAGAACTCATACAATTCAACATCAGAAAACAAAACCAATTAGAAGATGGGCAGAAAACCCAAACAGACATTTTTCTGAAGAGGATATACAGATGGTCAATGCAAATTGAAACCACAATGAGGTCCCACCACACCTGTCATAATGACTACCATCTAAAAATCAACAAACAAGAGGTATCAGCGAGGATGTGGAGAAAAGGGAACCCTGGTGCACTGCTGGTGGGAATGCAGACTGATGTAGCTACTATGGAAAACATATGAAGGTTAATCAAAAAAATTAAAAAAAAAAAAAAAAAAACTGTCTTATGACTCAGAAAATCCCCTCCTGAGTACACATCCAAAGAAACCCAAAACACTAACTGGAAAAGATATATGCACCTCTATGTTCACTGCAGAATTATTTACAATAGCCAAGAAATGAGGTTACCCAAGTGCCTATCAGTGGCACAGTGGATAAAAAAAAAGTTGTGGTACATAAATACAATGGATCCCAAACTCATTTTATGAGACAAGCATTATCCAAACTCCAAAACCAGATAAAGACACTATAAAGAAAGAAAATTATAGGCCAATATCACTGATGAATGCTAAAATTCTCAATAAAATATTAGCAAACCAAACTGCAGCAAAATATTCAGCAAACTAAATAGAGAATGCATCAAACAGATTATACACCATGAGCAAGTGGGATTTATTCTGGGAATGAAAGGTTGGCACAACACTCACAAATCAATAAATGTGACTTACCACATAAACAAAATGAAGGATAAAAACCACATGATCATATCAAAAGATGCAGAAAAAGGATTTGATAAAATCCCGCACTCATTTATGTTAAGAACTCACAGCAAAGTGGAATTAGAGGAAGGATACCTAAACATAATAAAGGCCATTTATAGCAAACCCACTACCAGCATCATCCTCAACAGGCAAAAACTCCAAGCGTTTCCCTTAAGATTGGGAACAAAACAGAGATGTCCACTTTCACCTCTCTTATTCAACACAGTCCTGGAAGCCCTAGCCACAGCAATCAGAGAAGAAGAAATGAAAAAGCATTCAAATTGGAAATGAAGAAGTAAAACTGTCATTATTTGCAGATGACACAATACTGTACATAAAGAATCCTGAAGATAGCCCTGGCTGGCGTAGCTCAGTGGATTGAGCGCGGGCTGCGAACCAGGCATCGCAGGTTCAATTCCCAGTCAGGGCACATGCCTAGGTTGCAGGCCATGTACCCCAGCAACCGCACATTGATGTTTCTCTCTCTCTCTCCCTCCCTCTCCCTTCTCTCTCTAAAAATAAATAAATAAAATCTTTAAAAAAAAAAAAAAAAGAATCCTGAAGATTACACCAAGAGACTACTAAAATAAATGAATTCAGCAAACTGGTAGGATACAAAGTTAATATTCAGAAATCAGTTGCATTTCTATATGCTAATAATGAACTAACAGAAAGGGAAATTGAGAAAACAATCTCATTCACAATCGCTTCAAAAATAATAAAATACCTAGGAATAAACCTAACCAAGGATATAAAGACCTGTACTCAGAAAATTACAAGACGCTGAAGACAGAAACTAAAAAAGATACAAATAAGTGGAAGCACATACCGTGTTCATGGGTGGGAAGAATTAACATCATTAAAATGTCCATACTACCCAAAGCAATCTACAGATTTAACACAATTCCTACCAAGATTCCAATGAGGCATTTCAAAGAACTAGAATATTTCAAAAATTTATATGGAACCACAAAAAACCCAAATAGCAACAGTGATGCTGAGAAAGAAAAACAAAGTTGGAGGAATCATCCTATCTAATATCAAGCTATACTGTAAGGTGACAGTAATCAAAACAGCATGGCACTGGCAATAAAAACAGACACACAGATCAATGGAACAGAATAGAGAGCCCAGAAATAAGCATACACCTTTAGAGTCAATTAATATTTGACAGAGGAAGCAAGCACATACAATGGGCTAAAGATAGTTTCTTCAATAAATGGTGTTGGGAAAACTGAGTATGTGTAGAAAAATGACTAGATCACCTTCTTACACCACACACAAAAATAAATTCAAAATGAATTAAAGACTTAAATGTTAGACACAAAACCATAAAAATACTAGAAGAAAACATAAGCAGCAAAATCTCAGATATTGCTTGTAGCAATATTTTATCAGATATATCTCCCCAGGCAAGGGAAACAAAAGAAAAGATTAAAAAATGGGACTACATCACACTAGAACGTTTTTGCACAGCAAAGGAAAACATCAACAAACTAAAAAGACAACCCACAGAACAGGAGAACATATTCACTGATACCTCTGATAAGGGGTTAATTTCCAAACTTTATAAAGAACTTACAAAACTCAATACCAACCCCCCCCAAAAAACAAAACCCAAAACCTAATGAATAACCCAATTAAAGAAATGGGTGAAGGACTTGAACAGACACTTTTCCAAAGAGGACATACAGATGGCCCATAGACATGTGAAATGATGCTCAACATCACCAGTCATCACAGCAATGCAAAGTAAACCCCCGTGAGATTCATCTCACACTGTCAGAATGCTGTCCCAAACTTGCATTCCCAGAATAAATCCCACTTGATCGTGGTGTATGATCTTTCTGGTGCACTGCTGTATTTGGTTTACTGACGGCTATAAATCAGTACTACTGATCATCTATAAATCAACAAACAAGTGCTTGCAAGGACGTGGAGAAAAGTGAACTTTTTTGCACTGTAGATGGGAATGCAGACTGGTACAGCCATTGTGGAAAGCAGTATGGAGATACCTCAAAAAATGAAAAATGGATCTGCCTTTTAACCCAGTGATCCCACTTCTGGGAATATATCCAAAGGAACCCAAAACACTAACTCAAAAGAACATTAAGCACCTTTATGTTCATTGCAGTGTTATTTACAGTCATTAAGATACGGAAACAACCCAACTGTCCATCAGCAGATCAGTGGATAAAACAACTATGGACATTTACACAATGGACTACTACTTGGCCATAAAACAGAAGAAAATCCTACCCTTCGCACCAGTATGGATGGACCTGGAGAACATTATGCTAAGGGAAATAAGCCAGTCAGAGAAAGACAAATATCATATTTGGAGGGATTAAGCAAAAAAGAAAAAGGGCTCATGGACATAGACAACAGTGAGGTGATTGCAGCGGGGAGGGGACATAACGGGACTAAATGGTAATGGAAAAAAAATACAATAAAAAATTTGATAAATAAATACATACATACATACAATGGAATCACTTGGCCATAAAAAAGAATGAAATCTTACCACTTGCAGTGATGTGGACAAATCTAAAGGATAGTCAGACAGAGAAAGACAAATACTATATGTTCTTGCTTAGATGTGGAATGTAAAAAAAACAAATGAACGAACAAAATAAACTCACAGGTACAAAGAACAAATTGATGACCACCAGAAGGGAGCGGGATAGGACATGGGTAAAAAAAGGTGAAGAGAATTAAGAAGTAAAAGTTGCCAGTTATAAAAATAATCAAAGGAATGTAAAGTAAAGCATACGGAATACAGTCAATAATGTGGTAACTATGTATGCTGTCAGCTGGGTACCGCACTTCCTGGGATGAGCACTTCACAAGGTCTATAAATGTGTGATCGCTATGCTGCAGGCCTGAAATTAACATAGTACTGTATGTCAACTGTAACTAAAAAATAAATTTAAAAAATTAATTTACTGATATAAGCTTATTTATCTACGTTGTGCCTGTCTTCCGATCTAAAACTCACAGGCCGTAAAAAAGCATGTGATGAGGCACATGTGGATTTGAACAGACCTGCCCTTTGTAGCACATAGGTAAAAATGAAGCCCCTATATTACCTGTGTCAATCAAAATCAAGTACAGAACATCCAAGTTCACTGGTTGGAGAATTTCAGAGCACCCCAACTGCCTATGCCCAGAGCTCACTGTGCCAGCAGAAACAGACCTGCTCTCTGGTAGTGTTCCTGCGGTGAACTGTGACACGGCTCCTAGAGTTCAAGGTCCAGCCCAAGCCTGGGAGCCTCTTCCTTCCACATGTCTTCACTGAGCCCCAGTTTTTCCCATCAAAGGGGCTGAACACATGGGCTGGGGTTCAAGTCCTGCCCTCACTGCTGGCTGGCAGGTTACTCACTTGTGTTTCCTCTAGTGACAATCTGCCTCATAAGGCTGTTGAGAACTAAATAAGAGTGTTTGCAAATTGCTTCAAGCACTGCCTGATGAACAGGGAGGGCTCAGTGAATGAGCTTTTTCTGCCACCTCTACTACAACTATGACAGTTATTATTTACAGGAAAAAACAACAAGCCACTCTTCAAGTTAATAAAATTATTCCAAGTATTTCTTCTAATTATTAGCAAAATTAGTAGTCAAAGTTAGTAAAATTATTTCTTCTAATTCCCGAGTAACCTGAGTGGGCCCCAACTCCTCCTTCTACTTTTAGGCCCTTCCCTAACCAATAGCTGGTTAGGGCGGGCAGAGGAGGGAAATAAAGCTCAACTCAAACATTTGGGTCAACTATAAAGCTACTGTGCTGTTATGTCTGGTGGGAAAAGAAGCTGGGATGCTAGGTCCCTGGTCACCTGCCCAATTCCCAGGGAGGCAGATGACTGATGGGAAAAAAAAGTTCCCAGGAGAGGGCACCTATCTGTGCAGGACAGCTCTGAGCAGCTTCCAGTGGCCCGAGTGCAAGGGTCTCCATTTCTTCTGCTGGAGGGTGGCAGGGCCCACAGAGGGGGAAAAAGAATAAAACTCCACAGGATCTGGGAGTGCCCTGTCCTTCCTCCTGTTGCTCGGCTGTGTGTCCTGGGGCAAGTCACACCACTTCCTCCTGTGGGTATTAACATCACCTACTTCACCCTCTGTGGGGAGGGTGAAAGGAGAAGTCTCCAAAGTGCTCTGCAGTGCTGCCACTGGAAAAGTGCTTAGAAATGGTAGCCACAGTTCTATGCTATTATCGTTATTACTGCTAGCTCTTGCATACTCCACCACAACCCAAGTGAAGGATGTATTATTGTGAATCGCTCTGATGAAAACAGCTTGTAGTTAAAAAGGTCTCAGGCCTTTGGGTAAGTGGTGAGGGGTAAAGAGGGACCGGCTGTTTCCCCACTCTGTTCCCCCGTGAACCTGCTAACTCGGGCCCCTGCCTGAGGTCATCTGACCAGGTCAGGGGGAAGGAAGCTGCATCCTTCCTGTGTGTTCCTCTGGAGAGCTGTGACCACATGGGTCTGCCTCTGGGACCAACCTCAGAGAGAGGAGGAAGGGATTCAAAGAGGAGATGATTTTGTGGCCTAGACGGGGATCTCATTTGGACCCTTGGAGTTAGGCTGTCTCTTAAAATTCATGCATATCAGAATTCAAAGGATCAAAGTCATTTGAAAACCATGGGGACCAACACAGTTGGGATGCTAATCCTTGCCAAGGGTAATAAACTGCAGAATCCAAACATAAGTCTGGAAGACAAGACCTATTATGTAGCTACTGAACTCAGCTTTTGGCGACAACCCTTATCATTTCTATTTTTAAGAGGCAGCAAAACAGAAACATTTCCCTGGCTCTAAGCAACTAGAGGACCAAAAACCCCAGTTGGAAGAAGCCAGGACCCTGTGTTCCACGTGCTTTTGTCCCAGAGCTGCCCACTGACCCTGGCAGCTAGAGAGGGCCCGTATTTAAAGTGCCAAGTTGTGCCAGCGATGACCACAGACGGGCCCGAAGGTCAGACCTACCTTGGGAACAAGGTACTGCTGATCCGTGCAGGCCAGGACGTAGGCCTCAGCCCGGCCCAGTTCATTCTGGGGGAAATGAGCATTCATCTCATCTCCATCAAAGTCAGCGTTATAGGCCTTACAATTAGCATAGTGGAGCCGCAGGACTTTCTCTTCAGGCAGGATGCGGGCGTGGTGCGCCTGGATGGAAGGTCTGTGCAGGGTGGGCTGCCGGTTCAGCAGGAGGATGTCCCCATTCTTCACGTGCCGGCATACCTGGGGGCAGAGTGCGGAGCAGAGCGGTGAACAGCGGCAACTTCAGCATCATCACCACCATTCCAAGGGCCGACCTCAGCCTGGCCGAGTGTGGCTTCTGCCTGTCTCATGCTTTATTCAACAAAATAAAAAAGGAATTTTTAGTCTGAGGTAAAACTCTAAAAATCTTTGAGAAATAGGTACTAGTCCAGCATAGCCCCATTGAGGCTCTGGGCTCAGAGGTACAAGCAATAGACAAGGCCCCAGGCCCTTTCTTCTTCAGGGACACATAGGCTTCCTGGAGTCTTAAATCCCTCAGAGAATTAATTTAAAGAAAGAAATGAACACATGTGAAGAGAGCATATCTGTATGTATCATAAAACACCTGAGCTTGAGAGGATCTGGCAGACCTCCAGAATCTACCCAGCCCCTGACATTCATACGTGAGAATGTGAGAACGTTACTCTGAGTACAAACTCCACATTTTAGAGACACCTTGCCTAACTTCATACAGCAGGGTCAGGAGTGGGACGCAGGATTCTTGACTCCCAATTCCAAGCCCTCTGGAAACATTTTATTATACTCAAAAAATTTGGCAAAAACTGAAAATAATCTGGCTGCCCCACAGAAGGGGCATGGGCAAATAAGTCATGGTATACACTATGGAATATTATGCAAGGTGAAAAAGGCTGAGTCACATCTATACTAGTCCTTAAGTGATGGCAATAATGTATTCCAGTAAAAACAAAAGACAAGAAAAAAAATATAGGTGCCATCTATAGTGATAGAATGAGGCAATTTAACCCCCTCCCCGCCAAAAGCCAACCCAACTCTGTATGTGTTTATATACACAAGGGAAAAAGGTGTTTGGGTCCTCACCAAGCTGTGACTGTGGTCTCTGTGAGGGCAGGGGCACACGGGGAAGGTGAGTAAGGTCCAGGTTATCATTACGTTACTATTGTCACCTTTATACATCTTAGTGTTGTCTATGTTACAAGTACATATTTTAAAAAGATCAACTATTTTTAAAGAAAGCAAGAACTACTACTGCACACGTGATATGCTCATTGTGGGGGAAGAACAGAACGGACAAATTTAAAAAGAATAAAAACCACTAGTAATTTTACCCCTTAAAGACAACCACCATTCATGCTTTTTCCCTCACTGTTATGTCACTGGTCATGTCTCTTGACAGAACACCTCCCCCCTACAAAGCTGACTTTAATATTAGGCCATTAAGCCTTTTACTGGCCCTTATCTTACGTTATATTAACTACCAAGCTTCTTCAATGACTATAAACACTACTTTAAAAAAACAAATGCATAAAGGCAACTAATACGCCAACTATTCCGTATGCCCTCTGAGCAGCCCAGGGGAATCCAGGTGACTCAGTGAGACCTCTGCCAACCCAAGTCTCCTCTCAATCCCAGCAGAGCTCTGGCTGGTGTGGCTCAGAGGACTGAGTGCCAGCCTGTGGACCAAAGAGTCGCCACTTCGATTCCTGGTCAGGGCACATGCCTGGGTCGAGGGCCAGGTCCCCAGGTGGGGGCGTGGGAGAGGCATCTGGTCGATGCTTCTCTTGTATATCAATATTTCTCTCCCTTTATTCCTCCCTTCCCCTCTGTAAAGAAAAAAAAAAAAGTCCCAGCAGATAACACACTGGGGGAACAAAAATAATACAAGGCTGGTGTATTCTTATTATTGTCCACATTTATGAAGCTGCATCCAAAAGGAAAGAGAAGATGGAGGTTACTAAAAGATGCTCTCCACCGCCCTCCCCCAATTCCCACTCATCTGGGCTGGAAGTTTCCTCCTGCTCACAGCAGAGACCAAAGCCCTCACATTCAAAAAGGCAGGCCCAAAATGCACCTGTCAGTCAGTCTCTCTGCTCCCTGAGGAATCCAAACCTCTGTCTCCCTGTCCCCACAGCCATGTTTCCAGGGAGACCTGGATTCTGAGGATTCCCATGAGCATCTGTCCCGAGCATGTCACGGAGCCTGGGCTGACTTGTTTCTTTAGGCTCTCAGAGGAGAAACAGCTAGTCCTGTGGCCCAGGCTCCGCACCCCTGGCTGGGCCTCGGCTCCGAGTCTCACAAATTCAACACCTCCTCCAGTATAAGCAAACCCCACAGCTGGGAAGGCACACAGGCCAGACTTGCAGGCATGGGCCAATCCAAACAGAAACCCTGGAGCCCAGGGTATTCCCCTCGCCAACCCAAACCTGAGGTCCTTCCTTTCTCTTGTCTCTAAATAAACACTGCAGTGAAAATTAGTGTGCCCCAGTGCCCGGGTCAGAGTTTTCAGAGGCAGACCCAGAGCCAAAATCAGCTTCTGGCAGATTATTGGGCCAAGGAATTTGACTCAGCCATGCTGACCACTTCCTCTTCCATTTACAAGGCCCACAGGAAAGAGCAGAGATCTCACACCTCCCAGGAACCAGGCCTTTCAGTCGTCCTTTCCCGCTGCCTTAACCCTTCCCACCCTCACCTGGACCTGACACTTCACCCAGCCCTTTAGCCTGCTCCTGACCTACATACAACGTCACTGACCAGAGTCTTCACAAACTACAAATGGTAAATGCCCACATATTTGATGAAATGTGTATATACTATATATAACATTATTGAGATGTTTGAAGAATAAAGATAATCATCCTGAGTCCCCAGGTCCTGATGTGAAAACTACTTTTCTTTCATAAAGTCCCTTCCTGTTTTTGCTCCTGGGTCACATCATCAGGTATAACGTGGTCCTCATGCCTCGGAGCCTCCTGACCTCAACCTGGACCCACCCATCCATGGGGGTTTCCTGAGCGGTGAGCAGAACACCCTGCCCTTGTCCTCATGGGATTTAGGAACTCAATTTTGGGATGGGCAAACTGAAGTCGGAAGGCAAGCCTCCTGTTTTTGTAAATAGTTTTTTTGAGAACACAGCCCTGCCCATTTGTTTACATACTGCCTGTTACACTACAACAGGTTTGAGCTGTTACAGCAGAGACTGTATTGCTCCCAATGTCTTAAGTATTTACTACCTGGTCCTTTGCTAAAAAAGTCTGTGGAACCCTGCCCTAGAATGAGGACCTTGCTGAAACCCGAAGGGTTAGCAGGAGTCAGCCGAGGAGTGCAGGGGGCAAAGTGTCTCAGCAAGGGATAACCACAAGGCCTGAAGGGGGAAGAGCCCTGCATCATCCCCTGCATCATCGACAGGACAACTGGAGTGTGGAGGGCAGCAGCGGTGAGGCTGGAAGAGGAAGCAGGGACGGTGCACTCGGGGTCTGAGCTTCAGCAGGAAGACAAGCAACGGGGCTCCCCTCACACACTCCCCTGCTGCTCAGACGTCATTTCATTCACGTCCATAGAACAGACCAACGTGTGGCAGTGAGGCAGGCCTCCCTGAGATCCCATCCCGCTCACCTCTGACCCTGTGGACGTAACTGAGGCCATGAGAAGTTCTCTCGTGTGGCTGCCTCATCCTCACACCCCAATAATGTCAAAACCCCCCACATCCTGCTACTTTTTTGGTAAGGCCCTAACTAAACTACTGCCCTCGAGTGGCTCTGAAACCTGGCTCCTTCCCTTTGTTCAGACAGCTCTCCTGGGTCACAGGTGACTGTCACTGCTGTGTCTTCTCTCTTTCCTCCCTCTTGTTAAGAGTCATCTTTAACTCCACAAATATCTAACAAGGCCCCCGGGAGACGGGAAGACAGCCAGGGGCTGGTCCCGACCTGGAAGAACTCCTCAGCCCTACGTGGGAGGATGGACGCCTACAGCGGACGAGTGAGCCTGGAGCTGCCACTCCCTCTCCCTCCACGTCCTGGGCCTCAGCTCCCATCCTCCCCGTGTTCTCGCCCCACGATACTTCACGGTCGAGGGGTCGAACATCCTGACAATTTCCTGCCTTAACTCTGCGGTCCCCAATCTAAGGTCCACCTTTCTACCTTTCACAGAAGATGGGCCCTTAGATGCTCCACCATCTCTTTGATTCACAAGGGCCGAAGAGGTGCCTTCTTCCAGGGCTCCCCCACCCCCTGTTCTGTAAACCACAGCTGCCTTCTCACCTGTTCTCCCTTCTGCCTCCCCGACACGCCATCTACCTCAAGTCCCTGCTCTCACTCTGGGACCTCCCCTGCTTTCACACGTGGCCCCCCTGCCTCCAGATGTCTCCAAAGCCTCCCTGCCAGCCGCCCTACCGCGCTGCCCTCACACTCCTTTCCTCTCGTGGACACACACATGAAGTCGAGGACCTCCACAGCTACTCCCCAGTGTTTCTGCTAGAGCACTCCATGTTGGGTCACACATTTACAGTCTCATGCCCTGGTGGTGACTCTGTAATTCCAGGGTGGCGGCATCTTGTCCACGGTGACTGTCAAAGTGCTGTGCGCAGCAGGCAGTGGGCCCTCACGCAGGACTGCTGGACCCCACTCTGCTTTCCTCTCTCAATTTTTCTCTCAAAAATTCCTACTGAGACTGTTTCACATGTTCAACTTGAGGTCACTCTAAGTTAAAAGACGTACACCTAAACTTCTCTTGCAGCTCTCACACAGCTCCGAGAAACACCAGGCACTACGGGAGGCAGAGTAACCTGTGAGCCTAAACATAAACCTGACTCAGCTAGTAGAAAAAAAAGTAGGCGACCTGTCCTGCTTCTGCACGTGTCCCCTCCAACCAAAGCAGAAACCACATGGCATGTCTGCTCTACCTTGGGGGTACTGCAAATGGAGAGGAAGCAAGACCGCAGGCTGTGGTGGAAACCAGTGGTGCCCCGACAAGGCCAGGAGTGCTTCCTTTTCCTGTTTCTCCAAAGTTCATCTACAGCTGAGGTAGCAGCAATGCTCAGACCCACTGCTAAAGACCCATCAGCCACTGGGCCTAGCTGCATCAGAGGGCAAGGAGAGACCTCACAAATGTCCAAACAGGTGATGAAAACGCATCAGTCAGTCCCTGACTCTGGGCCATCAGTCAGAAAGTAAACCAAATTAAATTTATTTAACTCCCAACAACTTCTGCCACAACCACCTGGTTAAGGGGTCACTTGCTACTGCCTTCTGGCAAAATGACTATTATCTAAGACACAAACACTGTCATGCACTGATTTCACACTCTCAGCTGACATTTTTAAACGGTCACGTACTCTTGCCAGTGGAGCCCAGACAAGGTTTAGGATCCCTTAACACTGTAGCGCAGGTGAGCACTAGCCATTGCCCGAGATTGAAGCAGCAGATGAAACCTATCAGTCACCACTGCCACAGAATAGAGTACTTCTTTCCTTTGGGGCAATTCTCAAACTTCAGCAGGCAGAGGAACCCTCCAGAGAGCTGTTAAAGCATGAATCCTGGGCCCCATTCCCAGAGTATCTAATTCAGGGAAGGGGAGGAGGAGGGTGAATGTGTATTTCTCACAAGCTCTAGGAATGTTGCTGCTGATCTGAGGGACCACCTCTGTGTAGCCCTGGTCAAGGACAGCCAATTCTCCAGCCCCAGGACCACAATGGAGTTACCACTAAAGAGCCTTCCTTGAGCCCCCAAAGTGTGCCCAGCACTGTGCTGCATGGCAGGAGACAGGCAAATGAAGCTTTAACGATGGTGTTGAGGCCCCAGGAACTCTGGCCCCAGCTGGGGAGATAAAGTGAGCACCGTGAAACCCCTGAGGAACACCCACGTGTGGGAAAAGCTTTATCCCGAGGAAGCAGAAACTACTCACACAGCATTCCCGCCACAGCACTCACAGGAGCCACAGCCAACGGCCAGCAGTCACTGATTAAATCTGCCCACTACTCACAATTTTTGTCCCCTGGGGCTTTGGTGCCCCTGTGGCTGGCGTCAGGAGCTGTTTGGCCACGGCTTCCCGTTGGGTGAGGTCCACAGCACTCAAGGCTGTGCGACTGCCATCCTCATTGATGACCATAGAGGCTCCCGGGTGCACGTTGGGGCCGTTGATGACTGCCTGCCTCAGCTCCTGAACGTTCCAGGGGGTAACCGGCTGAGGGTAGGTCAGTTTTGTGGCAAACACCTGAAAGCAAGGAGTGGATATAAAAATTCAGGGAGGGCAGAAAAAGGTTCATGGAACCAAAATCGGACTCAATAAGCTGCCTGACTTTTCCCCAAAGACGTGGAGGTTCTGTCTTAGCCAAAAAGGTTCTTTAGGGAGGAAAGCACCATCCTGCCTAACTTCCCCATTGAGCCATTTTCCCACATATGAAGCCTTAAGGGAACAGAGATTGGGCCTCCTGTTTCGGCAGTCCATCTGAAGAGAATGATCTGTGTACTGCAGTTTACACATTAGAATTTGTTTTAACCCATTCTAAAACTTCACCGTTTTCTCATCTGCCAATAAGTTCACGGGCCCCAAAGGGAACACAGAATGGGACACCAGCCTGAGAGAGGTGGCAAATGCCTGCCCTCAAGTACCAGCTCACTCCAGCAGACATCACTAACTGACCGTGGCCCTCGCCCTCAGTCCAGACACAGCGTCAGCCACCACAGTCAAGGTGGTACCTGAAACACATTTGGCCTCCTGAGACACAAGAAAACGCAGTGCCCACTGAACACTAGACCGGCAATATGCCACTCCAAAAACAAGTTCCCTGGTTAAGTTTCTGAGCTACTGAATATTATAAACTCTTTGATACTTCTAGATGCACATAAATATACCAGAGTCCAAAAAGTCCTATGTAAAGGGCCTTGCTGAATTTTGTCCAGTGCTGCTCCAGCGGTACTTTGAGAGAGGCTTTCTTGCCACCACACCCTGCGCTCCCTTCCCTGTACCTGTTCTACTTTTGCCAACGTACTGACCACTACCTGAGTGTTTGCGTTCCTATGTATTTGTTTATATGTCTCCACTACTGGAGCGTAAGCTTCACGGGGGACACTCTAATCTATGTGGTTCACTGCTGAGTCTCTAGCTTATTCCGCAAACATATCCTACCTCCTTTGCTACCATGACACCTCTCCACAGAGCTCTACAGGAAGGATGTACCACAAAGGACCAAGGGGCAGTTCCACAGGCTCTGCTCCTCACGGCCATCCAGTGAGCAACAGCCCTGGCCACCATGGCCCTGACACCTGGGCACAAGGAGGTGGTGGGCATGGACTGAGTGTTCTCTGACTCCTCTCCCCCTGTTTGTCATGACCTTGCCAAGTGTGCCCAAGAGAGGAGGCAGTGGGCACAAGGAGGCCATCAGAAGAGCTGAGCTCTGCTCATTCCCAGGACCCGACTGAGAGTAGCAGAGGGTGAAGTGCATAAGGAAATGAGACTCCACAGAGGGAATTAAACCATCTTCATATCACTGACCTCAGGGACAATTAAGGAGGAAGCCAATTAAAGGACTGCTGCTAAGAAGCACCATAGCTGGAATTGGTGGGGAAGTGAAAAAACAAAGCTCAATCCCCAAGGACACATTAATGGGTGGTTGGGGCGAACTGTTTACCCAGAGGAACCGAGAGGATGGAAGATACACACACTTCCTCTCTGGCAGCTCTCTTTCCTTCCTTTCCCTGGCAACCAAGGGTACACACTCCTGATTCATGATACCAGGCGAGCACATGGGATGGAAATCCCTCTTTCCCTCTGGCTTATCTGACATGTAGCCACTTTGTCTAGGAAGGAGTAAAGATTAGGCCAAAACAGGCAGAAGGAAGACATGCAAGCAGGGGCATGCAACACCCGCAGTCAGCGCCCAGGTGGAAGTGGGTTTTGCTCAGAGGTAGAAGGTGTCTGCGGACCTGGTAAGGAGCGAGAGCAATGCCATCACACAGCCTCACATCCCTGCCAAACGACTTCACCAGGAAGACAGAGATGCTGTCCCCACCCAAGTCACTGCAGTCTGCCAGACACTTCTGTGCAGCCCTCCTTGACACTCCCATCTGCTGCCCAACAGGAGGAGCAAACGATGCCCCTCAGCACGCACCATGGGGATTCCAATTTCGTTGGTGTTGATGTACATGTCTGGGCAGATGACGGAGCGGGCCGCGTAGTCTACTCGCTTTCCCATCATGTGCTTTCGGAACAAGCCCTCCTTCTTCTCTAGGATCTTTATGGGGGGAGGAAAATCCAAATAAAGCATTAAAAAAATCAAGTGTTTTTATTATCCTTGTTTCAGTACAAATGTCTATTATTTAACCCCTTCAGCTAGCAATGGGGATCCAACTTACTGCTCACCTGTCTAATGCCAGGGTACTTTTCCACCATTAATTTGTCCATCTCGCTATCAAACACAATATTGACGTGGCTCTGTAGGCGAATCCAAATGTTGTACAGTTTGTCTGTGAGGGACTGGCCTGGAAGCATACTCAAAAAGGATCGGTCCATCACAGTCGAAGAGTCTTTTTCCTGGGAAGGCAACCAAGAAAACAGGCATGATGGGAAAAACCTCAAAAAAGCCAGGCTTGGTTTCCTCCTCCTTCCTCTAGAGTCAATACGCATCAACAGAACACCGGCCCCAATGCGTGTCTCCCAGCCCACCTCTTTCTAGTAGTGAAATGAATTCAAATTGATAAGCAGGCTTCTTTCTTCTCTTTTGCACCAACACACATTTATCCCCTAGTTTCTGTGGGTCAGGATTCTGGGCACAGCTTCACTGGCTCTCTGCTTCCAAGTGTTTCCCAGGCTGTGATGGAGTCAGCCAGTGTCGGGTTCTCATCTGAAGGTTCACTGGGGAAGGATCTAACTCTAACCTGACATGGCTGTTGGAAGAATCCAGTTTCTTGGCTGCCAGACTGACAGCCTCTTCCTAGGTGGCTGCTGGCCAGGGACCACCTTCAATTATTTGCCACATGCTTCTCTACCATGGGAGCTTATTTCACCAAACTGCTTGCAGCAGTTGCTGAAGTCCCTTAACAGCTAATTTTTAAGACAACCTTAGAAATTCTTCCCACATCCATCCTGTTTTGATGAAACTCTGCTATCCTGCAGATAACAGATTCTCATAAAGAGTTTTAACTTTATTTATGGTCTTAGAAAACCCTGATTCAAAGCACTCACAAAAATGCAGGTGGAAAGTTTCTTAGAAGGAAAAAATGTTTGCCATATGATTTTACATGTCATTGATTAGGATACGGATCTGCAACTGGGATAAGCAGAGTAACTGACTGATCTACATGCTTCATTGGAATATTTAACCTTTTTCTGTCCCTGGCTCTGCCTCCTTCTTGTCACCCTCTACCTGCCCAGGAGACAGGCCCTGAGGCATAAAGCTGCTTTAGAGCACCACCTACTGACACTCTACAGCTGCTGACTGGCCCCATCTGGCTGGGTATGACGCAGGAGACAGACAGATGGTCCCATGTCCCTTGGTGTGGGTCAGATGACAGAAAAACCTGTCAGTGTGTTGGAGGAGGGAAGAGGATGGGTGGGGGAAGATCCAGTAAATGAGAATGTCAGAACCCATTAGTGATGAAGCAGGTGCAACCTCAATTGAGGAATAGAGGGTCATCTTTAGTTACAGGGAGGGCGGAGGTATTTTCTGCTCTGGCAGACGCAGAGATAGATGGTCACCTGTGTGATGAACAGGGGTCCTGTTAGCCTAACTCACTGCTATGGCATTTCCTGACTCAGGACCATGTGATTACTTATGAAATGAGAGACTGTCTTACTGGGTATCCTCAGTGCCTAGAACAGCGCCTGGCCTATGCCAGGCACTCGCAACCCGTGAGAGGACTGCCATGGGAATGGAATGTGGGAATCAAGTTGGGGAACAGTCATAAGCACTTCCTATTAATTAGATGGAAAGAGGGCACAGTGACTTCAGGTAACAAGGACCTTAGGAGTTAGAGAGGACACTGTTTATTTCTTCAGAGACTAGGGCCTGAGAATGTCAGATTTCTTATACTGAGGACTTTTAAAACCACACCTATGCCGCAGATCAGAAAACTTAAGCAAAATCAAAGAAAGCCCCAAGCAGAAAGGCTGGGTAACCCAGTGTGAGTGTCCACAACAAATAGTTGCGCCACCTGGTGATGGGCCGAGTTCACAGCAGGACTCTCTCCGCAGCTAGAAGGGAGCCTGAGAGCCCAGTCCACTCAAGTCTAAACCCTTCCTGTTTGCATCCAGAGAGTGAGCATCTGAGAGCTGGAAAGACCTGGGGACCTCAGCAAGCCTTCTTTATACCCACTGAAGACCTGGTATGCTGAAGGGGCTCCAGAAATGTTTGCTGAAATGGGAAGACTAAGTTCAGGTCCACCATTTAATAAGGAGGAAGCTGAGGCCCCAAACCTAACAGTCCTACTTTGGGAAATCCCTAGAATCTACAAAACTGCCTTCCTGACCCCCATGCTGGAGATTTTAATGAGCCAAAACCAAAGCTGGGTAACCCAGGATCTAGTACTGTAATCCAGGAGGAATATTCTTAGAGTCCAATGGAAGCAAACTCTTCTTTCTAGAGTTGCCAAAGGCAGGTGGTCCAGAACAGCCTATATGTAAAATCTCATGACAAACCATACCGATATAATAGTAGCGGTGAGCCCACAAAATTAAAGCAACTCATCCAGGGTCACTGGTGTAACTGCGACCTCAGTGCTCAGACCATGCTCTCTCCCTGACATTACCTGCATTTCCCCCAACTGACGGCCCACACGCAGCTGCACACATTCCCCCGACCAGCGTCTCCCAGCACCCACAGCATGCTGCACCTACTGCAGGGAGTAAGAACTAAGCATGTACGTTAATGGCATCAGCTCCAAGACAGCACTGACCTACCTCATCTGCTGCTGCTGCTGCCACCTCACATGGCAGCTCCTGTTCTTGGGCCATTAATGCCAGAAGCTTTCGGATCAGAACTACGTCCTTCATGACAGCCTGCAAGTTCACCGTCTGACCATTGGTAAACATCTGGTCCCCCAGGCGATTGACAGGGCGATACCTGCAGGGGACACATGGAATCAGCGACTGTACAGTGTGGGTGATGGGTCATGTTTTTCAGCCTCTCCCCCTTCCTTACTATAAGCAACCCAAACCCCACCCCATTCAAAAGACAACCAATATTTCCACCGCATTCAGGACAAATGAGAGGAAAACACTCCCACCACCTGGAAGCAGAACTGCCGCTCTCTTTCTCAGAGCCCTTCATCCTTCCATCTCTCCCAGACGTCATTATTCAAGTACTCAATATGCCTTTCTCAGGTGAAATGAAGTCAATTAAAGGGCATTACCTTGAGGGTGGCACCACCAAGAAATCCAGAAAGAACAAAGTGGGATTGAATCTAGACTCCATGCCAACCTCTTCCAGTCCCGAAAAAAGGAAACTCAGAAAGAATCCTGTGTTTGAAATGAACCAAAAAGATCATTTAAATGTATGTCAGAGCATGGATGGATAAAACATCTTAGTAATGAAAAAACAATACCAGAATATAGGACAATACAGAGAGTAAAATCAGAGTTTTCTTTATAAAAGTGAGCAAACCATGCCGCTCAGTGCTGATGGCCTGCACACGGCCAGTGTAAGGGTGGGTGTGTAGTGCAGGGACACCAGGGTGGGAAACAGAAGCCGTCACTTGTTTCAGACACACACACACAAGTACACAGTCACTTTGGTATTTATAAAACATGTATTTGCAATATGCAAAGAAGAAAAATCAAACCAAAAAATTTGTTTGTCTTCTTAAAAAAACGAAAACCCTTCACACTGATGCTACCAAGAGGAATGGACAAAACCCGTTAGGGGCCTGTGGCACACAGAGCCATGCTACCTTGAGTGCTGTTTTTTTTTTTCCTGGACATAACTCATACCTTCAGCAATATTTTCACTTTTTAAAATATATTTGATCAATTACACCATTATAGTTGTCCCAAATGTTCCCTCGCCATCCTCTACCAAGCAACCCCCATTCCCTCTGGAATTCCCCCACTTAGTTCATGCCCATGGGTCATGCATGCAAGTTCTTTGGCTGCTCCACTTCCTATACTGTACTGTACACCCCCATAGCTATTCTGTGACTACCTATTTGTGCTCCTAAATCTTTGCATCTTTCCCCCCATGCTCCCCCATGCCCCTCCCAACCGATAACCCTCCACATGATCTCCACATTTATAATTCTGTTTCTGTTTGGCTGGTTTGCTTAATTTTTTATATTCAATTGATCACAGTTGTGAATTTATTGCCATTTAATGTTCATAGTTTTGATCTTCTTTTTCTTAAATAAGTCCCTTCAACATTTCATGTGACAATGGCTTGGTGATGATGAACTCCTTTAGGTTTTTAGACAATACCTTGTCTAGGAAGCATTTTATCTGCTCTTCAATTCTAAATGACAGTTTTGCTAGATAGAGTAATCTAGATTGTAATTTCTTGCTTTTTATCACTTTGATTACTTACGGCCAGGCCCTTCTAGCCTGCAAAGTTCCTTTTGAGAAATCAGCTGACAGTCTTATGGGAACTCCTTTGTAGGTATTGTCTCCTTTCCTCTTACTCCTTTTAAGATTCTCTCTTTATCTTAGAGAGAATAAGTCTCTAAGAATAAAATGCCAACCTTTGGCATTTTAATTATGATGTGTTTTGGTGTGGTCCTCTTCATGTCCATCTTGTTTGGGACTCACTGAGCTTCCTGAACTTGTACGTCTATTTTCTTCACCAAATTAGGAGAGTTTTCTTTCATTATTTTTTCAAATAAGTTTTCAATTTCTTGCTCTTTCTCTTCTTCTGGCACCCCTATGATGTGAATGTTGGTATGTTTGATGTTGTCCAGAGGCTTCTTAACCTATCCTTGTTTTGGGGGGGGATTCTTTTTTCTTCTTGTTCTGATTGAATTTTGTTTTCTTCCTCATGTTCCAAACTGTTGATTTGATTCTCGGCTTTAATCACTCCACTGTTGCTTCTCTGTAGATTTTATTTCACTTAGTGTAACTTTCATTTCTGCCTAGTCTTTTTTATGCCGTTGAAGTATCCAATTACTTCTTTGTGTATCCATATAACCAGTGTTTTGAACTCTGCATCTGATAAGAGTGCTTATCTCCATTTTATTTAGTTCTTTTTCTGGAGTTTTGTTCTGGTCTTTCATTTGGGCCATGTTTCTTTGTCTCCTCACTTTGGCAGCCTCCCTGTGTTTGTTTCTATGTATTATGCAGAGCTACTCTGACTCCCTGTTTTAGTAGCATGGCCTGTTATAGAAAAGAGCACCCATAAATTGGATGGGGTGGAGTCTTGGGTAATCACCAGGACAGGGCAACCTGTGTGAACTGGGTTGATGGAGTCTCAAGTATGGTGCTGCCACTCTGTGGCTCTGTGTGGGGGAGGGCTCAGAAAAGAGACAATGGCTGCTGCTTGGCCTCTGGAATTTTGTCTGGAAGCTGTCCCCTGGTACTTGCCCTGATGCCAGACACTACATTTTCTCCCAGTATGCCATTGATGCCCTTCCAGCTGCTGCCCAAGTCCTGGAGCCCAAAGGAAGTGAGTCTGTGTAAGTCCAAAGACCACTGTGGGCCCTTCAAGAGGAGATGCCTGAGAATCCCAGTTTCTTCCACCATCCCAACCTCCACTGGTTTTATAGCCAGAAGCTATGGAGACTTGTCTTCCTGGCACTGGAACCCTGGGCTGGGTGGTCTGGTGTGGAGCTGGGATCCCTTGCTCCTGAGGTATTCCTTCTGATTTTTATCCTCCGCATGTGGATGTGGGACCAACCATTCTGCATGTCTGCCCCTTCTACTGTCTAGATTAATGTGACTTCTTTGATTCCTTGGTTGTCAGACTTTCATACAGCTCCATTTTCTGACGATTCTGGTTGATGGTTGTTTTTTAATTTAGCTGTAATTTTTTGCTGTGGATGTGAGAGGAGGCAAGCCATGTTCATCTATGCCTCCACCTTTCCCGAAACAATATTTCCATTTTTAAGGGCTCATCCTTACTCAATGGTTACATCCAGTATTCCAGAACACACTCTTAGAGGGGGTGGGTAACATGAGGGTTCAGATGTACTGTATAGGTTTTTATACTCAAAAGGGAATGAAGGATTTGCCTTTTTGTAGGAAATTAAAATGTAAAAATCTAATTAAAAATACATATTAGAGTTTTAGATTCATGGAAGGAATCTCCACAGAAACCTTCATGGTTAAAGATGTAAGACCTTTTCCAGTCTATAATGCATCAGTGACAATGGACCCTGAAGCCTGACCCAAACCTGAGAATTGATTTCAAGAAAAATCTACAGTAATCACATTCGGAAAACAAAAATAGTAAGGCAAGGTAAATGAGTTCAGGAAACTAAAGCCAGAAGACAAAGGGTAATTTCTTTAGGTTGGTACAGCACCTTCATTCTTCCAAAGGGCACTAAGATGTTCTCGTGCACTGGTGGGTGTCAGGTACCCCCGCTTTCCCATCTGTGCCTCCTCGATTCCTGGAGCAGAGGAGGGGAGCGACAGCAAAACTCAATTACAGGCACTGCTTCCTTAATGGGATTTATCAATTCTTCCTCCCAACCCTGCCAAGCCTGCAATTTGATCACAAATAGCAAAACCTGGGACAACATATTCTCAGCTCTTAATATTCCCCACTTAATCTAATTTCTTAAGTCAAGACAATAAAACTATGTATAAAATCAATACAGCAAAGGAAAAACAATCACACACCATGCCATCATGTCACATTTTATCACTATTACATGTTCTTTTCCAGTCCTTCGGTTTCAACAGTGTTAGATAATTGCATAATGTTAATTGTGGGTTTCCTCTGTATACTACTTTGCTCAATGTCCTCTGGTGAGCATTTTGACATGTTACCACAAAGCTTTTGTCAGGCCATCAAGTTTAATGACTGCATGATATTCTGCTGAGAGAATGTTTTTCTAAGTGATTTAACCACATTCTTATAGCTGAATGCATGCATCGAACCCAGTGTTTTACTATTATAAGTAACATTAAAATTTAAAAAACTGTATGTTCACATGGCTTTTACAAGAAAGGTTCACAGAAAAAGAATGATAGATAAATGAGTATGAACATTTTATGGGTAAATGTATATTCTATTTCTTCTTACATATTTCACACTGATGTGTGAGGGGTAGACTGACTTTGGTTTCTCAGATCAAGTAAGATCACTCTGGGTACCATCAGCTACACCCAGGGTCGGTCAGAAAGTCTGACCTGGGGCTGCCATGCAGCAGGTCAGGCTCCAGGCACTTAGATGGTTAACAAAGACTTAAATAATGTGACCTCTAAGTCAAAACTATCAACCTCTTCTAGGACACCTTCATGGAAATTAAATATTGCTCAATTTCCCCCTCATATGCACTTATCAGGACAGGAGCTCCACCTAGTCTGTGTTCCTAGCACCTGACACAATGCCTAAGACATTGTGTCAGATACTGAATAGTCACTGGCTTGAATACACATGTTCAAAATATCCTAAGATTATCTATACTTAAAAACCTCATTCTTTTGCTTTTTTCTGTATTGTAAAATCCAGCTTCATTCCATCTCCAATTCTCTAATTAGTTTCTTTACCATCTGCAGAAATATCTTATCACAAGTCCTTAGAGAAATCTGTAACTTGGATTACAATATATGTATCATAATTTAGTTAACTATTCTCTATTAATAGGCATTTAAGCCATTTCTAATTTTAAACTATTTAAATTTGTGGGTATCCTTAAGACAAAGTCATATAAGCAGAACTGCTAGGTTAAGGAGTCTACACATTTAACATTTTGATTCCTATAAAAGCAAAACATTTCAATCAGTTAATATAACTGAAAGAAGTGGGAGTGTGAAATAAAAAGAGGATTTGACCTTCAGGAACACCCAAAGCCTTGTACCTTGAGAAGGAAAAAAAAAAAAGACCCCATTGCCCTGGCCAGTGATACTCGGTTGGCAGGTAGCCCTGCAGACTGAAAGGTCACAGGTTTGATTCCCAGTCGGGGCACAAACCCAGGTTGCAGGTTCAATCCCCAGTTGGGGCACATATGAAAAGACAAACAATCCATATTTCTCTCTCTCTAAAGCAATGGAAAATGCCCTTGGGTGAGAATTAAAAAAAAAAAAAAAAAAAAAAAAAAGACGCTATTAACCTAAAGAACTTGTGGGCATTTCTTGAAACAACTACCTGAGCTTATTTTCCCATGAAACATGCTTGAAGGGCTGAGGAAGATCAGCTGAGGCTGACAGTACTCCGCAGCTCCTTTCCCACACCTGTCAGGATGTGAAGTATGTCTCCCACAGTTTAACCACCATGAAGACAGACTGCAGTGGTTCAATCATGGGATTTGAGTCAGAAAAGACCTGCAGGAAGCCACCTCAAATGGGATGCACCCCTCCTAACAGGACACTTTTGCAGCCTGCCAAGATGAAATCTGCCTGGATGGGAGTTGAGAACATCCCTCACGTGTGTTTCACTCAGCTCTGAGAGCTGCTATGGGCTAAAGGGGGACAGAAGGTCAAACACCTAGGGGAAGACTGGATCACAGTACATAGAGCGTCTCGGCTCTAAGGATTCTCATTAACATGCTAGTGTGCACTGTGGGGCTCGAGGAACCCTCTGGGGTGTGAGTAGCATTTCACAAGCTTATGGCCCCCTTCATGAGACAACCTGTTTGTGGACACAGCTGAGGCACAGTCACTGCTGGACCCCCTTTGGCACCGGGGAAGTAGCCAGACCCTAGCTCATACACTCACCTGACTCTACATCACCCGCTTCCTGGTGTCACTAACCTATGACTCTGGTAGCCTCCTCTGAGAGTGGAGGCCACATAGTCAGGTTTCCACCTTGGCACTGTGCTTGGCCATGATCGGGTTTCATTGCATGAAGCTCAGTCCCCAAAAAGTAAATGCTTGTTAATTTTAAAGACCCAATCCTAGAACCATGCAGGACAACTGCTGATTCTAATCCAGATCTTTGGTTGGCGTCATATTCTCTGGTTGTCATGATACTACTTCAACAAAATGGACTTGACAAAGACACTGAGAGGTTACTTAACTAAAGAAATAGCTATCTTCTAGAATTCTGACTATCTTTGTTTTCAAACTGTGAACATTTTCTAAAGTATCCAAGAGAAAGAGAGCAGCAGTTCCTAACCTGAAAAACTGTTAAGGACTATTTATTGGTAAGTGCAGAAAACCCTACCCTGTGGTTAACTATAAACCATTAAACAAAATTAAACAGGCTTTTTAAATGCAGTGTGGCCTCCTGGATTGATCTTGGAATATAAAAAGAACATTACTGGAAAAATTCAAATAAGGTCTATAGTTCCATCAACAGTATGTACCAATGTTAATTTCGTAGTGTTGACTACTGCACCAAGTGCACTGATCTAAGATGTTACAGTAAAGCAAACTGAATAAGGAATAAATGGGGAATTTTTTTTTTAAAGGAACATATAGGAACTGTGTGTACTATCTTTGCAACCCTTCCATAAATCTAAAATTAGTCTAAAGTAAAAGGTTTTTTAAAAAGTAACAAACAAGTTTCTTACTAGTTTGTTACAGCTATGGTCTGAATGTTTGTATTCCCCAAATTTCATGTGTTGAAATCCTAACCTCCAAGGTAATGGTGTTGGGAGGTGGGGCTTTTGGGGGTGATCAGGTCATGAGGATGAAACTCTCATGAGTAAGATTAGCGTCCTCATGAAGAACGCAGAGAGCTCCCTGGCTCCTTCTCCCATGTGAGGTTACAGGGAGAAGTGGGCTACCCACCAGGGGGTGCGCCCTCACCATACACCAAATTTGCCAGCACCCTGCTCTTGGACTTCCCAGCCTCCGGAACTGTGAGAAACAAAACTGTGAGAAACAAATACATGTCATTTGTAAGCACCCAGTCTGTGGCATTTTGTCCCAGCAACCCAAACAGACTGACAGCTGTTTACTCCATGCCTTGCCAGAGTCCTCAAATGTAAAAGACAGAATATGCATCTCAAGGAAGAGAACTGATTTCCCTGTCTCTTCCAAATTCTCAAGTTCAGGAATAAAGTTTAGTCACAATATGTATGGACTTTTACACGTGCAAGTACCACAACATAGAGTTGGAAACTGAAGCTCCAAGAAATGACCTTCTGGAATAAGGCTACGTAACTGCTAGACCTACTCATAGGTAGCAGAGCGAGATGTCAGTCACAGATTATGCTTTTCTTGCCCTGGCACCTGAGTGTACAATAAAAACGAACAGTTAACATCTACAGAACACATTCTACGTAGAAGGCATAGGTCTTGGTACTTCGAATGATATATAATCTTTACCACTCAAAATAAAAAACAAAAAACATGTTTAAACAAACCTACAACTAACAAAAATAGAAAAGCAAGAGGACTAAGTCAGTCCCTCAAAATTTCCCTCAAGCACCCCAAGGGCAGAAGAGAGCTGAGGCGGGGGCACTCAACCCCGGGAATTCAGTGGATACCAGGAGCAGCCTGCAGGAAGTGCCAACGTTCTTTGACCATTCAGTTTTTCTTTAAATTCACCTACATTTTACTTCAAAATAAATCCACACTTGTTTGACAATAAAATGGTCCTAAATAATTTGTCAAGTATCTTACTTCTTCAAAAATTTTTCAGTAAACAACCATTGGAAGCAAGAGGTATGTTGTTCAGCCCACAGGGCACTGCCTCCTGACGCAGCCAGCCCGTCAGCTGTGTGAGAGGCTGGGGCTGGGCCACTCCAGCCCTGGAAGGCTGAGCACGGCTCTGCCAGGGCCCACCACCAACATACCACTGAGAAACGTGGCCCAGGGGACCAGATATTCCCAAGGACTGGGACCTACCTGATGGCCACATGTGAGAAACAGGGCTGAGGGCTTACCCAGAGGCTCTGCATCCTGGTCAGCTTTCCTGTGCACCATGGCTGGATACGTGACTGTCAGTTTGCTGTTGTGCTCCTTTCGAATAATTGACCGCCCTGTCCTAGACAGGAGGACAGTTGTGATTGAGTAGAGAAAAAACCCCAACAGAATATTTATTAACAGCTGTGAGTGACTGCCACAGCCCTGACACTCACTTGCAGTGGGGACATCGCTTGGCATTCATATGTGTCCTCCAGAAGTAAGCAATGAGTTTGCTCTTGCTCTCGCAGACATTTTTCACCTGTTAAAAAAAAACAGGCAAAGAGCCTTAGAGTGCTGCCTGAAGACAATCCAGTGTGTATTCATTCTGTGATTTTCACCTTTTTTAAAAAACCAGAGGAAGCCACCCGCTTTCTTAAACAAAAATTTCCACAGAAGCCTAACATAGCCACGCTCTGCCAACTACTGAATGACCTCCTTCCTTAACCCCCTCACTGATTACAGGTGAACAGGAATAGTAATCACTGCACAAGCCGCTACTAAGGTGAAGAGATCACAAATGCAGTGGGGGGTTTGGAACAAAGTAAGTACTTAATAAAGCTAGTTTCTCTTACTTTAATTTAAAACAAACCTCTCTGGAGGCAGCTGGTGTAGCCTCCCTGCTGCCCCCTGGGATGGACCTCAGGGCTCAAGAAAAGCTTCCGCAGTTAAGCTGCATGAGAGGCTCTAGGCCTGGCTGCAAACCAGACCCACTCTGGCCTTGCCTCAGGCCACTTCACTCAGTCACTGGTGTGAAACATGGGCATGAAGTGCATCCCATTTCCAGTTCTGCAGGCTGCTTAGCGGCATCATTCATTCACTGACCAAATTAACACATAGATGCTACGCCGGAACAGGGAGAAGGAAGGTAACAGTAGTTTACAGTGTTACAGAGAGAAAGAAGGAAAGAACGTAGACCTCACTCTCAAAGTGAGGCTGTAAATGAGAACCTTGCTGGCCGCTGTACCTAAACTACCTAATTTCATTTAACCCCAGTGGTCCTGTAGGCAGGCATTGAATAGGAGGACTCAGTGGCTCAGGAATAGTGATGCAGCCTGCAAGGTCACAGGATCACAGGAGACAGAGCTGGGGTTCAAACCCAGGTCAACTATGGGAAACCCAAAGTGCACATGAACGTCAGACCTAATGCCCGAGTGTTCTGGAAACAGGCGGGATAACGCACCTGTGAGCCTTGGGCCCCCAGGAGGTTGTTCTGTACAATGTGGGTTGTGTATTTTTCTAATTCCTCCTGGATTTCAAAGGCAGTAGGATTGGCATTTTCTTCCAGAAACTGAAAAACAAAGGAAAAAACATATCAAAGTAAAGCAAGCATACAATTAGCAGCACCATGGGGCCAGCCTCTCCAAGAGGGGGGAGTTTTGTTTGAGGGGAGAGAAGGAAACCTCATGGCTGCTGTGCCGTGTTCTCAAAACAGCAAGGCTGTTAAACAAAAAATCAAATAGGAATATCCTGCTTCCAATAATGGTGGGCTAGATTATTCATACCAAAACTAAAACGGAAAAGAACCAGGGCAGAATAAAATGTTTTTCAGATGTTAAAGGTCTGAGACAGGACAGTGAGGAACACCAGGATCTCACTGAAGGGAAAAGAGGAATCTGGGACGCCAAGGAGCAAGGGGCCCATGGGCTCTGAGGTGATGAGGGGCTCTGCTCCAGGGCCACCCTCGGGGCAGTTACGTCCCTCTGGGGAAAGATCCAGACAGGTTTCCGTGATGCTCCCTGGAGCTGTGAGATGTGGCAGCACCACCAGCCTTGGGCTTATTTTCCAATTCAGGAATTCCGAACTTTTCCTTTTGGTGGCCTCAAACAATGAAGGGGACAGAAATCAAAGCCTAGAGTTAGTGCAAGGATGGGAATCTTAACTGGGTACCTTCCCTCCCATATCCTACCCCACAAATTCAGGAAACCGAGAACCCAAAGGGCTATGCCCTTGGGAACTAAACTGGCCCTTGAACAGAGCCACCTGGATTCCAATCGCCTAGCAGCCCAGCAGCCATCAGCTCAGAACCTGGACTACGATAGTCCCAGGCCACTAGGCTCACAGCAGAAGCAACAGAAGCCTCTTTGGTGGAAGGCAGCATCATTCTAGGACTCATATTATTTCTACAAAGAATTAAGTACAATGACAAACTGTCAAAAATAAGCACACAAGGACAGGAAAAGAGAGGGATTTTCTGGGAACAGGAACAATATCCTGACACTGAAAGCAAGCATGTGGGTGATGCTACTTTTACCTATTTGTCAAACTGTATGTATGATTAGTGCATTTCTGTGGGTTTATTTTACAAAAAACAAAAAAAAAGATTCTTAAGTTAGAAGGTAAGCATCACAAATAATTTTATGCCAACAATTTTGAAATTTTAGATGAAATAGACAAATTCCTACAAAAATACAATTTACTCTTGGTAAGGGTTTAAGAAAATCTCCCCTTGCTCTTCCCCCACCCCTGCCTCTTTGGACCACTTTGATTTGGGATTAACTTTTTAGTTCTGTTCCCTGCGAACTTGATAGATGTGGAAATGTCAATTGTGTTATTAGGCAGCACTGCTAATGGCAAGAATGACCTCTACTGGTTAGACTGTACATGAACTAGGAAGACTGTGAATGAACTCTAAACACCTAGTGGGAAACCACAGCTCTGAATTTCCCTGGTGCTAACTAGGCGTGTCCTTCAAGGTCTCTGGAAGCTGGGCCCACAGAACTGTCACAAGATACTGATGTCTACTTGGGGCCCGGGGCTTCTAGGCCAGGGTGGCACCAGGGTGGCTCCTGTGTCCACTGGTGTAACCTCATTCTTTTGCTCTGGAACTTGGAGAACCAAGAAGACTAGACTCCGGCTGGCTGCGAGAACACCCACCGCAGTGAAACTGTGTGGCAGCGCCTGCTGGGTGACTGTGTCTCCCACAGCACACGAACTCCTTCAGAGCACATTACAGAGAGTGAAGAGAGAGTTCCCGACCTCCTTTCACAAGACCACCCTAAACTAGATCGCCAAACTCAAAAGGACAGTATGAGAAAGGAAATTTACAAACCAATGTCATTCATGATCAGAGGTGCAAAATCCTAAGTGAAATATAAGGAAAGGAAATCCAGCAACATACTACAAAGGCAAATTATTGAGAAAAAGGAATCCCAGGAATCCAATTTTAGTTTAACACAAGAAAAGGAATTGAGTAATTCACCATGTGATCTCGTTAGAAGAGAAAAATTATCTGAAACTTTCAGTAGATAGAGAGAGAGTTTTTGATAAAATTCAACATTCAACCATCTTAGTAAAATAGAAATAGAATAAAAGTTCCCTTAGTCTGATAAAAAAAACTCTGTAATAAAGCTCAGCCAACATTATGCTTTCTGGTAAAAGGTTGAACTGTTTCCCTGATGGTTTTCTTAATATAACTTACTTTTATATTGTCACAATCTCGAACTCACAGAAAAATTTCAAGTACCTATAATGAAGTTTTGTCCTTGAACCATTGAGAACAAGCTGCTGACCTGAAGGCTCATCGTGCCCAGGCAGTCAGGTGAACATTCCCTGCAAACAGACGCTCTCTAACATGACATACAATGAATAAACACAGTAAATTAACACAGTAAGTTACTACCACCTAATCCTCAGACCCCATTCGAGTTTTGCCAATTCTCTAACAATGTCCTTTATAGCAAAAAGACCCAGTTCAGAGCCACCTGTTGCACTTACTGGTCATGTCTCTTTGGTCCCTTCCAGTCGCCTACTCTGACTTTAAAGACATGAGCACTTTGAAGAAGTAAAGGTGAGTTAAATCTGGGTGGGACTGATGTCTTGAGACAAGATTCGGCCTGGGCATCTTGAGCAGGAAAATCCTGAAGCTATGCTCTTGTTCTCGCTGCGTCCTCTCAGGTGGGGCATGATTTCAATCAGTCCCATTAGCTGACGTTCACTTTGGCCCCTTGAGTAAGGAGGTGACTGCCAGACTTCACCGCTGTAAAGTTACTCTTTCTCTCCTCTTTGTATGTAATTAACAAAGATTATTTGTGTGTGTGTGGGGGGGGTACTTGGAAACTTTCAGTTCATTCATTCATTTCTATCAGTATGAACTCTTGAATTTCATGGATTCCCACTTTATTCACTGGGTTTTAACAGTATCATCATTTACTCTGATGCTCAAACTGTTCTAGATTTGGCCAGTGGAAGCCCTCCCAGACAGCTCCTGTGTCATTCTGACATGTCACCATCATTCTTCAAGTACCTACTTGCTCTTTGGCACATGACATTGCAGGTTCATCTCATACTTTCTGTATCAGTCCCAGAATCAGCCACTTATCCAAAGAGCTCTTTTCGTGGAGAATGGTATTTAGGAGCCAAGACATAGGCACTAGATGTACTCATTGCTAAGACCACCCCAAGACCCTCTCAGAGTCAGAGCTAGGGAATATATGTGCTCGAACACACCCACCCTTCACTCTTTCTTTCTTTCAATTTATTTTTATTTTTAGAGAGGGGAGGAAAGGGATGGGGAGGGATGGGGAGGGATGGGGAGAGAGGGGGGGAGAGGGGGAGAGGGGGAGAGAGAGAGAGAGAGAGAGAGAAAGAGAGAGAGAGAGAGAGAAACATCAATGTGAGGTTGCTGGGGGCTGTGGCCTACAACCCAGGCATGTGCCCTGACTGGGAATCGAACCTGCGATGCTTTGGTTCACAGCCCGCGCTCAATCCACTGAGCTACACCAGCCAGGGCCACACTATTACTTCCAATTCCACTCTAACACAACAGGATTAATTCTGGGTCCTCTCTCATTCATGTATTTGTAACTTCCTCCTCTGGCAGTATGAATTTGACTGTCATTATCCTCACTATTTGTATTTATTTGATCAATACCCCTCCCTATATGCAAACACTCTCCCATCACTGCCACCACCTCCTCCTGTTCACTACCCCCTCCTCACTCTATTTGGGTTCTCATTCCCCGCACCAGGGCATCCAACATGAGCACCTTCTTACCTGACTTGGCTGCTCACTTCCTGTGCTGAGCCTTTACTCCGGATGCACATTCTCCTCACTCTGTCTGGACTCTGACATTCCACGTTGGGCTGCTCACACCTACAGAGATGCTTTCTCCCCTTGAGTGCTTCTCTCATCTAGCTTCGACTCCAACAACCCACACCAGGCCACACCTCCAAGTAGACTCCTATGTGCTCTGCCCACTTAAGGTCTTTAAGACTGAATTATTCAGGAAAGGGAAGGGGAAGAGGGAAGATGTGAAGTTTCCCTTTGTGAGGAGAAACAAGACAAAGATGCATGCTACCCCTTCGACACAGTAACGTAGATCCTAGCCACCAAAATGAGGTAAGAAAGAGAAATAGGACAGGTAAGGATTGGGAAGAAATAAAACTGCTGTCATTCACAGGCGATGACAGTGTTGAAAATCTAAAAGAATGTACAGATAAAGTACCAGAACTGATGAGATGCTTTTGCCAGGCTGTTGCATACAAAAATCAATATACAAAAATGAGTAGTATTTTCATCTACAAACAGAAAATGAATTTTAAATAAGATATTTACAACGGTACCAGAAAATCTAATGCAACTATTAATCACATAGAAGAAAAACGCTCTACAGAAGACTTTGATTACTATCCAAGTTATTGCACTAAGGATTACTGAGAGTACCTCAAAGACAGCTTTTACCTCCTAAAATGATGCAATACAAAGCATCCTATGTCATATAGGTTGTATTCTTACCAAAGTGTGAAATTAGAAAAGAAATAATCAGACAATTTCAGGATGTGAGAAAACCTACAAAGTGTTAAATTCTTCAAAAAAAGTCAACATCGTAAAAAAGAATTTTCTAAATTACAACATCCTACATTAAAAGAGACCAAAGAGATGCATCTTGAGTCCAGGAAAAACAAAGCTCCCTAATGGGTAAAATGGTATTTCTATGTTGTTTTCATTAACATTTCTTCAGTGAATCTACGGCTTCATGTTTTCACACCGGTGAGAAGATGTAAGACCCAACACTCTGGTGACTGTTCTTAGGGACAACACGCAAACAGCCGATTCCCAGCACCGGGCCTGCCCGGTTTCCGTGACAGCTGCCACCCACCTACCCTGCTCAGGATTCTCTCCAGCTCGTACACTGCTTGCAGGGCTCCAACTTCCAGCACTCTCAGCTGGCAGACGAGGAGGTGAATCACAGCCCGGGGGCAAGTCAGCATGTGGCAGTTCAAGCAGGAGCCCCGGAGCAACAGGTAGAGTTTCTGAAGAGAAGGAGCAAAAAGAAGCAGTACTTTTAGAAAGAAATGGAATGGCCAGGGCAATTTTCAATGCACTTCTGATTTTTTATTTTAAGGAGTCAGTTTGTTCCCATAAGAATTCCTCTTCCTCTATGTACCTAGAAAGGTCTTTGTGACCCTAACAACTCAATAACTATTCCTCTACATGTTCTCTACGATTTCATTTTAATCCAGTAAAATTTGAAATTTACTTTGGGTCCAAGATAGGGAACTACCTTTATTTTATTTAACTAAGTACCGAATACTGAATTTAGTCATATATTTAGCATTTAACAAAATACCTAATACTAGTCAAATATTTAATATTTAATTAAGACAATTATCTTTCTTTGATACGATTAACAGGCAAAAATCATGTCCATGTATGCTATCACCTGTACAGCTTAAAACAAATCCTGGGGGCCAGGTAACCAAGCACGACTCTACACGGGAGCTTCATTCTTAGCTCACCCTCGGGTCTCCCGGGCTTTGCTGCTCCTGCCACCAAGCAAGAGCCTAGAAAGTCACCTGAAACCTGAGGGAGGTGTGAAGAACTCCAAAGGTCCCTATACTGCCAAGGTGGCTCCACCTAGATTTCTGTAGGGTGTCAAGCCACTGAAACAAACAGCATAGGGAGTGGATGAATGCTTTCTTCCCCTCCTGTGAACAGAACCAACCTGTGGCTCTTCTCAAATGGAACCAAACTGACCTTCACATAGTTAGGGCTAGAGGCCAAGCTGAATGTACCGGATTTGGCTCCTCCAGGTTTAAAATCCCATAATAAAGAGCATTTTAACCCAAAGTGTCAGGAGCTAACATCCTCAGCCCCCTCCTGTGGGGAGAAGGGCAGCCTCACAAATCCCACTAGCAGCCTTGAGACCCATGCATCCAGGGCGGTCTAGGGTAGAACATACATCGAAGAGGAGAGGATTGTACACAGTGAGTGGGAGCTCGATGTGGCCCAGGTGGCCGGAGCAGTGGTTGAAGTCCTGCACGCAGGTGGAGCAGACCTCTTTGGAATCCGCAGGGCCCAGAGCTAAATCATACAGGCCGTTGACAGATGGGTTCCCCAGGCTGTCCAGGTACCGAGGGTTTGTGATGGATTTAACACTTAACTTCCTAAGGAGATAAAAAAAGACCAAGGGAAAACTTAGGTTACTCAACTTCACAGTAAAGTGATGATTTAATGTGTCTCCTCAGACACGCTGACAGCTCTGGAGGACAGAATCTGTGTCTGCTATGCTCACTACTGCAGCTTAGTACTTAGCGATGAGACTGCACACAATACTTGCTCAATAAATATATGCTGAATAAATAAGAGTGTAAAATGATTAAAAAAAGACTTGGTGCAGATCTTGCACTGAGTATATCAGAAGACACTTAAAAAGGAGTTAGCCCTGGCTGGTGTGGCTTAGTAGATTAAGCGCTGGCCTGTGAACCAAGGGGTCACTGCTTCTATTTCCAGTCAGGGCACATGCCTGGGTTGCGGGCTGAGAGGCAACCCACTGATGTTTCTCTCTCACACTGATGTTTCCCTACCTCTCTTTTCTTCTCCCTTTCACTCCCTCTAAAAATAAATAAAATCGTTAAAAAAATTTTTTTAAAGCTCTGGCCAGGTAGCTCAGTTGGTTAGAGCATCATCCAGCTATGCCAAGATTGCAGGTTCAATCCCGGGTCAGGGCACATACAATCAACCAATGAATGCACAAATAAGTGGAACAACAAGTTGATGTTTCTTTCTTTCTCAAAGCAATTAAACAAATCAAATGCTTTGCAAGCAGGGCTTGGTCTTGATCTTAACCCTCTGAGACAGGCATCACTACGTGCATTTCCCAGAGGGGGACACAAGCGGGCTCTGGGCAACTAGGTGATCTAACTCAGGTGACAGCCAACCCAAGCGAGGGGGGAGGCGAAAGGGTTGGAGAACGGGGAGGGTACAGGCCAGACGAAATCTAAAGCTCACAAGTTCAGTAAAGGGAAGGTGGCTCAATAATCCCTGTGCAGTAAACCGAGGAACAGTAAACACAAATATGCAAACCTTTGAGAACCATAACCTGCTTTATTAAAGATTTCATCACAGTATTTTACACTTGGTTTAAAGAGGGCATCCACATGATGCCTAACTACTTTGACCAAAATCACACTCACGCCAAGTTTGCTTTTTCACATTCTTTTTTTATGATTTAGAACATAAAGGTACGGGCAAAGAAATCATCCGAAGCTCACAACTTAGACAACATTCATGGGCTTTGTTTTCTGTGGGTACGTTTTAAAAAAGTGTTAGCTGGGATCATCTGGTATTTTTAACATTGCTTGTGTCCACTGTCATTTAACATTAAATGAGTGTTTTACATCACTAAAAATTCTTTGGGAACATAATTCTTAAGAGTTGCAAAATCTTTCATTATAAGGCAATTAATTTAATTCATTTACCCAAATTCTATTAAAAGTAAGCTTATAATACCTATCTATGCAAAGATTTTTGCATAGGAATAATTCAACCTTCTACTTCCTAAAAATATAATCATTTCTTCAGTGGAATGGAAAACATGAACCAAACAAGGGTGCAAAGCTTGCATCCCAGAAACAGCGGGGCGACAGCAGGCTGTCTTACAGTAGGTCAGCACTGAATCTTTGTACTTAAAAATCTTTCCCAATGTAAGAGGGGGGAAAATGCTACCCAACTGTCACCTTAATTAACTTTTTATTAAGGCATTTCTTTTTTTTAAGCTGTTTCAGTTGTTTACTTATTTTCTAAATTAAAATCTTAAATTTTTTCATTATTGCTCTACATGAGCTCCTCCCACATGAGGACACTAATCTCTTACTAACGTGGTGGCAAGTATTTTCCCTAGTTTATAACTCACCTTTTTTCATTTTTCATATGCGAAGGTTTATAAATTATTTAATGTCACTTCTCGGCCTTTTGGCTAAGACCAAGTGTAGTATCTGTTCTTACCAGTTTAATGTATGTAAATTCTTTAACAGCTTTGTTGAGATACACCTCACGTACCACACCGTGCACCCACTTAAGTGTACACTCAGCATTTTTCAGTGCACCCATAGTCACGCAGCCATAACACCAATGGATTTTAGATTTCCACAGCCGGCACCCAGGAGCAGTCACTCCCCACCCTCTCCTCCCCCCTCATCAGTCCTAGGCAATGACTCATCTACTTTTCATCTCCTGAGATTTGCCTATGTTGGAAATTTCACGTAAATGGATCATACAATATGTGGTCCCTTGTAACTAGTTTCTTTTATTTGCATGTTTTTAAGGTTCACCCATGTTGTATGATTCTGTACTTCTTTAAAATTGCCAAGTAATAGCTCACTGTAAGGACTTGCCATATTTTGTTTATCCATCCACCAGCTGATGGACATCTGGGTTAGGTCTACACTTAGGCTATTATGAGTAATAACGGTAAGAACACGGCAGACCAGTTTTTGTGTGGATATATTTGTCCATTCCATTTGGATATACACCTAGGAGTGGAAGTGCCGGGTCACATGATTGCTGCACATTTAACTTTTTGAGGAACTGCCCAACTGTTCGCCAAAGCAGCTGCACCATTTTGCATTACCACTGGCAACGCACAATGACTCTAATTCCCCAACATCCCCACCACCATTTTTTGCTACCCGACCTTTTGATTCTGGCCACCCTAGTGGGTGTGATGAAGTATCTCACTGTGGTTTTGATTTGCATTTCCCTGATGAATAATGATGCTGAGCATTTTTTTCTTGCACCTATTGTACATCCTCTCTGGAGAAATGTCTATTCAAAAACTTTACCCGTTTTTTAACTGGGTTATTTACCTTTTTATCACTGAATTGCAAGAAAACTTTATGCATTCTGTATACAAGTCTTTTCTCAGATATATATTTGTAAATATTTTCTCTCACCTTTGTTTGCGTAGTTTAAAATGTTTCAATGAATTTAAAATTTTTTAATGAGAAGTTCTTTTCTATAGTGCTTTCTTCCACTACCTATAGGCTAAGTCCTTCTCCTTCAGATCTGAATAAACATTCACCTGTGTTTCCTTCTCATTCATTTTACACTGAGCTCCAAAACTTAACTGGAACTATAAATAAGGAAAACATTTACTGTGTAAGGCAAATGCAAACAATTAGGTCTTAGTGCAAAGTCTTTCATCACTATCTATCATGTTCTTTCCAACTTGTTCTGTAAGTTGGTACTTCACTTTCCTTGCCCAGAGCCTCCAAGATTGAAAAAGAGTGGTCAGGTGAAGCCAGCACAGACCTATGCTAACAGGAGGAAGAATTACATCCTGCACTTATAAAGGCAACACAAATGGCTCACACCCAAAACTGAATCAATTTTTTGTCTTCATCCTCAGTCTTTCTCTGTGGTGAGGCAGACTTTGGCTCTCAGAAGATAACTAGGGTGTAGACAGTCTCCAAGATATACACCCCCAAACTAACCATTTCCCTGACATTAGGAAGGCTGTTGTCAGTCTTCTTGCTGCCCCTGGTACTGTAACACAGAGCTCCTTTCACACCTGGGTGCCTGGCAGAACAGGAGGAGCACTTAGAAAAAACATGTCGGGGGTGAGAACACCTGAGCTCTCAAACTGCTCCCACCTAGGAGAGAGTACACGGGAGTGGGTTTTCCAGAACACTGGGAAGCTAGCAGCAGTCACGGATCAGGAAACCTGGGTACTGACCATATTCTCCTGCTTTAGTCATCCTGAGAGTGAGGCCTAACAGGCAGAAGAAGAGGCTCCTACCAACATAGACATTCCCTTTCATGAAGCCTGAAGACACTGTTAAGTTCAATGGTGACTTATGAACTGAGTGTAAAATGATGGTGGTGCTCAAGAACTAAGAACAGATCCAGAAGACCCTACTTTGCATGACCAGTGTCACTCTGAGGGTCAAGGTAGGCTACATGGAGACCTGTTGATGTGGCTCTTGTCTGCATGGTCACTTTGCTGCAAGTAAGCTAATGACACGAGAACTCCATGCTGTGTGTGTGGTCTCTTACCCCAAACCTGAAGCCCACTTGCAACCTTGAACTGAATAACCGTGGACAAATTGCTTAGCTTTATTCTCACCTAAAAATTCACCAATGCAGCAGCTTAATTATGGTGATCAGAAGATAACGCATATAAAATACAGTGCTTGGAACAAAGGCTGTCTCTCTCGTGGGGAAAAGGAGAAAGTCAAGTCCCTCCAACTGTGGCAGGAATGGGATGAAGAGGAGGGATAACCAGCAAGGACTGCACTGAAGAGAACAGAGCTCAAGACTAAGACTCGGGTTTGACCTTAGCTGCTTCCTAGAGTCGCTTTATTCTCTGGACCTGAATTTCCTCTCGTAACTGCAGACACCACCACAAATGATTGCAGTAAGAACTGAAAGTGCCAAGTGCTGAATAGATGGCTCCCTCATCCACTCACGCATGAGCCTGACAAGTATATCTACTGAAGGCTTACTAAGTGCCAGACACACTTTTGCTGGAAAAAACAGACAAGGGTCTCTATAGTTAGGGGCCTCACATTTTATTGGAGAAAGACAGGCCGACAAAAGCCAAAATAAGTAGACGGTCTGTTAAATGGCAGAAAGTGGAAAAAAGAAAAGCAGGAAAAGGGAGGGATGATAGGGTGGGCCAGTAGTCAGGGAAGCCCATACCAAGAAGGATGCACTATACTTGAGTAAAGGCCTGAAGCAGATGAGGGAGTAAGTCTTGCAGTCACCTGGGTAGAAGGCTTTAAAACAGTAGGGAGTAGAAAGGTCCTGGGGTGGATGTGTGTCTATGGTGCTCTGGGAAGAGCAAGGAAGCCAGGATGGCAGGAATAGAGGTGAGTTCAGAGAAGTAGCAGCGGCCAGAAGGGACTTCCAGGCCATTGTAAGGTCTTGGCTTTTACTCCCAGCAAGGTGGAAAGCTATTAGAAATCAGCACAATAAAAGGTATCATAATTATTGAAATTTTTTAACCCTAAACATGCATAAGTCTACAGTGTTCATAATGGGTATAAATTTGCTCATTCAGTTTCTCGTTTGAAAGCTCCACAATTTTTTTTTAATTCAAGCAACCTAAAACACTTTTGTTTTTGGATGAAATTGTATTGATGGCTGGTGATGATATCACAACAATTTCTGGGCTAGCATACTGTTCCCAAAATTACCAGAGTTGGTGATCAGGAGTTTATCCATTTACTCAACCAGAGTTAAGGGTATAAGAAAGGAATGAGACACACAGGAAGCTCAGCGATAGTAGAGGGAGACAGAAATATGAAGAACACAAAAAGTGACTGAAGCATCATGATAAACAACTGTACTAGTGTGGAAAGACCTCAAAATGAGGTTGAGCCAAACCTTAAGAGCAGCAGAGATACTCTGTGTGTGTCTGCTGAGGGTGGAGGAAAGAGACAGATGGAAGTACAGGACACTGTATGCTGAGAAAATAGTCTGTCAAGAGGTCCAGATGTTGAAAACTGATCACAGATTTTGGAATGTGCAAATGCTTCAGTATGCCTAGGGCTAGGGGATGGATAATGTTACAGCTAAAATCTGCATGGGCGTGATCATGGGAAAACCTGTAGGCTAAGCTAATAAAGAACCCTTTACCTGAGCAAAATGTAGAGCCTCTGGACGGATTTACCGGTGACATATTCATATTTTAAGAAGCATGATCATATTTACACTTTGGAAGAGTAATTTTGACAGCGATATGAAAGAAGAATTGGACAGGTGTAAGATAGAAAAGATATTTTAAGCAAGAAATAAGGGTGTGATCAAAGATAGTAGCAGTAGTGATGAAAGGGGGTACAAAACAAATAGTTACATAGGTGACACACGGTAAGAGCCCAACAAATAAATTAGCTGTCAGGAAAGACAGGTCTAGAATTATTTTCCAGTCACAAAATACTAGTGACCACTTTGCACTAGACTAGGTACCCTTTTGGAGGGGCTTTTGGCATATGAGTTTAAGATCTCCGTGTTACATTCAAATAGAAATATCCAGAAAACAGCTGAATAAATTATCTGGAAATCAGAAAAAGAAATTTTAGCTGGAGACTTAAATTTGAAAACATCAATCATGAAAGTGGTGAAACTGTCATGAAACCAAAGGGATGACATTTAAGTCAAGAAAGGCAGTGTGTCCCGAACAAAAGCTCAAGGAACACCAAGATTTAAAGAAAAGAGGAATCGGCTAAGGAGCTTGAAACATATTCGAATACAAATCATGAGTACAATGACTTTGTTCACCAATGGGTCATCAACGCATAACATACTGCCTAACAAAAACTGAAAGATCAATAAATATTAGTGGGTTGATAAACTGATCGAGTAAGGAAGAAGTACTTAATCACAGAGACAGAAGAACCTGAAGACAATCAGATTCTGGAAAAGAGGAAAGTTTCAAGGGTGTGGTCAAGACTGTCAAATGCTAAGGTGATCAAAATGAGGACTAGAGTCCTCTCGAGTTAGTAACTAGGCGGAAAAGTTAGGGGTTCCTAGCAATGAAAAGCTGTAGCCTGACCTGAGTCGTGAAGGACCATTATTTTATACACAAGAGACTAATTATATGCTTAACTAACCATTTCAGAGACACTACAATAACTCCACAAACGTTGGTTAATTAACGAGCGGATTATAACACTGCAATCTGGACATCTCCTGCCCAGCGCAAACTTTTTCGCCGCCCCACCGGGTTCTAGGTAGTGCACGCCAGCTGGACGTTCCTGGAACTACCGGTCCCAGCAGGCAACGCGCACGACAGCCATGGACTCAGAGAATAAACTGGGCGCAAGAGCTTTCGGGAATAGTAGTTTATAGGGGCGCCGAACCAAGGAGATAAGCCCCACACGATTCCCACCAACTACTTACTTGAGCTCTTCGGCCGAATACATGCTGAAGGAAATGCCCTGCAGCCGCCGCCAGGGCATGTTTTTTGAGCCCAACATCCTCCAGGTCAGTTTCGAGTTCTAACGCCCAAAGAGAAGTTCCAAACACTACCACTAAATCCTTGACGTAGCCACAAGCTCTCAACCTCCACGTGATTTAAACTGCGCTTGTGCGCGCGAAATGCTCGCTGGGATGAGACTTACGTGGACGAGACCATTTACTCTCGTGGGGGGGAGGAAAATAATTTCACGACTCTTAGCCCTTTTATTGTGAAAACAATTGAAGATATGTAGCATTAAAATGATCGTTTTAGAAAAGTTCTTCGAGGCAATGGAGGCGTATTGAGCGCTTAACTTTCGTGATGAAGTTAAACCATGAGCTTGTAACCTATTTTATGATTGCTTTGGCCTTGTTTCGTCTCAGCCAATAGCCGAGCTATTCCAGTCCACCTCCCCTTCTCGCACCCCGGCATTGGTGAGCCAGTAGGTGGAAGGCATGCTTTCCCAACATACAATGCGAAGAGCTAAAAATGGCGGCAGCGACCTCGATTCGCTGGCTGGGGGTCCGCTGCAGGCTTTCCCTACCGCTGACGAGTCGGCGGGCAGGTCCTGGATGGGCCCGTAGTTGCAGGTGAGAGAACCCTAGGGAACTCACGAGGAAGACCCGGGTGTCAACCTAGCACTCTGTATCCCCTTTTTCCCCGAGAGCTGCGGAACGAGCACAGCGCTGTGTAATGGGCATGCGCCCTGTCGTAGCCGCGTGCTCATGGACCGCAGGGTGCGCGTCCTTGCAAAGAGAGCGAAACGCATTTATTAGGAAGATATTTATTGGTTGGCTGGCCTACCCAGGAATTAGAACTGTCGACCAGACTAGGATCCTCTCGGGGACCCAGCACTGAAGTTAGTGTGGCTGTTAGCAATTCCAGTTTTGTAAAAAAAATTATTTGCTTTCATTTTCACGCAATCAAGAGGGACTCTTAAGTCTTATCCAAAGTGAAGGTAGTTGATGCACGCCACCCCTTTTCGTCCCTGTCGGTCTCCCGCCCGCTGTAATTTAATTTAGAACATCTCAGAATTTAATCGTTGTCAAAGACAACTGTGATCTGTGTGACCTAATGTCATAAGAAACAGCATGATTTGAAAGAGTTGATCCCTGGCAGAGAGAGATTGTTAAAAAAAAAAATGTCTTGATAGTTTTCTGAATGATACCAATGTCACTTACGAAGGCAATACACAAGGTGTACTGCCTTTTTTTATTTTTCACAAGGCAATAGTGCACATTATCTGTGTGGTATAGTGACGGTTTTTTAGTGTGGTCAGAAAATCTTAAAACTCTATCGTGGATCAGTGATTCGGTGTTTTGGATTTAGAAAAAAATAGTTCCAAGTTTAATTAGGACATACTATTTGATACTTTCCTGATTGTTGAAGGAAGTGGATGGAAAGGTTGTGGTGATCTTAATTTGCCCCAATTGCTTTAAGTAGGTAGACTTCTATTATTTATTATTAGGGCATTATCCATATAAAATTAGTTCATTAAACTGTTTCCTTGAACTTTAGTGTTTTAGATTCCCAGTGTTGAAAGTCCCTTATATTTCAAATCAGCTGTTCAGTTGTTTACGTATTAATAAAATTTTCCTTTTTTTCCTGATTTTATTTAATGAGGTCGCCTGGTTAAAAAAAATTTGAACACATTGTGTCCATATCTTATATCTATTTTGTAATGGTTTTGAACTTGGTGTAGAGGCCATGTCTCCTCAGTGTGCATTGGCATGAATTAGCTTTTCGTTTTGATCCATAGTAATTGGAAAATTTGAGCTCAAAGTGCACATTGATGGAGGTGAGGTGGGAACCTCATTGAGTATTTACTTCAGGACTTTTGTTTTTGGCAGATTTTATTCTGGAAGTGCAGCCCTCCCAAAGGATGAAGGAGCTGATGTAACAGGTATATAGAAATACGTTGAAATGATTCAGTTTTTATATTATACGTTGTACTTCTTTGTAATAGTAGTAGTATTAGGAAATTGATTCACTTTGTTTTATTTTTCACATTAAGGAATTGAAGTAGTCATTCCAAAACGGAAAACTTGGTGAGTATTTGGTCGTTGTTTATTCATCAAGTGGCTGAGTGCTTATTACGAGCAAAACATTGTTAGATAAGGATTCAGTGACAGGGAGAGCAGTGGAGTGCATTCTTGTGAAGGAAACAGTTGAGGGAGGAAAAACTTGGGAGTTTAAAAGAATGTATAAGAGGAAGGTAGAAAGTAGTGAGAGAATAGGGAATTAGATTTACCTAAGAGTCGAAAGACTTGCTGTACTGTTTGGGTTAATATTTATATAATAGTGATTAGTCATGAATATAATTACTTAAAAAAAAGATTTTATTTATTTACTTTTAGAGACAGAGGGAGGGAGGGAAAAAGAGAGGGAGTGAAACATTGATGCACAAGAGATACATCCATAAGTGGCCTCTCAAATGCCCACAGCTGGGGACCTGGCCCACAACCCATGCATGTGCCCTGACTGGGAATTGAACCCGCTGACCCTTCCTAGGTCAGCATTCAATCCACTGAGCCACACCACCCAGGTCTAATGTGTAGTTCTTAACAGCTTTTTCCAAGTCTAAGAACATAAATTCATGACCTTGGAATTCAGAGGCTCTCTACCAGAAAACCTCTGTCAGTAACTTCTTTTTTTTTGCACAAAGGGACAGAGAGTAAATATTTCAGGTTTCACAGGCTACAGGGACTCTCTTGCAACAATTCAGTTCTGCTAGTGTACCATAAAAATAGCCAGAGACAATATATTATCAAATGAGTCAACTGAGTGAGGTTGTCTTCCAGAAAAATTTTAATTGACACTGCAACTTGAATAACTATAAAAAATGTAAAAACCATTCTTGCTTATGAGCTGTAAAAAAAAAATTGGCCTTAGTTTGCTGAACAGTGTTTTTTATCAACTATCTTACTTCCTCTAGTCTAACAAAGCATTTTTCACTGGCCTGCCTGCTTGGCCTCCTCCCATGACATCATGATCGTGTTCTCTGTGTTTTGTGGGTCTCGTAGTTTAAGGTTCATGAGAATTGCTTGGAAGAATATGCATTTTAAACAAAATTCCCAGTGATTCTGATACTAATAAAATAATCTCACTCATTTTAAGGTATGGGTAAATTTGTACCTTATCAGTAAAACTCACCTTGGCTATTGCAATATAACCACTCGATTTATATCATATCCTGTGTTGCTTCTAATCATAAATTATATATACATGTAATATAAGGTACAAAGTATAAAATATACTCAGGACTGGACTAGATCATAGCCATCTGAGCATATCTTCCAAAAGCTCCCCTTTTTGTATTCCTTGTAGTACTTTCCTCAGGAATAGAGGCTGATAAAATGCTTTGTACTTGAATGCTATTCACAAAAATGATTCACTTGTGAATATATTTACTGCTACTCTTAGATTGGTTCTGATTCTAAGGGCAGAGAAGACAGAAACAAACCTAGATATAATAAAATACTGTGTAGTAATTAAAAGTTATAAGCAAAGTCTAGAACAGTTCATCTAACAAATCAATTCCACCAAGCTAAATGAATATGCATAATTTATATAAAAAATGTCATATCCTAGAACTTTTATAGTTATTACCTATTGAGCTCTGACAATGGCAGGCACTAATCAAATGCTTACTTAATCCTTTGAAGTGAGTACCATCATTATCCACCTTTTACTTTGGCACTGAGATTAAATCACCTGCCTCTGAGTAGTGGGATTAAAGCTAGTACTAGTTTCCTTTTTGTACATTCAATTTATCCCAGCCATCTTTGGCAGTAACAATGAATAGTTTCATAATTTAAGAAAGCTTTATCTTTAAATTACTTTAATCTTAGCCCTGGCTGGCGTAGCTCAGTGGGTTGAGCGTGGGCTGTGAACCAAAGCATCACAGGTTCGATTCCCAGTCAGGGCACATGCCTGGGTTGCAGGCCACAGTCCCCAGCAACTGCACATTGATGTTGCTCTCTCTCTTTCTCCCTCCCTTCCCTCTCTAAAAATAAAAAAATATAAAGAAAGATCCTACAAGAATTTATAAAAATAAAAAATTTAGAAAAAAATAAATTACTTTAGTCTTCATATCATACTCAGAAAAGATCTGGCTTTTTGAGGGGACCTTTAAATGCATTCAATATCATTACTATTAGAATTTTTGTGAACAAGTTTTAGTTCTTAGGTAGTCAACAAATATTGAATAAATAGGGCAGTTTGTTCAAGGATTTATCCAATGAATTAAAAAGGCTAAATTTTGTAGTCCACGTCATTTTTTTTCTTTTATCTCATTAAAGACTGTAAAGATAATACTTTGGTCTCCCAACCATATGAGAAATTCTTTTAAAAAAAAGAAAAATTATTTTCAAGAAAAGAAAAAGCCATGTCTGGAATGGTTCAGTGGATTGAGCACTGGCCTGTGAACCAAAAGGCCACCAGTTCAATTCCCAGTCAGGGCACATGCCTGGGTTGCGGGCCAGGTCCCCAGTAGGGGGCATGTGAGAGGCAACCACACATGTTTCTCTCCCTCTCTTTCTACTTCCCTTCCCCCTCTCAAAATAAATAAATAAAATCTTAAAAAAAAAGAGCTGCACATTACTGTCACCTTATTTTAGTTATGAAGCATGATGTGTTGCTGCGATTTCCCAGATCATTCAGATGCCATAGAAGACCTTAATAAATTATAGAGTCACTCTGAGTTTTCATATATAAACGTTCTGAACAAGTTAATCTGAATTATGTTCTTATTTTAGGGTGAGCAGGGAGCTCAGTTTATGATCAATGCATAGGTAACTGGGCTCATAAAAGAAGTGGATATTAAAACTTAACAGATTGGTAGGGAAAGGGTGCTCAAATAAATGTGTTGATAGGCCAGTCAATTGGAACAATACTTTGGAGAGAAATTTGACAATCGCAGTTTAAAATGTGCGTACCTTACTGGTTAGACATTCTACAGGAGCACTTGAGCATATACCCAGAGACATGGGTGAGACAGTTCTCATAACTTGGGAAGAGTAACAAGTTGAGCCAGCCCAAGTGCCCATTGATGACGTAGTGGATAATAAAAATGGTTATTATGTAGTGTAACATTTAAAGGAATTAATTAGATTTGCATGTAGTAACATGGATAATACAGTCAAACTTAGAAGGCACATACAGGATGACAGTATATGTTTTTTATGGTGGTGGGTATATGTAAAAGTACCTTAAAAAGTTCGGGAAATGCAAACACCAAACTCACAGTGGAGTAGGAAGGGGTACGAGATGAAACCATTGTAGCATAACCTGTGATGTTTTAATTTATTGTTTAAGGACAATGTGTTTGTTGAGGTTTTTTTTTTTTTTTTAAAATAACCCTTTAAAAAAGAGAACTAGTGTAATCTGAATGTCATAGTTTTTCACTGTGTTTATTTAGTATGTTACGAGGACGTGCTCAGTTGATAAGACTGAAATGTGTTGATTTTATTGGAGAATGCTCAAAGAGGACAGAATGTCTTTGTCTCTTGCTGAAATTACAAAAATGTGACTTTTTAAAATGAATAGAAAACCCATGGATGATATATATCAGGGAATTACTTGGCCTTGATGTAATATAAAATTTCCTGTACTTTTGTCTTTTGCAGATGGCTTCTATCGTTAACACATTAAATATATTTAAGTTTGGATTTATTAAATTTAGTCTTTATTTCCCTTATGGACATGAAACACATAAAGTCAAAATATTTGTAACCAAATTATCCTGTCAGTTATTCTGATGAACCTCCTTTTTCAGTGGTTGAGTAAAGGTCTGTACCCATGGGCATAATGGACAGGTGACCTGAAATTTTTTTAAACTAATTAATTTATTTTTAGAGAGAGGGGAAGGGAGGGAGAAAGAGAGGGAAGAGAAACATGGATGTGAGAGAGAAACATCAATCGGCCACCGCCACCCCATATGCACCTCAACCTGGGACCGAACCCACAAACCAGGCATGTGCCCTGACTAGAAATCAAACCCTTGACCTTTCACTTTGCTGGACGACACCCACCAACTGAGCCACACCAATCAGAGAAAGATTATATAGTTGAGGCATTTGTTCCAAACCAGAAGGGTGTATCAGAATCATCTGGGAATTCAGTAGTAATGTATGTGAGAGTTCTCAGTGGAACTTGGAGGTTCTCATTCAGCAGGTCTAGAGTATAGCATGTGATTTACTCTCATACACATCTGAATTAAGAGCTGCCAATTCAGATAATGAAGGCAAGAGAGTTCAGAAAGGTATGGAAAATTCATAGGAAAATGGACAGGAGGAAATAAGACTTAGGACAGACACAGTTGTAGCAGATGAGGGTAGAAATCCCCAGCCCTGGGTGATGGTTTTAGGGGAGTAGGGAAAGCATAGTAGGAACGTGGACTTACCACCTTTAGGCAAAAGAACTAGACAGTTTCTCTTACTGTTGTAGTGACCTTGAGATACTGGCTTTAGTTGAGACCTGAACTTTGTTATTGGCTAGTTCATCCTGAGAGTAGAATCACTGGTTCATCTGTGCGTGTGAAAAGGCCTGGGGAGGGTTAACCTGTGGTTCTTGTTCTCAGGGACAGAGTGGCCGTTCTGCAGGCACTGGCGTCCACAGTAAACAGGGTAAGTAGGAATTTTAGTTCTCTCTAACTCAGCTAATAACACGTTTAATGTTTACACCTCTTTGTTATTCACGATAAAACTGTTGTGGATCTAGAACGCTTCTTAGAAATTATCTAATCCAGTCTCTTCATGTGACAAATGAGGAATATGAAGCTTTTATATTTTCTAACTCAGGGCTAGTTAGGGTATGAAAGCCTTAGCTTAGTTCCATGTCTTTTGTCTCCAACTTCATTGTTTTTATGTTATGCCAGTTGGTTGGTAAAACCTGCTCCTCTGAAGAGCTTGTTAGAACACACGCCCCTGGGGGGCGGTTAGGGACTGTGATGCAGTTGTCCGTGGACTGGCTGAGCAGCAGTGTGCCGGCCGTGCCAGAGATAATAAAGTGGTTGAGGACAGGGGTCCTGAAGCCAGAGCAATGAGCTTGTGGTCTTATCTCAGAGTTACAGTAGTTTATCTCTTGGTGCTTCTATTTCCTTATCTGCAAAAGGAGGATTAACTATAGCTCCACATCTCAAAGTTTTGGTGGGAATTAAGTTAGTACCAGTCAAAGGGTTTAGGACAGTACCTAGCAAGAGGAAATGCTCGGTAAATGCTAGCGATTTTATTCTTACTGCGACTGCCTTAGTGGTTCATCTGTCAGTGATCGGCTCTGTCAGACTATAGGTCTGACAGAGAAAGTGAGACCTCAGCAAAGGCCTCACAAGTGGAACTTTCTCATTGTGTTTTTCATTAGCTGGAAACTATATTTTTAATTTCAGCTGTAGAGAAATGTCAAATAATTAAGTCCTTTCTTTTTCCACAGTATCTGTGTGGATACTGACCCTCCTTAAGGTTGTTAGCACAGATTTCCAGAATTGTTGTTCTATTGCTGATGTTAAATCTACTAGGGTATTGAGCTGAGTATGCACTGAAAAACCCTAGCAGTTTCTGAAGATGGGTTTTAAAGACTGCATCGCTGCAGTAGCAGAACATTGACATTTTCAAGCATTCACTTATCCATAAATAAGTACCTGGAATGTGAGCTAGAGAAATGGGCCTCTGAGAGTACTCTTAATTTTTAATGAGAATGGCCCAGAAAAAGTTACAGAATTGTTTTTATAACTGTCTGGTTTTGGATCTTTAAACTCCAAGGGACAGTCATTTATTCACTCAATAACCATGTGTTCTACCCTTAGGATGCTTACTAGGCACTGTGCTGGAGGCTGTAGAATTAGGACACAATCCTTGCATGGTTCCAGAGAGGGAAGCTGAAGGAGCACTGTGCAGGGTGTACATAACCAGGATGGGGAAGGATGTCCAGAAGAGCCGGTCATTGGATGGATGCCCGCAAGGGTGCAGCAGTGGGGAAGCATTTCTGGCAGGGGCAGCACCCTGAGCAGAGGCACAAAGGCATAGAATGAGGAGTCTGTGTGGAGGGAATCAAGGATTTATGTGGTAGAATGATGAGGCAAAATCATGAATGCTGTTCTAGTGACTTCTGATTTTTGTCCAAGACCATTGAGTTTTAAAGAGTGGTGAGGCATCAGACAAATTTTAGAAAAGATAGCAATATTAGAGATGAGAAACCTTTCTTTTCCACTTGATAAATATCTTAAAATTAACATGTCCAAAGGCAAATACCTTTCCCTCCAAACTGCCCACACATTTCTTTGCCATCTTGTTAATGGCAGCTCCATCCTTACAGAGACTATTCTCCATCCTTGAGAGGCTGTTCTCTCAAGCCAACTTCCTGGGAGACATCTTTGGTTCCTCTCTCAGTGTGCACATTAGTAAATCCTTTGTTTCTTCCTTCAAAGTATATGTGAGTAGAGTCCCCAAGACACACATACTTCGATGAAGTGCTAGGAGGACTGAGGGGAACTAGAATATGGTCCTACAACAATGTTTCATCACAGTGAAAGGACACAGCAACATCAGCAAAGGGAAAGGCCCTTGGGATAAAGACCAGAGGACACCACGTGCAAGCTTGCAAGAGTCTTTTCCCTGCAGAGTCAGCCCAAGGTTTGCTCAATTCCATATGCTCCAGGAGAGTTGTGGTGCTTGTGCAATGTCTCTCAGGAAAGCTAATTAGGGACCCAGTGCCAGGAGTGTTTTGGAGGCTGGTCCTTTAGGCACCTCTGCCTGGCACATTCCACATGCTAGACTCTCAGGAGGAAAACAGAAGTTTGGCATAAACTGCACTGCAAACACTTTGGGCACAGCGACCCATTCTTACCAATCCTGGAAACGATGGGAGCCCTTTCGAAATCCAAGGTCCCAGCTGTCAGCCAAGGACCAGCCTTGCAAGTAGACCTTTCTGAGAACACAGGCCTCATAATTCTGTTCTACACAACACCCAGGTCTTGGACACTTGCTACACCATGATCACCTTGGTCATCGAAGCCACCATCATCTCTTAATACCCTGGGTTAATTAATACAATCTCTGTTCCTCCACTTCACTTCCTCAGCCCCCTACAGACTGTCCTCAGTTAAAAAGCCATACTGAGCCTGCTGAAATGGTGAGTCACAGCACTCTGCAGAGAACTCAAAATAGAGATAAAAACTGAAATCCATATGAGGGCTCCTAGTGACTCCCCAGCACGCTATCTCTGACTGCAAGTCTGCCTGTCTTCCTCGCTGGCTCTGCTCTAACCAGAGTAGCCTCCTGGTGAATTCTCAGGTTCTCAGCAGATGTGCTTCTGCCTCAGGGCTTAATACTAGCTGTTCCTTCTGCCCGGAACATTTTTTCCTGAGATAGTCACATAACTTGCTTCCTAATTTCTTGAAGTCTTTGATTATTACATTTTCAGTGAGACCTCCCCTGAGCACCCTATTTAAAATTGCATATATCCTTTTCGGATACTTCCTTATCCCTGTATGTATATCATTTTTCTACATAGCTATATATATTATTTTGTTTACTTTCTGGAGATTTTTCCTTCCACTAGATTGTAAGCTCTATGAAGGAATGAGATTTGTATGAGATTCGTATCATCTCTGGTAGACTGATGCCTTGCACATATGAGGTGTTCAAGAAATAATGAATGAGTAAGGAAGGCACTGAACTAAGGCAGCGGCAGTGGGAGAGGGGACTGGGAGCAGGTAGGGGGTGTTAAGGAGCTAGAGACGGCTGGGCCGATGGCCCGTTAGTTGAATGAAGTACCGGGAGGAGATCTTAGGTTGCACTGCAGTGGTCAGTACACTTCAGTGAGGGGAACTATGTCGGGGAACTGCAGTTTGGGGATAAATCTGGGTTGAGGCATCTGAGCTACAGAGCCAGAGTGGGGTCATTTCTCAAAAACTATGAGTAAGGACTTGGAAGTCATTGGGGGAGGAAAATTGTCGGACGAATAGGAAGAGTAAGTCTAGAAATTTAAAAAGAAATTGAGCATGTCACCAAAACTAGAGACCCTGAGCATATATTTTAATAAGTTTCTGGAGAGGATCAGGGCCAGAGCCAGGCCCCAGTTTAAGTGTGATCAGGGCATGGTCCAGGGCAGCTGGCCTAGAACTGCTGCCTCTGGTTTGCTGTTGCAGGCCTGCCTCATTGTGGTGGAGCAGCATGACCCAATGAATGTGCCTCATTATGAGGAGTATGAAGGAATATGGGTTTTGAAAGTGAGAGCAAGAAGCTAGGCCCTCCAGAAGTATTGCCTCCGGACCCTTGTATGAGCAGTCTTCCATCGAGGGCTGCAGGAAAGTTCTCCAGCTCCTCCCATCCCAGCCCTCAGAGAGTCCATGTCTGCATGACAAGGCATCGGGGGCAGTCAGAAGAGATTCAGGCTGTAGGGTGAATAGTTATCTCTGGAACAGAGGTTCTGTGAGGCCCAGGAAAGGGTGCTCTGGGGGAGAGGAGAGGAGTAGTGGAAGCAGTTTGGGGGCATTTCTGAGTGAGCCTCTGGTGGTGCCGGAGTGGAAGGAGGTATAGAACCTTGTGCAGGAGGACACAGAGGAGCTGCTGCTTGTTCCCACCTCCTGAGAAGGCCTGGTTTTTAGTGACTGCTTTGAAGGACACTGGTGTCCAGACTAGTTGATTCAGAGGATCTTTTCATAGAGTGTAAACCAACAGTAGTCCCTATTAACAGCAGACTCAGATCTTAAGAAGCAGTCATGAGCGTTTGAACAATTGTTTGCTTTAAATTGTGCATGATTTATAATCAAGTCTTGCAGAGCTGAGAGCACATTAGGTGTTAATGTCTGTCTACATATATAGATATAGATACATGTCCTATACCCACACACATCCACACAAATGTACACACACATTTCTGCATTGTGTATTACATACACAGTTGAAATTTATTTTATAGACTTTTTGGATCTCCCTGAAACTCCCAAGATTCTCTTAATAAAAATCTAGCTGAAGAGACTTCTGTGTCTTCTCTACAGGATACCACAGCTGCCCCTTATGCATTTCAAGACGATCCTTACCTCATACCAACATCCTCTGTGGAATCAGTGAGTACTTTCATGTGGTTTTTGTACTATTATGTTTTATCTTGTTGGTTGGGGTACAAGACTGCATGTGTAATTTAACTTAGTTTAAAAACCTAAGTTGGGAAACTTTTGAATCCTTTACTAGTTTCATCAAAAAGTTTTAGAGATTAATTGCGGGGGAGAGGGTTGCTTTTGGTTTTTAACATTTAGGGCCCTTTCACACTGGTTCACTCCACTCAGTTTAATGCATTTTGTGTACCTCACTGTGTATACAAGGCATGACCTGCTATTATGTCACACTCAGCAGAGGTGGACATATATTACATAATTTAACTTCTAATTGGGAGTCTGTTTTTGCATTCCATTTTCCCTTCCTCACCTGAGGACATGCTCTTTGATTTTTAGAGAGAGGGGGAGGGAGGGAGAGAAGCATCCATGCAAGAGAGAAACATCGATTGGTTGCCTCTGTGCACTGCCCAACCTGGGACTGAACCCACAACCTAGGTATGTGCCCTGACTACAAATCGAGCCCACGACCTTTTGGTTTATGGGATGATGCTCCAAACAACTGAGCCAGACTGGCCAGGGTTGTTGCATTCCTTTTTAAGGGGGAGATGAATAAATTTTCCCAAGGATGTGACTTTAATCTCTTAAATCTAAATTACATGTAAATACCAATTTATATTTGAATTTTTTTTTCTTAATACAGCGTTCATTTTTATTGGCAAAGAAGTCTGGGGAGAATGCAGCAAAGTTTATTATTAATTTACATCCCAAGTATTTTCAGAAGGACATAGCTGAACCTCATATACCGGTAAGGAGAAGTAATTGCAGTTTTCAGATAATAGTATATAAATATAAGTTAGACCAAGCTTTCATGCCTGATATTTCAGTAGCCATTTGAATGCCCTCGATATTTGGGTAAAAAGTCATTTAATGTATAGTTATATGTGCTCATAGTACTAACCTTTTTTTAAAACTCCTTCTGTATGTTTTTGCTCCTCATCTTATTTTCCCCATTTGGCTTCTGTTACTCCTAACTTTTAGGTCTCTACCTATGTGACTGCTCCTTTCTGTTTCCTTCAGCAGCTTTTCCATCTATTACTTAGCATTGATGCCTTCCTTAGGTGTCCGTGCTCAGTCATTTTCTTTCCTACTGTCTGCACTCTTTGCTTCAGCCCTTGTACTCCATTTGGCATTCTTGTCTCTCTGGCTCACATCCCTCTACATGGAACTCCAAATGGTATTGCCACCTGCCTCTTTGTTCTGTAGCCGTGAAGAGTGAATGTGTGTGCAGTGCCTGTCTACTTAGTGTTGTCATCACAGAGGTGACCAAAACACATGTGCCTCTGCCCTCCTGGCTTTTTTAGTAGAAATATAAGCTCACACTCGTTCTGACCAAAAGCACTTCTCAAAACACACATCCCCAGTCACAGCCTTCCTGCTTTCCAAGCAACGCCTCCTAGAGACAAATGAGGACGCCGAGGCAACTGAAATCCTAAACTAAGACAGTGGCAGCTAGGGAAGCATCATTTGTGTTGGCCCACCCTTTCCCCTTCATGTTTTTGACTGACAGTTACTCTTCCGTGCTTAGCTCCCTTTCGTCTGAAGCCTTCCATGGTCCTCTGCCTCCATGGCAGGCAGCATTCCCTCAGGGCTGAGATCTCCTACGTGGTTTACCATTCACAGTGTGTCACAGTTAGTTCCTTATTTGCTTTCTCCACTAGATGTGAGCACCTTGAGGGTAGAAAATGACTTTCATCTCTGTATCCCCAGTAGCTGGTGTAGACAGTAGGCATTCACAAGCGTTTGAATAAGTTACTGACAGAGGTAAAACTAGCCTACCTTCATGATAAATGCTGACAGTAAAAGAAAGCATCAAGGATGAAAGGCTTCTGCCTCTGGAAACCGGGTGCACTCTGACTCATAACCAGGATGGGGAGGAAAGGAGAAAGGGTGGTTTTAGGAAAGGAAAGTAGTAAGTTCAGCTTCTAGTTGGGAAATTTAGTTGGAAGTAGGATTCTCCAGATACAGATTAGATATTTATGTTTGGGTGGGTTTAAATTTTTCACCCCAAGCTAAGAAATTGTCATGTTTCAGGGACTGGAGAGGCTTTTTTAAATATATATATTTTTAGAAGTTGTATTTTCTCTGAAGACATGCATGTTAAGTGGTGGTAGTGTTTGGTACATGAAACGTGAATTGGAATGGTGACATTTTATTTTGGTTTGTTGGTGATAAACATTTTGTCCTACTCCATTATCTTCCCTCCACTACCTGTTCGTAGTAACCTCAGCCATCTTGTTTTCCTAGTGTTTAATGCCTGAGTGCTTTGAACCTCAAATTGAAGACATAAGCGAAGCCGCCCTGAAGGAACGGATCAAGCTCAAAAAAGTCAAAGCGTCAGTGGACATGTTTGATCAGCTGCTGCAAGCAGGTGACTGAGTTCACTTAAAGCTCCCCCCTAGGAACACGTGGGCTGGGAGTGGGCCATGGTTACATGATCCTAGTAGTTGTGAGTACAAGTTACCAGTGTTAGTGTACTTACGCTGCTTGATGGCTGTGTTTATATTTTAGTAGTTTAACAAATAATTCAAGTTCTGCTTTAGCTTCACTTTAAAATTATAGATAAAGTTGCAACTACGTTAGTTTATTGTTCACTTGTGCTGTATCACAGGTAGAGAATTTATATAGTTATTCCCCCTTAGCTTTCCTGGTTTGTTTGTTTTTTGGTATTATTTTGTTCTTATTTTTTAGAGAGAGAGACATCAATTTGTTTTCCACTTATGCATTCATTGGTCACTTTTTGTATGGCCTTGACCAGGGATTGAACCCTCAGCTTTGGGGCATCAGGACAACACTCTAACCAATTGAACTACCTGGCCAGGGCATTAGCTTCTGCTTTTAACTTAAATGGTATACATACTATATTTAAATTTTCTGTACTGTTTATGTATGTTTGGAAGATACAAAACAGACAAGAAGGAAGTTTTTTTTTGTTGTTGTTGTTCTTTTTAAGCAAAGAGCAGTAAACTGTTGGGTCAGGGGCTTGAATACAAGTTCTGGTTTTGGCACTGATTAGCTCTGTGGTCTTAAAGAAGTCACTTAGTCCCTTAGAGCTTCTCTCTAAAATCCTGTGGCTGTCTGATTTGAATCTGGATGGGTGAATCTCTGGGGGGATATTATTTTAAGCTTGTGGAGTCTGGAGTACTACATAGTAATTTAGTATAAAATCAATCAAACAGAGGGGATGGAGACAGGACTGAATCGCTCAGAACAACCTTGAATACAATAAGAAACACTCATAGAAAGCTGTGTTTGATCTTAGAATTTGGGTGTGTACCCTGTTACAGCATTGGATGTACAAATGAATTGCTGGTGCAGATGATCATTTAGGGAGGCTTTTCCCTCTGCTTCTCTCTCTCTCTTTTTTAAATCATTAGACCTTTTAGTTTTTAAGATTTTTAAATTTATTTTTAGAGAAGGGGGAAGGGAGGGAGAAAGAGAGGAAAGAAGCATCAGTGTGTGGTTGCCTCTCACACACCCCTCACTGGGGACTTGGCCTGCAACCCAGGCCTGTGCCCTGACTGGGAATCCAACCGGTGACCCACAGGCTGGCACTCAGTCCACTGAGCCACACCAGCCAGAGCAGAAAAGTGCAGTTATTTTTTAAATCAGTATATTATATTTCATACATCTTTCTGTTCCCTTATCTCCCTCTTAATTGTCAGGATGGGAGCATAATGTTTTGAACAACAATTTTCAAGAGGCTATTATAATTAGATATTTATGCTAGTATTTCTGGATAGTATTTCAGTGAGGGCCTGGATCCAAGTGGAATAGTTCTCTTTGCATTTATAAAAATGCAAAATGGGACTGGGCCAGGGGAACCAAGTGGCAGTAATTGAGAGGTGGTAGTTAGAAACCATGAGATAGTTTCTCTGGGGATGTGAGTACCTAAATAAGTGAGCACAGGGTCACACTTCATCTTACATCTTAATCTTTTAGTCAAACCGTATGGTTACTAGGGATTGTCCTTGTCAATACCATTCTAGGTGTTTAAGTTGATGTGAAGTGTATTGCTAATATGGTGCGTGATACTAAATATGTGGCCAAGAAAGCCAGAGCTCATAGAAAAAGCAAAGAATTTTAATCTAATGGGCTTTAGTTCTTTGATGTTCAGAGTTTCCCTTTTTCTCTTGTGTATTAACAGGAACCACTGTATCTCTGGAAACAACTAATAGCCTCTTGGATTTATTGTGTTACTATGGTGACCAAGAGCCCCCAGCTGATTATCATTTTCAACAAAGTGAAAAATCAGAAGAGTTGGTAATGTCTTTTGGCAATTTTTAAAATTTTTTGCTGTAGTAACACCTCAAGTAAGGTGGGTTTTCGTGTTATGTGTTAGTGTAGTAGAGATTTATTCTGAAATGTGGTGTGGAACAGTATTTTGATTTTTAAAAAAGTGATGCAGAGGAAGGGAGAGATTTAAACAGTTATTTGAATCCTTCCTTTAAAAATACTTTGACCTTGTCTCTACCACATGTAGGCAAAGTTTTGACCAGAAATGTTTGCAAACCTCTGTTGTTAATTGCAGTGACGGTATGCCATGTGGCAGGCAGGGAAAGACCTGGCCGCATTCCCCTCACAAATTCATACAGGAGTGGGCCCACTCTGCTGGGGATACAGAACATGTGCCAGAGGCTGGCCTGTCGTTACTGAGTCATACATAGCCTCTCTCAGCCCAGGTGTTTGACTTCTTGAAAAAGATCCCAAGGGAGCCTTTGGCTCATTCATGTGGACAAAGATGTATGTACAGTGGTGCCTCCGTACTCGTCGTTAACTCGTCCTGGAAGTCGTGATGAGTGCTGAACGATGAAGTGTTTTCCCTTGCAGGGTGGTGTTGTGACTCAGGCACGTTCTAGCAAGTGCCGAGTGCTGAAACATTTTTTTCTCATGAAAATGTGATGAGTACAGGGTTTGATGAGTTCTGAAGCCGACGAGTACTGAGGTGTGACTGTGTGACATTTGTCTTGATATAGTAATACTTACAATTGCAAACATGTTGGAAACAAACGACATGTCCAATAGCGAGTGGTTCAGTCACGGTATTAGTGTCACATGGTGATTGAGAGTACTGGCGTCGGTCTGTTTGCATGTGGAAAAGTAGTTGCTAAGTGGGAGAACAGGCTAGACAATATGTACTCCATTCTTCTTAAAAAGTTTCATATGCATAAGGAAAACCCATATCAAAAATTAAGCATTTCTGGGTGATGGAAGTTTGTCTTTTCCATTTTTCTCCACTAAATGTGTGTTATTTTTAAAGTGCCTAGGTAGCGGGTTGCAGTCACACCTTGGCTCCAGAGTGTCTGCTAGATTCACTGGCCTGGCTGGCCCCCTGCCCCTCCAGCCCCAGCCATAGAGCCAGCACTGAGCTGGGCAGTTCTAACCAAGCCTGTCTTGCTTTACGTCAGCCTCACCCCAGATCTTTGTTTCAAATAAAGTATAACATGTAGTCTGATAAAATTTTTTTAGCTGTGTTGGGTTAGCGTTAGAGATTCTGTACGCTGATAACGTAGTTTTCTCCTGCCCACACCCTAATTATAATGAGCAGTGTTTCAGTGTGGATCGAGCCAGCGCAGCCCCTGAGGACACAGGCTGTGTTGTTTGGATTTCCTGTTCCTCCGTCTGGGCTGCACGCAGGGCACAGATGCTTTAAGGACCAACATTACTTTTCACCTGTAAATGAGCTGACTTACGCCTAGGAAATTAACATTCTTAATAAACATTTACTGGGTTTCCTCTTCACCTTCTGCTGGATCTGTGTTTCTTTCATTTATCTGAAGTTTCCTTTGTAGTTCTGATTTTGAGTAGTCTAATCAGGAAAATGAAGTTTGTTATCATCTTTTGTTTTATTTCTGTTGGTGGTGGTTCATTTCAGGAAGAGGCCTCGGAGGAAAATACCGAGAAATCTAAGAAGAAGGCTGGTCAACATCTTGGCACTACTTGGAGGTATGTTGCTCATAATTAGAATTCCGTGTTGTAGTGCTCTCCGGTGTGTGAGGTGTTCCCCATCGCCATCACCCCCTCCCCAAGAAGATGATGATCCCTTAATGTTCCAAAATATAATTTCTTCATAGTGTGCAGTACATGTTCCCGTTGGTATTCATATGCCTTTGGATTTATTTTCATGAGATCTTTACTTGTAACCAACAGCACGACATTCACACTTGATTCCCTTCCCCCACCCCCTGCCCCTCAACTTCATGTACCTTCACAGAGTGTGTTTCCTTTGGCAGTTCATCAGTAGTTCTACCTTGCAACATAGACCTAATTTTGAAAGATTCGATATATTTGTGTACATAAGAATACACATATACTAGAATGTAGTTCAGCACTTTCAAACAAAAGGTGGATAACATTTAACTAACATTTGAGAATTTAAATTGACCAAATAGAACTGTCTGCATAAAAGAAAGGTATTTTATGTGGATATCTTGAAAAGGAGAGCTGTCATCAATATCTGAAGTCTCTCGTGAAGTGATAAATTGAATAGAATCACAGATTAAACTTCTTAAGTAGATTTAATAATTTCACAGAGTGGTTAAGAGTATAGACTTTGGAATACCGTCTGGCTCGAAGCCTGGTTCTCTTAGTTTCTAAGACACGGGTGTGAGGAAGAACTGAAGTACAGCATGGTTTGTATAACACGGTACCCGTATTTCATACTTTTTAAGAAAGCGAAGATGCACTGGGTAGAATGTGACATGTACACATGCGACAACAGGACTGAAGATTCAGGAGAAGCTGCTTGTTTGTGGTTGCCTCTGGGGAGCTGTGTCTGGGGGAGGAGGGTGGGGACGCGGCAGACAGTGCCGTACAGGCTGCGTTTTGTGTAATGCCCTGAGAGTACAGTTGGTGCCACTTAGCAGTGGAGATGCATTCAGAGAAATACCTTGTTAGGCGATTGCCCCCCTGTGCGAGCATCGCAGAGTGCACTCTCACGGGGACCTGGGCGGCGCAGAGCACTGCCGTCCTGCGCGTGTTGCACTCACTGCGACACAGTGGGCACTGCCCTCCAGCCTCACCAGGCGCACGGGGCAGTGCGTGTGCTACACTGTCGTGTATGCGGTTTGCTGCTAACCAGAATGTCGCCATGCAGCACATGACTGCATTTTGTAGTCCCTTTTCAGTCCCGGTTCTGCCATTTAACTGCAAAGCCTTGGACAACTTGAGGTCTTTGAGCCTCAGTTCTCATTTTCGAAATGGTGCTAACTTTCTCTCTCTCTCCGGGTGGTAAGAATTGTTTGAAATTATATGTGTAAAGTGCTTGGCACAGTGCCCAGAAGGTTGTAAACTCTCAGTGAATTATTTGCTTTTCCTTTCTCCCTTGGTTCATCTTACTCTCCTGTGTCCAGAGCAAAAAACAATGCTGAGAGAATCTTTGCTCTGATGCCAGAGAAAAATGCACATTCCTACTGCACCATGATCCGAGGAATGGTGAAGGTAACGTTTGTTTTGCTATATAGTTTTATCTTTAATTTCCACTAAGTCAGGGTTTCTTAATCTCAGAACTTTTGACAGTTGTGGGAGCTTCCATTGTATTTTCATAGGGTGTTTAGTAGCTCCCTGGCCTCTGCCCTCTGCATGCCAGGGGTGCATCCTCCCCCTGCCCCTCGCCTGTGACAACTGCAGACACCTGCAGGCACCACCCGAATGTCACCTGGAGGCAGATTGCCCCTTCTGAACAACCGCTGCTCTAGAGCACGAGTTCCATGAGAGCCAGAACTGTGTGCGTTGTTGATCACTGTGACCCCAGACCTTAGGGCAGGAGCCATGCGCATGTTTGTCAAAGGGACACATTTGATGATGTTTTATTTTTATTTGTCATCCCTCCTAGCACCGAGCTCCTGTGCAGGCATTAAACTTGTACACCGAATTATTGAACAACAGGCTCCATGGTAAGTGTTTGGTGAACTCTCTTCTCTCCTTTCTCAGGAATCTGTAGAACCTTTGGATCTTGCCTCCATCATTGCCTCCCTTTTCGTCTTTTCCTGTGGTATTGATGACTGAAACGGGAGCAGAAACACAAAAGAAGAGTGGTTTCTACTTTTGTGGACATGTAATGAGTTTGGACCACATGTGCCTGATCACTTTGCCTTAAATTGAGTCATGGGGTTGATCTTCAACCCCAGATTTTGTTAAAGTGTTTCTATTCTTTTACAGCTGATGTATATACCTTCAATTCACTGATTGAGGCAACAGCAATGATAAATGAGAAATATGAGGAAAAATGGAATAATATATTGGTGAGGAACCTTTGCTTTGTCTTTTAATAGGCCTAAAATACCTTTTGCTAGAAATACGTGGCATGGAGATAGCATCCACTGAACTTCCTCAGGGCAGTCACCGCGCTGGGGTCTCACATGGTGGCTCCTGGGTGCGCCCTTCTGGCAGCCAGTGGTCTAAGGAGCAGTGTCTGGCGGGTGAGGAGAAAGCTGCTCGGCCCAGAGCAGACAGCTGGAATTGAGGAAGACTGGGCTACTTTATTCAGTTAATTCTCATAATAGGTTTTTCATTACAAAACTAATGCACACTTACTGAAAAATTACTATCTGGAAAGTTTAATAAAATCGACATTGCTGGATTGAAGTAACTGAGAAATACAAACATGTTTTATACCATACAACTCACTTAAAAAAGGAAAAATGCGCAGTCCATTTTAGTCTACTCATCTGCCTGAGTCTCAGACTCAGTAGCAGAGGGTTGAAGACAGACACCTTGATCAGGTGGAGGGGGGCAGCTGAGTGGAGGGTTTCTCCAGCAGGCAAAGTGACCGGGCCTACTGATAGTTCTTAAATTAGGGATATGTTCACCTGCTTTAGATGCAGCCCAACAACCAAATTCTTTTATAGTGTATTTGTTTGCTGGACAGACTGTCCCCAGGCTTAAAAAATACTTTCTGCTCTTAATTTCACTAGGAGCTGCTGAAACAAATGGCTGTACAGAAGGTGAAGCCAAATCTACAGACTTTTAATACCATTCTGAAATGTCTGCGAAGATTTTATGCATTTGGAAAATTGCCGGCCTTGCAGACGTTACGTGAAATGAAAGCCCTCGGAATAGGTAAAGATGCCTCCTAGTGCCCCTCACTTACGACCAAAACAGTGCTGACCGGAAGTTTCAGGTCCAGACAAGCAAAAAAGAAACTGTAAATTCTTTTTCCCTATTTACATAATACATTGGGAATTTCCTTTCCACTTGGCACATGTAGAATTATGCATTGGGAATGCTTTTATTATTTTCATATTCTTTATAGCAAACTAGAACATTCTTTTAGTATTTTAGGTACTTTTTTGTGGATCTCTTGATTCTGAGGAGAATTACTCATTTATAGTTAGCTAGTTTTAAATCCCATGACATTTTCTGACATAATTAGGTATTTGAACCTAAGTGTGTGCTAATGTGTTGTACATTTTTCGTAGTAACGTTATTGAAGGTTGTTTGGGGAATCAGTTCCCATTGGTGTGCTGTAGTGTTCTTAAATGAGGGTCATAACATATGTACATTAGATACAGCATTTTAGTAATAGGTGTCTGGGCTTCCTACCTTTACTTTAAATCAGAAGAGTTGGGAAATATCTTTGTTCAGAGAAATAGTAGAAATGTATTATATTTCATTTAAATATCAACATAAATATGTTTTTAGTTCATTGTGCCTCAGTAAACTATATTTTAGATAGCTGTGTTTGACTTATTTTTATTTTCTTCTATGTACCTGGTAATTTGAGAACCCTCACTTGCAACATATCACCATATTATTCAGCTGTTTTATCAACACGGTATGTATGATATTATGTTCTTTAATTTATGTAGAAAATTGACCCAGTACCCTTCACTCATATGAATTAAGAAAGGAGAACTTACATGTTAACCTACAGTTTGAGCAGAAACTTATTCTTGAAGGTTGCAACTTTGTGGTGTAAAATTGAGCAGATGGGGCAGGGGGTCATTAAATGTACTCACAGTGTTGGTGTATAGTCAGAGATGACCAGCCTGGCCATGTGTCTCAGTTCTCCCGACCCCTCACGGTTGCAGGTTCCATGCCAGGTCCTGGCAGATACAAGAATCAACCAGCAAATGCACAGATCAGTGGAACAACTAATTGATGTTTTTCTCTGTGTATGTCTCTCTGTCTCTCTCGCTCTCTCTCTCTCTCTCTCTCTCTCTCTCTCTCTCTCTCTCTAATATCAGTAAGTTGTTTAAAAAGAAAGAACTGATCAGAAGGTACTTCAGTTGGGAGTTCCTTTTGCTCTCCAATGCAATAGCCATTAGCACATGTGGCTATTTAATTAAAATTAAATAAAATTTAAAGTTTCATTGTCACATTAGTGCTCCGTAGCCACATGCGGCTGCTGGCTAGTTTGCTCAGTAATACAGATATGGAATATTCTCGTCTTTGCAGGAAGTTGTTGGACAGTGCTGTCCCACAGTCACCTTGATCTTATTTTGAAGTCTTTTGTGAGAATTTTGAGGCCACATTTGTCACCTACTTTCAGGTCATCCAGTCCCTATTGGGAGCTGTGCTCTGTTGAATGGACTTGGGAGCAAGGCACTCCAGAGTTGAAATACCACCTCTACCATTTACCAGCTCTGTCAGAACGGACTGGATACCTTACCTGTGTGATGATTAAATGAATCACGCACAGGGCCTTGTCCCCTGCTTGGGAGGCGCATAGTAGCACTGTGTCTGCTGGTTCTTACTCATTCGCCTCAACCTGAGAAAGAACCTGCTGGTTCAGAAATGACAATTCTGGTCCTTCTCCCTATAGCAGACTTTATATATAAAACCAACAGAACTTGATGGTCCCTATTTTACAAAAGGACGGCTAATTTTACAAAATCTATGTCTTCACCTGTAAGGAAGTTTGATATCTTTTAGGGTGGGTCGAGCAGGTGACTGACTTTATCTTGGCAACAAGTAAATAGTTTCCATGACAATCGTATCTTCAAATTTTGCTCAGCCTTGGCAACATTGTGGTGGAACTGACCCCGGGCCTCTTCGCCCCTCTGTATTATGATGTATGGCACTGGGTCACTTGCTGACCAAAGTCGGTGGTACTTGCCCTTCCTAAGCAACACCTGTGACCCAGAGTGGAGGCAGAATGAAGGGAGGAGTGTTGGTCTTTTTATTTCCCCCCAGTTTGTCTTATGTTTAGAAATTGGCTGCCTGCAGTAACAGTTTCTAGGAATTCACCCAAAGGAGAAAGCCTAAAATAATGGAAAAACAATGCATACAAAATATACTGTCACATAATTCATAAAATACTTAAGATTGCTAGCAAATGGAAACATGCTTGAAAAAATACATCTGTGCTGTCATTAGAAAACTGTTGTCATGTGCACATGGGTAAGGTCAGGAAGGTGATGGAATGAGCAGTGTGGTGCATTTGAGAATGTTAGCACTCGTGTTGTTGGTACATTTTCTGACCCATTATTAGTACTCAGGCCATGTGATTTTAAAGGGCTGCCCACATCCATTAATTCTACAGCTTTCTTTTTCTTTGGGCTGCTCAACCTGATTATTCTTAAAAGGAACACAAAATGATTACAAACAAAAACTGCTTGTTTTTCTAAGCACGTACACTTGGTGAGGGTGTCTGTGTGTGTCTGTCTCTCTCTCCTTCAATCATTGTTTTGTTTTTCCCCCAAGATTTTTATTTATTTACCTTTAGAGAGAGGGGAAGGGAGGGAGGAAGAGAGGGAGAGAAACATCAGTGTGTGGTTGCCTCTCACATGCCCCCTACTGGGGACCTGGTCCACAGCCTGCACTCAGTCCACTGCGTTATACCAGTCAGGGCCACTTCAGTCAGTCTTGAGCTGTGAAGGACTAGGAGGAAGGGAAAGTCTCTTTTGGGAGTGGACTCATGATATACATTATTTGTTCATTCTGCAGAAAGCCCTTCAAAAGGATCGTCCCTTGTGATCTATGACATCATGAATGAATTAATGGGAAAGAAGTTTTCCCCACAGGACCCAGAGGATGGTATGTACAGAGAGCTTGTTTTCCTGACTGTCAGTCATTGGAGACCTTGTTACGGGGGCGGGGTGTACTTTAGCTTGGTAATCTTTTGGGTGATTATTCTAAGGAAGTCAAAATGCCTATAGCACTTTGCTGTATACTTCCTCTCAGCTTGAGGTTTTATTCCTTCAGGTTTATCTTATATGTTACTAGTATCATTGCCAGAAGTTTTATTAATGTTACTGATGTGAAAATAGGAAATTTTGTGTAGAGTAACCGAAGCTCTCGTGAATTTTCATTTTCAGATATGTTTTTTCAATCAGCCATGAGAGTTGTAAGTACCATTCGTTATTTAACTGTTGTTTTCCATTTTCCTTTCATCCATTTCCTAAATTTCTCTGTAATTGGGAGCAAGGGGTGGGGCCTCCATCTGATGCTTCCATTTGCTCTCCTGTTGATGTCGGTTGCTCTTTTCTTCTTTCTCCAGAATCTGTACTGAGCCACGCAACATCCCTGTGCTTTCTCTACTGTATTCATTGTCTTTGGGCTTTTTCATCCCTTTGTCCAGATAAGGTTTTAGAGTTTTCATATTTGTCTACTGGTAGCTTTTAAAACTGATGGTGTTGGTTTTTAATTTTGGTTTTCATTTTATCATGCTAGTATAGGAAACATTTCAAGCAGCTTCAGAACAAATCAGCATGCCCTATTCCCTGAGTATAACCGCTTTCCAGCTCAGTGTGTGTCCTTTCGGGTGCTCTCCCCGGGTGGTAGACGTGCACACAGACACGCGGTGCTGCGTTTGTCGGCCGCAGTACAGGGTTTCATAGGAGGGAAGGACTCCAGTTCACTGAACAGTTCTCCTGTGGGGGGGTTCGCGGTCGTTTTGCGGGTGTTTTGCTTGTACACTGAGGCTGGAGGGAGCGCTCCCTCTGTCTCTGTGCACGTGACCAAGTGTTCTGTAGGATTTCTAAGTTACAATTACTGGAGCAAAATCATTTTGCTTTAAATTTCACAGAATGTGGGGGTTTGTTTTTGGGCTTTCCCCCCCAATTTCTTATAACTCATTTGTTGTCAACCAGTAGTGTTATATTAGCATAATTGTTCCCACAAGTAAACTACATTTTTGTAATGTAATGAGCTACCGTTTGCCTGTTAAGGATCTCGTAAGAGTGATGCTTACTAACAAATTTTCAGTGCTTCTCTCTCAAAGATCTAGAACTTGCTTACCAAGTGCATGGCCTTTTAAACACTGGTGACAACTGGAAATTCATTGGACCCAGTCATCGGCGTAACTTCTATTAGTAAGTGTCGGAAGTGTATCCTTTGGCATTCATGGAGCACTCTTAGGCCACCATTAGTTGATTCTGCAAGTGGAAGGCCGCTGGCGGCCCTCCCATTTCGCCTGATTTCGGACAGCGTGCCCCAGCTGAGCAGTGCACCTTACTGGAGCACTGGGGAATTTAAGCAGTGGTAGAACTGATTGGCCAGGCTAAGTTTCTTTGTAACACATTAAATCCACATATCTTTTTCCTGTATGCCCTCCTGTTTTACATTTTTTAATTTATAGCAGCAAGGGTCCATAAAGATTTTATCACAGTCTCTTTTGTTCTTAAAAATGGAGATAGTGGAGCACTCTGAGATTTCTTAAGTGGGTTTGCTTTTAGGCAGATAAAAACAGGAACTTGAGTAAGCTTAATAGGTATGTGGTGATTGTCTCCTGTGTGCCCAGATGCTTTCTTCACAGTGAATGCTTTAAAATGAGTATGATACTTACTGTCCGCTCACCACAGGACAAGAGTATACTGAGGAGGCGGTCACGAATGACCGGTTGAGAATAAGAAGGTATTTATTAATTGGGAAGTCTAGAGAATGCAGTTAGCAACTCCTGGGTTCAGCATGGCCCCATGTAACTTGAAATTGTTTGTAATTGGTAAACTGTTAGACTAAACATACTTTCCCCCTTCGTTGTAGTTCCAAGTTCTTCAATTTGCTCTGTCTGATGGAACAAATTGACGTCACCTTGAAATGGTATAAGGACCTCATACCTTCCGTAAGACGATTCATTGTCATGTATCATTATACGTGTCTTTTTGGGTGGTTTTGGTGAGTGATATTTTAAAAATATGTTTGTATTTCTTTTAATCAGGTCTTCTTTCCTCATTCCCAAGCATTGATAGATCTTCTCCGAGCACTGGATGTGGCCAACAGGCTAGAAGTGATTCCTCAAATTTGGAAAGGTCGGTTTCAGCTCATGAGTCCAGGCCCACGTCACTTCATTGTCCTGCATTTTGATTAACAAACATGTTGATGTTGTTAGGGATGAAAACCTCCACTTGTGACTAAACTGAGTATATTAGTTGAGGTGTGTACAAGATCACTTGCTCGTGTTGCATGTTAAATTACATGAGTGAAAATGTATTTAAAATGGCCTGTTCCTTAGTAACAGGAAAAGGGTAGGTTTTGTGCTCCTGTTGTGGGATATGACAAAGGGACGATTAGAATCAGTGCTAATTAAGTGGCATGCCCTAAGTATAAAGTCAGGTCTCAGACCCCAAAGCCTGTTTCTCGCTACCCTGTTTCATCACTGTGGTTCATTGCTGACCAGTGAGTGATACTTACGTTTCTGAGAAACAGGCCTGACTGTGGGTTTACGTATGTGTATAAATTGGCTGCAGAAGATGCTCCATCTTTTCCCCTAGGTGACTGATCAGAAAGTCAGTTTCTGTCTGCCTCAAGTCTCCGTGACTGAGACACCAAGACTGCAGCCCTGCCCTACTAGTTCTTCACAAGACTGCACTAATAGATAGAAAAGGTCACGACTCGCAAATGCGGTAAAACAGGATCCTACCATTCAGAGCTGTGGTAGCTCAAGTGCAGTGTGTGTGCTGCGTTTGCACTTCACTGACAGCAGTGTTGGCTCTGACTGCTCTTTTATTTATGCTTACCACAAAGCATCCTGCTGGTTTTCTGGAACCCTGAAGTAAACGTTGAATAGGTAATGCCAGTGACTTGTTTTCACTCACTAAAAAGTACGGATGACAGCTGACAGGAGGTGAAGGTCAGCCAGAGTTTTACATCATGGCGATCACTTCTCAGTACATTCCTTTTTTGTTTCAAGATAGTAAAGAATATGGCCACACTTTTCGCAATGACTTGAAGGAAGAGATTCTGATGCTCATGGCAAGGGATCAGCACCCACCAGAGGTAGGGTTGTATTGACACTCAAGTTTCATTGTCTTTGCTAGATGTGTACTGAAGGGTATATCCTTGCCCTGGCTGCTGTGGCTCACTTGACTGAGTGCTGGCCTGAGAACTGAAAGGTCGCCAGTTCAATTCCCAGTCAGGGCACATGCCTGGGTTGTGGGCCAGGTCCCCAACCAATTGGGGGTGTGCAAGAGACAGCCAATCAGTGTATCTCTCACATATCAATATTTCTCTCCCTCTCTTTCTCCCTCCCTTCCCTTCTCTCTAAAGATAAATCTTTAAAAAAAAAAAGTATGTCCTCTACTAGTGAGGGCCCTGTGGGGATAACTTCCCTGCTTTCATCTATCATTGTGGAGAATTCTGCCATCTAAACCCAGATTTAAATTGCACATCTAAACATACCCAACCATTAGCAGAATACCTTGTCTAAAGTCACTCTCACTCCTGCAGTCCAAAGCAGGCAACATGAGAATAGCATTTTTTTGTCCTGACTGTAGCAATTTGCATCAAAAATACCTGCCTAAAAAGAAAACTCATGGTTCCCCCAGGGCAATATGCCTTACTTTTTACTATATCATATTTACTATATTATTATTATATATATGCTATTACATATGTGATGTATTCAAATGGTAAAATGCATTGCTCAAAAACTTTTACTGGTCCTGTGTAGTCTCTCGAACTTAAGTTCCCATAAAACCAGTCAGCAGTTCTGCTGATTCCAACAGCCTCTCAGCTTCAGGTGGCGTTCGCTGACTGCGCTGCAGATATCAAGTCTACTTACGAGAGTCAAGATGCCAGGCAAGCGGCCCCTGACTGGCCCGCCAGCTCCCTGAACTGCATAGCTGTGCTGTTCTTACGGGCCGGCAGAGCCCAGGAAGCCTGGTGAGTGTAATGTCACGATTGTAAGTTAGAAGCATTTGTTTGGATTTCAGAGAACATTTACCCTGATCTGCAGAGTTTCTCAGATTTGGCTGTGTGATGTGTAGTTTATCAGGAGACAAATTAGTTTTCTATGGGAACTTCCAAAAAAAACTGAAAAGAAAACTTTTGGAAGAAGACTATTGTACATGATTTAAGAGAACATGGCTCAGTGGGCTACTTACTTTCCATCAATGACCTTTTTGGTTTCTGTATCTGGGCAAGTGAGCACTTGTCTGTTCACTCATATAAAGCAATCAAAGAATTTTATTTTTGAAAACGTGACAGGTATTTGGTTTATATTAAGTATTTTATTGTGGGTGCTCTCTTACCACCAAGCTTAAAATGTAGAATGTGTGCTTGGATTTAAAGAAGCTGGCATTTACCGGAACATAGTAAACATGGCCTAGACTAGAACCTGTCTTTGCTTTGTGTCACTAATGTTTAGTGTTTGTGAATGGAGACCGAGTGCCTACTCATTTTTCCAAAAGCAGAGGAGTCAGCAAAAGAAGACATGATAGAACCATCCCGATTGGGTGGTTCCGCTGTGTTTAGTTTTGAATGGAAGTATTCAGTCCCTAGAGTCAGTGAGTGGGGCGTACTGGTACGTGGTTTCTTCAGCGCAGGAAAGGAACTGAGTTTGAATATGCAGTTGCCAGTCCAGAGCGGCAGTTCGCTGTCTCCAGGAACTGGTGTCAGGAGTGTGAGTCATACACAGGACCTGCTCTGCTACTCGTATCAGAGACATCTAATGCTCAAATGTGTCACCTCAGGCAGGAGGAGACACACTTACTGTGAATCAGGCTGTGATGATTGGCGCAGGGGTACGGACCTCAGCTGAATCATGGGGGCTGAATGTATGTGTTTCTCCTTTGTCCTGCATGTGGCAGGATGGTGGCGAGCACATGCATGAGACTGATGCCTTAATCTGAGCCTGCTCTTCATCACGTAGTCTTAGGACACACTGACCTCACACTGATGGTAGGAGAGGACAGAGCCATACGTGCTCTGTTGCATCCCTGTCCTCCAGCTGCCCATAGGACACTCCCTCCCTGGGGGGACTGAAGTGATCCTCTGGAGGAGGATCTGCCCTGGCAGTTCTCATCACTGGCAGCAAATCAGATTCGCCTGTGAACGGAACACAGATGAGGGAGGGAGCAGGGAGATGAGGCGCCTGAGGTGGTTGTGCCATGAAGACAGGGCTGTGCGTCTTCTGGAGCTTCCACTGTCGTTGGGAAGGACAGTTTACCTGAGTGCAGAACAGGTCATTGCATTGCCTTCAGTTCTGTTAGTATTCATACTCTTCTCCTATCTCATCCTGAACAGGAAAATGCTGGGTCTCTTCAAGAAGCATAATAAGATCCCTAGGTAAGTTGAAGTTAACGGGCCTGCTTGGGTACATCTTGGATATTAGCTGCATTGGCTTAACTCTGACCGCGGGGTGTTTGGGATTTCTTCTCATGCCTCAGCCATGGCAGCAGATGGACCGCCACACCCACCATCTAGCAGGGGTGTCCAGCCTGGGGCCCATGGGCATCATGCAGCTCAGGGTGCCTATGAATGCGGCCCAACACAAAATCGTGAATTTACTTAAAATATTACGGGATTTTTTTGGATTACATGTTTAATATATGGGCCAGAGACTCCAAAAGGTTGGACGCCCTAATAGAGCATCTGAGGTGAACATTGATTTATTATCTGTGTTCACTGGTCACAACATGGGGGTTACATTGAATAGACTCTCGGTGAAGGCACAGTAAACCAGTGTTTATTTTCTCTTTGTCCTTTTAAGGTTTAGACTGCGCAACTTTGCCTCCAAAGCTACAGTTGATTTTATGACTGAACTTTCGAAAATGCTAGATTTTTGCATGCAAACCTGGCTGGGGTTTAGTTGGGGAATGTTGGCATTTTGCCTTTCTTTTACAGAAATGAGTTGCTGAATGAGTTTATGGACAGTGCAAAAGCATCCAACAGCCCTGCCCAGGCCATTGAGATAGTGAGGCTAGCGAGTGCCTTCAGCCTGCCGGTTTGTGAGGGCCTCGCCCAGAGGGTTATGACCGACTTTGCGATCAGCCAGGAGCAGAAGTAAGTGGCTACTGTAGCGTCACCATGAAAGTTACAGAAATGGAGCAGACCATTCAAGTGGTCAAATTTGAATGTGCCCATTCAAATGCGTGTAGCTTTCTACCCCCTGAATTTCCTTTCTTTGCAAAAAGTCAGGATGTATTGATTCAACAATTATTTCATTTGTTACATAAATCAGGGAGGCCTATAGATTTGGCTGCTGGAAGCTTTCCTTTGTTAACATAGTGAACCTGCAGGATCTCCCACCCCCCCCCCCCCACCCCCCACCTCCCAGACTGAATTGCGTGTAACTCTCCACTCTGTTTTCCTTACAGGGAAGCCCTGGGACACCTAACTGCATTGGCCTCTGACAGTGATAATGACAGCAGCAGTGACAGTGACGGTGACATCAGTGAAGGCAAATGAAAGTGGGCCAGTTAGAAGCAGCTGTGGCCTAGCATGAGATGTTACTATTTAACTGTGATATGAAATAAGCAAGAATATCGATTTGGTGAACTTTCAAATACAGTTGATACAACACAGGCTTATTTTAAGGTTAAATTCCTTATTTGATGCTTACTAAACCATCCACTCCAGGTTTACCATTCATGCAGAGCAGCACCACTTTAGTTCTGTGGATACTTATTGTGAGGTGCACAGCTCCTGGTTTCAGCATAAGCTCTGCACACCTGTGGTGTGTGCCCTCCAACTTCACACTGCCGCCATCAGCTGGTTCACCCTCCCGTTCTGAAGTCGAGCTTTTGTTTGGCTGATGCTATGACATTGGTACCTGCTTATTTTAGAGAAGGTATCTAAAGGAGGTTTGCATAGTCGTGTCACAATACAGATTTGGGGTCAGCAGTATCCCAATTTCATGGATATTTTTGTGGAAAAAAATTGTACTTCTTAGAACCAAATGACAATGGTGGGACTTAAGGCTCCACAGCTGGGAAATGAAGGGTGTAAATAAATATTGGAATAAATGACATATATGAATTTCCATCGATTTGTTTTTAAATCGATTCCAGAGACGGGGAGAGAAATAGTGACTTGAGAGAGAACATCAACAGGTTGCCTCTCCCACGTGCCCTGAGTGGGCACTGAACCCACAACCTTTTGGTTTGTTGGGCAGTGCCCAACCAAGCCACACCAGCCAGGGCCCGATCGTCTTTGTAGAGCCTTTGCCATAGTCTTCCCGCTGGACTTGGGGCTTGCACAAAAGTGTTCCCTCTCCCCGTTCTCTCCCGTCTTGTGTTACACTTAAGAGTGTCCAAGTGAGGGCTCGTGCTGACAGGAAAAATGTTGTGACGTGATTGTGTATTGCCAGTAATCAGGTTGGTCAAGAACCTCGACTTGTCTCTTACCATCATGACTTTCAGATGGTATTGAAAGCTGACATGAGCTTATGAGGCTTGCAGGAGCATTCTTACCTTCACAAGGGATTCTGTACCACAGGCTGCTTTGCTCTGATTCCTAGACTTACTGAGCACCCCAGGAGCTCTCTGCAGAACAGCACCTTCATCATTACCCTCCAGGATTAATATTTTGGGGCTACTGTATTATATTAGTGTCTGTTCCCATATCCATTTACCATCCTCACTAGGCCGGGAACCATTCATACGGCTTCAGAAACCTGAGCTATTTTCTCCTACAATGTCAGTTTCAGACATCTAATTGGGGACGAGGGTGGGGGTTACAGAAGTTAGCTGCTTAATGCATTCATATGCATTGCTCCATTAGCCCCTTAACATCAAAGCAAATCAGCAAAAGGACATTGGGTAGATTAGCCTTTTGATCTTGATTTACAACTTCCAAGAAGCTGCTACCTGGAAGCCGCTTAACTGAGTCCCTTTCTTTGTTCTTTGGCACCTGCAAAAGTACTCACTGAGGAGGGTACTCCTCCCCTTGCCAAGCCCTAGCTGAACTTCACCGGATTGCTTTGCAGCTGTGGAGCTGATGAGGGATACGTCTGAGCTGGTGTCCTGTGGGTTTGTAGCGGACTTCCAAGTGGGTGGTATGCAGCTGTTTTTAACAGCTACAGATATTTCAAGCCCCACTCCAGGACATAGGATGGTAACATGTAAGGGACACAAAGTGGGCAGTGAAAGAACCTAACTTATAAAAGAATGCTGTTTAGCAGACCTGTGTAGCTGTGATCTCAGTAGCAGAATCAGGACTGCTAGAGACAATGAAGCCCAAGGAAAGTTCACAGAACTCAGCAAGACTCACTCTTGGAAACAATGTCCAAGAGCAAAGGAGTAAAGGTCATGATGGAATGTATTGCCAAGAAAACCTAAGCTTTGCTACTGATACTAGTGGAGTCTGTTCCCACAATAATGGTGACTCCACTGGCTTTTGCCTTACAATTAATCCCCCCAGAATGCCTTCCTGTTCCTGAAGACCCCAGGACAGTTACCTGTACAGCTAGCTCAAACTAACAAGTCAGTTAAACATCACTGTCCCACGTGGGAAAGGGCAGAGTGGCCGGGTAATCCTCTTTCCTTCACCTCCGTTGCTTTCTCCACCGCTGACCTCAGGGCACCTTAAATCCATCAACGGGAAGGAAACAGAGAAGCTTAGCCTTGGTTTGGGGCAGTGGTGACCACTGGGCCCAGTGAAGTGATTTGCTTGGTATTTAATCCCTTTTTTGTCAAATTATCAGTTGTTCTGCACTGAGTTCAAGCAAGCTGCTTTAAAACTGATTGGACAATTCATTTGGGACTTGGAAACTGCTTTTACCCAGAATCTGTTAAGTGCAGAGGATCTGAGTTCATAATACTAAGGAATATGTAAATAGTGTGCCTTTAAAAAGACTAAAATTACATTTTAATTTGTAATAGTATTGGCTTTAAAGAACATTAAAGCAAAGATCAGAATTTTAATGTGAAATCCGGAGGCATGAGTTTAAAATGTTTTATAGCATTCAGGAGGGAGGCAATAAGGTGCCTGATTTAAGACTAGAATAGTTTGAGACAGTGCAAGCAAGACAGAAAGAATGATTTGGCTTCAAGTCGGGGGGCAAAGGTGTAACTTAGCACTTGCTGAAGTGAAGCTCCCTGTCCCTGCTGTCCAGGGTTATACCTCTGTGACGTAGAACTGAGAACCCAGGTAAAGGTTCTTGAGGCCCAAGTAAAGGCCTCTTTCACTTGGAGGGTGGTTAAGTGACATCTCAGGAAAACTGAGCCTCACTAGGTATGAGTTAGGAAAATCAAAGCCTGGACAAGAAGAGCCCCCTTTTCATCCTGTTTTCCAATTTGCAATGGGGTTGGGGAGGTCTGCTAAAGAAACTGCTAAAATTGGAAACACGTTATTTTGATTGACCATGCTAACATAGACCACTCAGTGTTGCTTACTTGTCAGTTCAGATAATCACACCTGAAGGGAGTTATTCCCAGGACGCTACAGAAATTTAGATTTCCTTATATTTCACAAGGCAAATTATAACACTTCTAATACGACAAATAGGCAAGTGGTCAACCTAAAAAAAAGTTGAATTTAGAAGACCTTCATCATCTAGTAAAAAGAGCCCACAAGTGCCGAGTGCAGAAATTAAGGACATTACAGAAAGTATGTGTTCCAATCAGAGAAACTACATGCACAGTCATACCTTGGTACTCGTCAGCTTCAGAACTCGTCAAACCTTGTACTCATCACATTTTGACAAGAAAAAAGTTTCAGCACTCGGTGCATAGCACTTGCTAGAACTCGTATGAGTCACAATGCACCGCGAGAGAAAATGCTTCATCACTCTTCGTCGAGTGCTTGGTACTCATCGGTTTTGGCACTCATCGTGAGTTCCGGAATGAGTAACGACCAGTACCAATGTACCACTGTATTTTGTTGTATTAAGAATCCATTTAGGTCCTGGCTGTGTGGCTCAGCTCAGTTGACTGGAGCATCATTCAGTGCACCAAAAAACTGCAGGTTCAATTCCCAGTCGGGGCACATGACTAGGTTGCAGCTTCAGCCACTAGTTGGGGCACATGGGGACCAAGAAGGAACTACTTTATGTCTCTCTCCCTTCCTCTCTAAAAATCAATGGAACCCTGCTGGTGTGGCTCAGTGGGTTGGGCATCATCCTGTGAACCAAAAGGTCACTGGTTCAGTTCTGGGTGGGGACAAATGCCTGGGTTTCGGGCCAGGTCCCAGGTTGGGGGCATGCAAGAGCGAACAGATCAATGTTTACCTTGCACATCAGTGTTGTCTCTCCTCTCTGCAACCTTTCTTTAAAGAAAATAAATAAATAAATAAAAATGTCCTGAAGATTAAATAAAATAATCCACTTACGAGGAATGTAAGGATTAACAACATCAAACTAGGCAAAAAAAAGGACTAACGGATCCCCAAATGAAAGGACAAGGTCAAGTGTCATGCAGACTTGAATGTAAGTTCAGGAGCTGGTATACTTTCAGGAATGTAATATAGAACCCCCTCCCTTTTTTCATATAGGCAGAAATGCTGCTCAAGAAAAATTGCCTCGACAATCTCTTTGTGAACACAAAACCCCAACAGAAAATAAGTTTTGGGGGAAAAATTGACAGTATTTTCATGGAGTAAAAAATTAATGAATTTGTTAACGTTCATACAATATGGCAATTGTCCTAATCTTCAGAGACAAACTAAGTAAGAGAGTTCTCTGGGTTTTATGGCAACCAGTTCATAAATACCACAAAATTATTCAGTCCCTTTAAGGCTCTAGGGTCAGCACCCCCACTTCAAAGAAGAGGTTCACAGGGGAATCAGTGGTTGGGGGTGGTGGAAGTGGCAGTGGTTGTGTGTGTGTGTGTGTGTGCATGTGTTCAGTCCCAAAAATGAACTAATTTTTTCCTGTGGTAGCAATCAAAAACATTTGGGATACATATATTTCTAGTGCCTTTGAATTACTGGAACCATGTAAGTCCAGCTATAACTATATTTGGCATTTTAGCTTGTACACCACTCTTGAGTTCGACCAGCGGGAATCAGTTCATCACACCCTTCAAAGCCAAGAACAGCCCTCGGATTTCTGAGACCCAGTTCACAGCCTAGAAACGGAGTGCCCAGGACTGCCTACTTGTGCTGCTGCTGCTTCTCAAGGAAATTTTCTCTACACACAAGCTGGAAATGCTTCTTTTTTGAAAAGGGATAGGCTACTCAGTTTTCATCTTTTTGTTTTATTCCGTTTGCTGCAAGGGCAAAATCAATAGTAATAGGGATCACAGGTATTATTTTGATTGGCCCACAAGCCTGATCAGTAAAACCTGAAAAATGGAAAATGTTACACAAGTTGCAAAGAAAGTACTCCTGGAGCTCAATGACATGATAGCAAGTGGAAATAATATAAATGCAACAGGTGTTAACATTTAGAACAGCATTTGTGACCTGCTCCTTTCTAGACAATTCTGACACCCTGCTGCAAACCCTTCATGTATCATTACTGATTTCCTTTGACATGAACTAGATTTTACAAAACTCTTCCTAGGCCCTACTCTTGCTGCACTTGAGTGGTTCCTATTCCTACAGCGCTGGCGTATGCTGTCAGGATATCCACTATCTGTCTAGTTTCTAGAGTCATCCGGGCTTCCTTCAGCCAGTCCTGCGCCACTCGTCTGGACTCTCCTTTCAGCTGGTTGACAAACTTTGCTGCCAGCTCCAGATCACCATGCTCAATGCAATAGGAGGCATATGATAGTAATTTAAATGTGTTCATATCCTCAGGGCAGAGCTCCACTGGTGGCTTCAGTTGCTGAGGCGGGAATAGGAGCAGCGACTGCAAGTAGGAGAGGAAGTATTGGTATAAGCTATTTCTGGTTTCATCGATCATCGCTACCCTTCGGGCCAGTTTCTGGACTACATAGAAACGAACTCTAAGGGTCTCTTCACTGTATACCCCACGGGTCAGGGACTCTGGAGGGATAGCTGCCGTTAAAGCTTGGGCAAATTCACTATCGGAACAGGTCGCTTTGATGGCCTCGACTGCACTGCCCAGCGGAACAGTGGGCCGATCTGCAGATGCTGTCTTCATGCTGTACTTCAATGCCTCCACCGAGAGCCAGAGCTGGTGGGCTTTTCTGGCCTCCTCTTCAGCAACTGCATGACCTACCAAGAAAACAAGGCAAAGAACATTTTTCTTTCCACTTGACTACACACCCTCCTCGTACATCCAGAGAACTGATGTACCTTCGATAAGTTAAATCCACACACATGGAAGATAGAGCCACAAAGACTCCCCCGACCCCATCCCACCACTCATTTCTGGAGTGCTCCTTCCACCTCCTGTGAGGCAGCAAGCCACAGCATATTTGATGAGCGCTTGCTCCCCGAAGGCCACAGAGACAGCCGAGAGCACATGGACGTGCACAAGCACAACCAGGTCTCCCCTCTCTCTGCGACGTCTAGGGCAGCGCAGGGCATCTAACTCAGATGTACTTGTCCGCACAAATGTTTGAGAAGGAAACATACTTAAATCAGGCTAAGACTTATGCTAAGGCCATCAGAAACTTCCTGAAAAGGGATGGAAGACTTCAAATAAACTTATTAGACTACTTATTTTCACATTTACCTGACAGAAAGATTCCATAATACCCCACAGAAACCCATTTTATCAACAACTTCATTGTTAAGATGTTTCCTTTTCCATGCGGCTCATGGAGGCCTCAGCATAACTACTGTCCATTTGGTGTGCAGAAGCAGCAGCTCGCCCTGTCCAGACAGCCCTCTAGCAACAGGGCGGGGCAGGTTGGCACAGCCTGGGGCTATCGCGGACCACACTGACCTCTTCTCCAGCCAGGACACATGGGACATAACAAAATGTGTTGGGTAAACTGCCCTGTAAATGGTAACCTCATGTCTGTCACAATAAGGAGTAAAACTTCAACTTATTTAGATTTAATTTTTAGATTCTGTTAAATATCCTCTTGCATCTCTGTATGTTCCAAATTTACCAAATCTAGGGCTAAATTTCTAAAAACTGAGTAAAGTTTATTAAAGTATGTTGGCTTCTCTATGCCCTGACACCAGTGCACACATCCCATAACTCCCGTAACAAGAAAGTACCCTAAGAAGCCGGGCTGAATAAGTCGTCTCAGAGGCCCATGCACTCACTCTGAACAGCCTGCTCGATCCCTCTCAGTCTGGCATAGGCAGTGTTTATATCCAGGGTGAAGTTGTCAACTTGCTCTTGACTGAGCCGACGATACTGTAATTCTTGCTCGGCGAGTTTCTCTGACAGATCCTGAAGTAAAACATAAACAGTGTACAGAGCCCTGGCTGGGGTGGTTCAGTGGACTGAGCACCAGCCTGCAAACCACAGGGCTGCTGGTCTGATTCCCAGTCAGGGCCATGCCTGGGCTGCAGGCCAAGTCCCTGGTGGGGGGTGTGTGACAGGCAACCACACATTGATGTTTCTCTTCCTCTCTTCTTTCCTCCCTTCCCATCTCTCTAAAATAAATAAAATCTTAAAAAAAATAGTGTACAGAAAGAACTGACACTACCTCAATGAACGTCATTTATCAAGACACTAAAGTCTTCTAGCAATTGCTTGCCTCCAAAAGTAAAGAGGACCTTTAAAACCTCAAAACAGTTCTCATGAACCACTCAGATTACATGTGCGGTATCAAAATTTCCTTAAACGTCCATCTGATGTGTAACTTTTGTAAAGTTATTAATGGAAGCTAATATTACAGGAGAAGGGCTAGCAGAAGAAAGAAGGCTATTAAAGTGAGAAAAATACTTTAGAAAGAACTGTATTGCCATGCAAACATAATTAAATTGTATTCAATATCCTCTACTTAAGAGTCTCCTACTCATTTTTCTCAGAAAAATACCCATAAAATAGAATTTAAAGTAAAATGCCTTTCTATTGGCATAAATTTCAATTTTCTGGAAAACTTTCTTATGTGAAAAACCTCATTCCCTTCTTGTAAGACAAAGTAAGTTAGTATATCAGAAATACGCTGAGTAGAAACTAATTATGACTGAAGGTATCCAAACTTAACCTCTTTTGGAAGTTTCCTGAGATACAAAAATCTAGGAACACATCACTCATAGGAGTTTACGGAGATACAGCAGGGTCAGTTCTCTCCCAGTGCCCTATTTGTTTTCTTAGAAACAAGTGTCACAACCTGAGATGTCTGTTTTGTTTCCTTGTTTCTGTCTGATGCTCTTCTTTGAGCACCAGTGCACCCAAGTACGCAGCAGGCCCCGCCTGGCACTGGCTGAATGAGCTTGTTCTTCAATTATACTGTGTCAAGAATTAACACCTGCACTCCTGAAACCCCATGTACCAACCCTCCTTAAAGCTGTGAAGGTCCCAAAGACAGGACACAGATACAAAACACACCAGATCTGTATAGGGACACCTTTAGGGCGAAGGGAGCAGTTCTGCAAATATAAGCCCCACTTCAAGGGTAGGGACCATTAGAAATCTGCCCCGGCCTTCCATGTCCTCAGAGGGAATGACATACAAAACACACTGAAAGGGAAGGAGAGACCACTTTGAACGGAAAGGGCAAAGGGAGGCTGGGGGGAGTCAGTGCTTTCCGACCGGTGCTCACCTGTTCAAACTCATGTTTCAGTTCCTGTTCCTGCACCCTGAGGACGTCACGCAAGTGATCCGTGTGGGCAGCCGCCTGCCGGCGAAGCTGGGTTCTCATTTCATTCTCCATGGCATCTCTGACTTCCTCTACCTGTGCAACAGTCATGATTAGTTCCCACTTCTCTGCACGGGCTTTTGGAAAAGAAGACTAGGAACAGTGATGACAGCAGCCTCCACACCCTGGTCCCCTAGGATGTGCCATGCACGCCATCGAATTTTTTACTCCTACTTCGGACATGAATCAGAAAGTTGAAGGTTGAAAGGTGACTCAAACAAGGTCACACGGTTGTGGCAAAAATCAGGTTTCAAACAGTGGTCTCTGTGGCTCCAGAATTTCTGTTTCTTTCACATTACCATGCTGCCTCCTACACAAAGCAATTACCTAGCTGCCAGATCAACGATATCACCGTACATCATGTAACCTCTTGACAATCCCACTTACACATGTGAAAGAGAGAGTAGGAAATGCAAACAACATCTTTAGGGTTATTCTGCAAATAGTTTCACTCATGTGCCCTCCTGAAAGGCTGTTAGAAAGACCCTGAGGTCCCTGAGCCACATTTTGAGAATGGCTGTTGTAGACCAGCCATGGTATTTCCATTTGGCCTCCCACTGACCATAGGTAACAGCAGTAGTATGCAACTCTGGAAAATGAGAACCGAACTTTGGCTGGAGGGTTTCTGAAAAAGTCTTTCTCAATCTTAAATAAACTTATGTTTTTCCATATTTAAAAAAAGGTCAGATTCACTTTAAGTGTTAGGCAATCATACTCATGTCTTCTACCTTTCTGTCTTGTTCAGCCTCTATCTCACTCCTGTGATGTTCTAATGCTTTCGCCACTGCAGAGTCAAAGGCCCGCTTTTCTTCCAGCTTCTGTTTTTCCAAGGCTAATGCAATGTGCTGCTTCTCTTTGGCTTTCTGTTCTGCTAGCTCTCGGTTCAGCTGGTCAATGCGACGATGCGCATGAGCAACCAGGGAGTTCAGATCATCGGTAGACAGCTTGTCAGCTAAACAGAAAACCACATTAAGATGTTAATTAATTCACCAAAACTATACATCTACAAGGTAGCTTGTTTCAATTAACTGTAATAGCTATAGAGAAAAGCAAAGAGTAGCTAACGTTTAAAAAGAGACTCAGATTCTCTAGGGCGATCAGAAACTCACGGCTCATGGCCAACAACTAAGGTGTTTTCAATGCCAAGTGAAGTCATTTCAGTAGGCTTTCAGGTACATAATCAGTTCTCTGTCAGGAACCCAAATTAGTACTTCTAATCTGAATTATAAATTTGTTTAACAACTCACCATAATTTTGCCTGTAAAGACAAAACTTTCATATACAATAACTTCTGTATTTTCTTTTATGTATAACTATTAGTCATAACAGGCATCAAAGTAAAGATTCTTTTCTGCTGAATATCAAATCTAATTCAAACTCAGGCTCTTCCTGAATAGGGGTTTGTATGCCTTCATTCTAAAACAGATGGTATTAACTAGGGCAGTGAGTGATCTGCAACCAGACCTATCCATCAGAATCACTTTGTGGAGTTTTTAAAAATATGTGTATGCTGAAAGGTCCTAATTTAGGCTTAAATACTTTCCCCAACCTCATCCCAATTTTACACTCCAGAAGTGTTCTAATATATTATCCTAGATTAAGAATTATGGCTGCAAAAGCAAAATACAGAATGTAAGAAATACTATATGATAAATGACTCAACTCTGTAATAGATTGAAAAGCAAAAGACAAAGTGGGAATTAAGAGATTTATTGACCAAATTCAACATGTGTAGCTTCTTTGTATATTGATTCGAATAAAAACTAAAAAAAAAAAACTCATTCTATAAAATAATTGGGGATATTTAAGCACTGAATAGAACATTCAATGACATTAGAGAATTATTCTTGTTTTAGCTATGCTAATGGTATAGTGAGTACGTGGTTTTTTTTTTTAAGCATACTGAGAGTATTTACAAGTAACAGGATATAATATCTGCAATCTGCTTCAAAATCAGTTGTGGAAATAAATGAGACAAAATTGATCACTGCTGCAGTTGGGCAATGGATTCATAGACGTTCATTATCATTTTCTTTCTACATTTTTTTTATTTAAATGAATGTTCATCTTTCTACATTTTATTATTTAAAATTTCATAAAAGAAAACACACATACATACACACACCTACAGGTTTCCAATCACCTGGTGAAACATTTTTGTAGATGAGAAAACATGGATGCAAAAAATATCGGAATCACACTTATCACATGCAGCATAAATCTACTTTATATTGGGTTGGCCAAAAAATGCATAGGTTCTCTTCCATAAAATAAAAGACACATTTTTCATTTGTACCAATACCTTTATTGATTTGGATATTTTGAGTATGTCGGCTATCTCCCTCGTGGTATAACATTGACTGTTCTCAGTTAATGTCCTGACTGGATCACTATCAACTTCAACTGGTCTGCTCAACCACAGAGCATCATCCAGTGAGAAATCTCCAGCACGAAACTTCGCAAACCACTTTTGACATGTTCAATCCGTCACAGCACCTTCTCCACACACTGCATAAATCTTTTTTTGCGTTTCAGTTGTGGTTTTAGCTTTCTTGAAATAATACAGCATAATATGCCAAAAATGTTATTACTTTCTTCCATCTTCAATTTTAAAATGACTACACAAAAATTCACCAATTATAAGCTTTTTTTAAATGCACGCTGATGACAGCCGTCACAATACAGTCTAACAGAGTGGTTTCGAATGAGGTTGGAGACAACTAGGCGCTGCCGCCGGCGTCTTATGGGAAAACCAAACGGACTCTCTGACCAACCCAGTGTTACTTAGATGGTTTAGTTTAAGAATCATAGGCAAAACAAAAAGACTTCAGCCTTTTAAGACTCAAAACAAATACTTTTAAACATAAAAGGACACATAATTACTCACCTAGATCAGAAACAGCTACAAAAGAAAAGAAAAACAGCTTTAAAAACAGAATATACACATTTATGTTATTAATCATTAATAACTAAGCAAAAAAACTCAAAAGAAAACAAGGAATGAGAAACCAGTAGGAAAAGCATACTTTATTTAAAAATTTTTTTTAAATTTTTATTTATTGATTTTTAGATGAAGGGGAGGGAGAGAGAGAGAAACATTGATTTGTTGTTCCACTTACTTATGCATTCACTGGTTGATTCTTTTATGTATCCTAACTGGGGATCAAACCCACAACCTTGGCGTATCTGGATGATGCTCTAACCAACTGAGCTACCCAGACACGGTTTGAAAAGCATATTTAAATACTGGGAAGCTAAATAATAGCTTACTTTCTAAAATTTTAAAGGATTGTAAAACAATATAAAAAAAGGCAAATTCGAACATTTTAGAAAATAAGACACTAATATTAAAAGCTTTCATTTCTAGGCACTCTTACTTTTGCTAAAGCAATCAATTTAGTTTTTCCATAGAAATTATAATTCTCATTTACATTCTCCATTTGCATTAGTTTATAAAGTGTTTCACTAAGACACAGTTCTGACTCTGTTTTAAGTATCAGGCTTCTGCTAGCATTTCAAATAATTAAGAAATTAATCTTTCTTCTTTGGAACTCTGAAAACAGTGAACTCACATTAAATTTCAGTTTAACCCTTACAAATTAAACTAAGAACTGTGACCACCTGATTTGATGGCAAGAAAGAGAAAAACAACACTCTAAGTAGCCTGGATGACACCCCCGCCACGCTCCACCGTGTGACCGCCTGACAGGAGAGGGAACCATGGCTCGTCTCCAGTCTCCCAGTGTAAGCGTCTCAATATCCTGGGCATGGCCCTTGGAACCTAAAAGTTGAAAGGTTTTTTCATCCAAAATTGCCCTTAATTTCAACCATTTAATCTGGTATTCGACCAGAAATCTGTACCACTGTTGAAGGAAAAACTAACAAAGATGAGCAAGGTGAGAAATAATACGTCAGTCTTAACATGGCACATAAACAGGCTATACCAGTCTTTATGCAATAAAGGAAACATCGCCTGGGAATACTCACGATTTACACCTTGCACCCAATTTGCCCATCCTGGCACAGCATGCTTCCCAGAGACTCCTCCCCACTTCCCCACAGTGGTGTTTATCATCTATTTCGTTATGTTTTACTTAACGAAAGTAAAGTAAACATGCATCCTTAAACAATATATGGTTTTGCATCCTTAAACAATCCTTAAACAATATATGCATGCATCCTTAAACAATATATGGTTTTGTTTTGCATGTTCTTAAGCTTCGCATTAAGTGGTATTCTACTCCATGTATTCCTTTGCGGCTTTTTGTTTTTCTTAACGTCTATCTTCGAGAGATACAGCTCTGGTTCATTCGTTTACACAGCTGTATGTGAGGCACATTGAGCTGTTTCCAATTTTTCTGCTCTTAGCACTGCTACAAACATTTTCACGACTCTCTTTTGGCGCTCATATGAAGTCTTCTACGCCTTGTATCTAGGAGTTGAACTGTTGGACCAGGAAGTATACACATCGTCAACTCCACTAGACACTATAACCTATGGTTCAACAACAAATCAACTGCTAAATAATGAAAATGTTTCATTCCCATTCTTCATTTTCAGTGCCCCTGGCACATATAGGAGGGGGCTCATTATCACTCGCCCTCACATTACTCTAGTAGCTTTTAACTGGCTTCCTTGTCCTTAAACATCCCTCCCTATACTCTCAATCCCATAAAAATGAACTTTCTTGCTCATTATAATATCACTCCTTGAAAACCTGAAAGAGGTCCTATGCTGTCAGTACAAACCAACCAGCTGAGAACAACGAGGCCAGTGGGTAAGAATGAAATCCTGGCTCTATCCTCAACCTTTGGCAAATTACTTAACCTCTCTGTGCCTCAACTTTCTCATCTATCAAATGGACAATTTAACAACATTTAGCTCATAGGGCTATAGTGAAATTGAAATAATTTCACAGTGCTAGACATAAAATAATGCTCAATAATTTTAGCTATTGTTGTATGTTTGACACCATGCTCAGCTATGGAGAACACAGAAAACGTATCAGACATGTAGATCACTAGGACTCTTATAACTTTGGGAAACAAGACTAATAAGAGCACAAATCAGTATTAACAAGTTTGGTATAGGTCTTAAATGAGTTCAGATTTCAGAGGTGAGGAGACCTGCTAAGGGCTGGGGTCACGGCAGAGCACTCCACTATCTCCAGAGTTACACAGGAAATCAGTGCCAGAGGGAGGAAAACTGTGTGACTGTGGGCACAAAAAGGGAAACTTCACCAGATGCCATCTGTCTCTTTTACATTTTGTACTATGTGAATACATAATCTATGTTAAAAATCAATAAAGCGTTAAATGGAGGCTGTGCAAAAAAAATAATTTGGAGATAGCACTGCAAGGGACTTCTACTTTGTCCGTGACCCAGTTCTTTAATGCCGGGTTTTTCAACCTCGAGACCACCAACATGCTAGCCAGGTGATTCTCTGTTGTGAGGGGCTAGTCTGCGCACTGTAGGGTGTTCAGCAGCATCTCTGCACCCACTAGGTGCCGGCAGCAACCCCCAATGTGGCAAATAAAAATGTCTTCAAACATCACCAAATGTCCTTTGAGGGGGTCCAAAAATGTCTGGGTTGGGAATAAATGCTTTCATGTTAAATGAAAACAATGGGCATTTTCAACATTAGCAAAATAATTTTTTAAAACTTAAAAACTTCTGAGGTCGGCTTGCACAAATCAGTAGGATTTAGCCTGATAAGAAGACCAAAGACAAGTACTGTAAATGAGAGAATGCAAATTCCTAGGGAGAGCACTCATAACTAACACCTCACGGTCGAAGCCTGTCCTGCCCTTCCAGCTTCCTGCATTTACTTCAGCCAACTTCGACTCCACACTATCTTCCAGCCACATTTATGCCAAGGAGCTTCACTTAATGGAGAGAGATACACAACAAACAGAAAAAACAGTAAATAACAATTTCAAAAGGATAAGATAAGGTAATGTGATAGAGTGAATTCTGGAGTAAGATGGAAGAGGGAAGGTGCCTGCAGTGATAAAAAGTTTCAGTTGTGACCTCAATGAAGCACAGCCCTTGAGAAATTCTGATGAGAGGAACAGTGCAGATGTGGCTGAACTAAGTCTGCTCAGGAGTAGCCTGTCCACACTGCCCTCGTTCCTGGCTTCCAGTAGGTTTAAACGACAATGTGCAAACAAGAGTCACTATTCCAAGACTGAACTTTGTGTGTTTCTCCACTTTAATCTCTTATGAATGCTGCATTTACAGATATTTTTTCTTTGACATGAATTTGATATCTCCCTCAAACAACTGAATTAAATGAACTAAATGTCTGAGTTATTTTTGATAGCCTTGATTCCACTTCTTGCCATTAAATCTCCCTGACTGGCCCAGATGCAGACAGAATTCCTGCACTGGTTTTTATTACCTTTGCTCCTTGGACCCGCCATGGTTCCGTGGCCCAGAGATCTCCTATAGCACCAGTTCTTCTGATCCTACCTGGTGCTCGGTTTCTAACACACACTGGCAGTTAGACAGTATTCTTGAGATTGGAAACCTCTAATTCTTACTACCGTCACAGCACTTCAGGACAATGAGACTATGCCCTACAGGTACACTGCGTAATTGCTAAACCATCAAAGGTCCCTGCAGCCAGAGCTGTTGGAAGGCAACAGCCACACAGCCCATTTCCTCTTCATTGCAGCATCCCTGGGTGAGTTCCCAACCACAGCATTGTCACAGAGCAGCAAGGGGTGTCTTAAATAATTCATTATGAATATTTTTAAAATACTAAAGGTTTTAAATAATTTTACATATATATAATATTCTAATAGAATTAAGGTTATAATGTCCCTTTCAGTCACTTGGGTACCAAAACAAACAAAAACAAAAAACATTTCATTCTGAGTGGCAGAGGCCATAATCATGGATCCTGGAATCACACACTGACTGGAACTGGTGTGAACCATGGCTAAAACCACGAGGGCGCTGTCACAGGTCTGCTATCTGGCACGGCCATCGCTGAAACAAAATGTTGCGTACACCAAATAAAATGCATGCCAGAGAGGTTTGGACTACATGAAGAGAGCTGAAGCAAGTTTAGATTAGTCAATCAGTTGTTAAAAAATGAAAAAGAAAAGAGCCAACACTTGCAGTTGTACTTACTCTTCCCCTTCCACCCTGGCAAGACTTCTGGAGTAATGCTGTCCAGTTCTCGCTTGAAGTCATCCCGGGCTTGGACCACCAGCTCATGGTACTGGGACACCACCTTAGCCTCCGACTGAGCTGCTTCAACCTGAGCAAACACAAGGGGGATGTGGTTGAAGCAAACAAAAAGTACCATACATGTTCCAAGAAAATAGAAGTCATGTTCCTTTATTTATTTACGTTTGGTTGGGAATATATAAAAAACATAGAGAAGAACTAAAGCTCAGAAAAAGGAACATAAGCCTTGCCTCTGTTTCTTTCTAATTCTGTGCGAACAACCACCGTCAAGCCCTCTCCTGGCCTACGGGGCCGCGCCCACACAGATCCCAAGCACAGACACGAGATCCACTACGAAATAAAAATTTTCTTAAGTGGTCATAACCATGATCAAAAATGTTAACTATTATTAAAAGTATCAACAATATTCAGCAATCCACTGTGTCCAACTCAAGTTTTTAAAATTTGTAACAACTAAAATTTTTTGCAGGGGAAAAGAGAGATGGTAGCAATTTATTATTTTCCCAAATTCTTAAAATCCTCTGGCTAAAGGATTATATTTAAAAGTAAAAAATACTTGTAAACGACCTGGAAAACACACCTTTCGGACCACACTGTCCAGGTCAACTATCATGTTGTGAAGTCTCCCCTCTGCGGCAGTAACATGAGATTTGGCTCCAGCAACCTCTTTTTTCTTTGCATTTTCAATTACACTTTTCATCTTCTCCAACTCTTCTCTGAAAACCAATAAACAGAACAAAACCTGAGTATCATTCCTTGTCAATTTTATTAGCATTTAAAGTTAATACAACACACAATTGTTTCAAGTCTGTGAAAAAATAAAATCTGAAAAAAACTACTTAATGCTTTTTCATAGTCGTATGCAGAGAACCCGTCCCTGTCAACAACTGAAAACACCTCGGTCAGGGTCAGCTTTCCCAGGGTGAACCAGAGAAGAGGCGTGTGTACAGGAAAAGACACAGGCTTCAAAACCAGTTAAACTTGGATTCGGCCTCTCCTTTGCGGCACACACTTGTATTAACAGGGATTAGAGGCAATTCCTAAGAAGTACCTGGCACAGTGCCTGCTACACAAAGAACATTCAATGAACAGCAGCTTTTGGAAGGCTTAGGTCGATGCCAATGAGCACGTAAAGACAAACACAAGGAAGGAGACCAAAGAGCTCACTAAGCAAGGCGCTGGTTATCCACTAGGCGCTAGCCCTAACCACTCAGTGTTTTGCAGGTCAGATGGACGGACTGTGGTCTTCCTGCCACCAAACAGACTCGGAACCCTGACTCTCGGTCTGGAGTGATGTGAGCATAATGTCTGAAATCTGCTAAAAGATATGCTGACATTAGAAGGCTTTCCTTTCTTGACCAATAATAAATATCTTAAGGAAGACAGCAAAACTGTGAATGACATATAATGATTCCATTATGTTGATGAGAACCTTTGGTTTGCATGCTTGATCTTACTTCTGGCCAACTTCTAGGAATCAAGGTCAAGGTGACATAAAACAAACCCATTGTATTATATATGACTACTTGGTTAAAGGGAAGAGACTGTGAGATACTCTCTAAATCAGGGGTGTCAAACTCATTTTCACCAGGGGGCACATCAGCCTCGCGGTTGCCTTCAAAGGGCCAAAATAATTTTAGGACTGTATAAATGTCACTCCTCAACAGTTAAGGGGTTGAAATTTCATTTGGCCCTTTGAAGGCAACCACAAGGCTGATGTGACTCCTGGTGAAAATGAGTTTGACACCCCTGCTCTAAATTTAACTGCTCAAACCATCCAAGAAAAATCTTGAAATTATGGCAGAAGCTCAGTAAATCTGTAGAGATGCATGACCTAAGCAATAATCCAAAGAAAACTGCTTTTTATACAACATCTCTAATTTAGGTTTCTGTCAAATTTATTTTGGCCTAATAACTCATTCCTTCTTTCCTGTTTCAAACCTTGGTGTTCCCAGTACCAATGCAAATCCAGAACAGGTAATGAGGGAGGAAAGGGTTTCTCTCCTTCCTCGTTCTACACAGACAATACAAAGAAAACCCAGCCCAAAGAAAGCCACCAGGAGGCCCTAATTACTTGTTAAAGTCCATGAGTAATTACTTGGCTTTGAGAAGGGCATCGGCAGCCTCATCTACTGCCTTTCTGCGTTCCTTCAGTGCGCCTTCCACTGTGCGCCACTGAGCTGACTTCTCACCTGCAATCTAAACAAAAAGTTCTAATTACTAGATTTATTCAGGTGGTCACTTAGTAAGTTATATATAAATGTCTAATCAGCACGTTGTACACCTGAAATAAATACGGTATTGTATGTCAAATGCAATTAAAAAATAAGTTAATTTTTAAAAAATAAAATGACCAAATGCAGAAATAAGCCACATTAAATTTAAAGGTAAAAATTACATACAATAATTATCCAGAGTAGAAACTCTTTTTTTTTTTTAAGATTTTTTTTTTTTATTTATTTATTTTTAGAGAGGGAAGGGAGAGGGAGAGAGAGAGAGGGAGAGAGAAACATCAATGTGCGGTTGCTGGGGGACATGGCCTGCAACCTAGGCATGTGCCCTGACTGGGAATCGAACCTGCGATGCCTGGTTCACAGCCCGCGCTCAATCCACTGAGCTACGCCAGCCAGGGCCAGAGTAGAAACTCTTAATCTAAGGTTCATGGTGAGCTCAAAGAAATCCATGAACCGTCTACTATCAACTACCCTTCCCCCCACAAAAACTGCAAAAGATGTGTTTCTCTGTGTATGAGCATTTTTGTTACGTTCTCAAAAGGAAATATGAGGCAGAAAAAGTTAATGAGAACATGACTTATTTTTGTCAATTAAATCACTCTTCAATGAAGTACTGGTACTTAAATTTTTCTGAACTGGTAGGTCTGTTTACCAAAATCACAGTTCAAGGATAGGTACGAAGTTTACACATTTGTAGGGGCCTTCCTCCTCCGAAATATTAATCTGAAGAATGACATTCTGTAATCTGTAAGGGGAAAATCAACTACTGTACTAATGTCAACCCTCCCAAGATGAACTTTACAGAATGTGAATTATATACATAGATAAATAAAATTTATATATAAATAAAAGTTTTCCTTGAAAAATCCTTAGGCAGACCCGACATGGTTTTGCTCCAGCTTCTGACCTGACTCTACTCCTTCAGCTGAGCAAACACGTGGTACCTCCCCCGCCCCCCCACCTCCCTGGTAACACTGAGATCACACACAGTGCACAGAGGTGCTCACACCGGAGAGAGGCGAGAACCCACATCACTGAAGGCACAGATGAGTCCAGCTCCCATCCTCACCACATTTTGCATCATATACACAGTAAGTGGAATGTTATTTGGAACTGTCTGGGATACTTCAAATATTTTAAAATTAACTATTAACTATTTTAAACGTTTCTTTCTCTCTTTCCTTTTCCCAAGTGCATACAGTTTAAAGTGAACATGTTCTGTGTAGATATGAAGCAAAAGTACTTCACGGCTTATCTGGAAAGTACACTGTGCTAGGACCCTGGAGATGAACAGGAATGAACTAAATTATCATAGAACAAAATACTTTTATCTAAGAAAAAAACAACCGAATTGGTTTGATAATTACATTTCAAATTGCCAAACAGGACCACTGCAGGGCCTGCTGTCATCTCAGTAAGGTGTCCAGGGCCACAGATGCCCGATTGTATCTTCCCAAGTTAGAAATACACGCAGCCCTGCCTCTGTAGTCCTAGGCCCACTGCTTTGGGAGGGGGCTCAACAAAAGTTATGCCTCTGGTTTGGGTCATTCAAAACCAATTCTCCACATTATGTGTCCACTGACAGCTAGCACGATCTCCATTTTAAAGGTTCATCTATTGTCAACAAAAAGTTTAAAGAATGACCCAAGGTTAAGGTTAATTCCTTAACCTTGCCACTGGACCACTGTGGTGGTCTGAGAAAGCCTCTCAGAATGCCAGTTTTAAATGCTTAACATGAAACTACAAGATTACAAAGGAACCCAATTGTTGTAAAAAAGATATATATTACTTTTTTAATTTTGCAAAACAAACAGGTAGGACTAGTAAAAAAACAATTTAGAAGTAGTGATGACCATAAGTGATATTTCAAGAGATCTGCAAGTACTATAATTTGATTTGAAAATACCTGTGCTTTCTACTCGTGACAAAGTTACAAAGAGTGTTAATACTGCAGTTTGTTACTGATATTCATAACTGAAGGAAAAAGTTTTGAGACTAGAAAAAATAAAGATGTTTTCTATCCAAGTTCAACAAACTCATGAATTTTATCCTTATTACCCAACTTCAGGTTTAAGAATCCCAGCTTTTAAAGAAAATATTTGGTACATTATTTCTATCCTTGTATCTTACTTTTCCGTTTTTATATTTTGCATAAATTGTTGCAAAGTGACAAACAAATCCACGTTATGGTGTGAATAATGAGTTGCTATTTCAGTGAACTGCTGCCTGATTCATCTTGCAAAGTAAAACACATCAAGAAAGGATGCTGGTTGGACCATAGCAATATCTCATCAAGCATAACATTCTCCAAGGCTTTATAGTTTGCTGTTAGAAGAACCTAGTATTGGCCTTGACCGGGTAGCTCAGTTGGTTACAGCATCATCCCAATACACCAAGGTTTGACCCCCCTGCCAGGGAATGTACAAGAATCAACCAATGAATGCATAAATAAGCACAACAACAAATTGATGTTTCTCTCCCCCTTTCTCTAAAATCAATCAACCAATTTAAAAAATATGATCATTTTTTAAAGAAAGAAGAACCTGTTATCGTAGGGAGAGAACTCTATAACTAACCCAGAAGACTCGTAAATCATGTAAGTAGTTAATGACATATCTGGGGGCCAAAACGTGTCCCCCTCTGTTGAACGTGCCCCACACATAGAGGTCCAAGGACAAGCTGCGCTGTAAGGTAGACACCAGATTCTTCTACAATCAAGCCAACTCTAACTGTCTCCAAACACTGTTTTGATCAAGTAATTCAGTTACCATACTGCCTTGTGCACCTGTAGCTTCTTTTACTAGAAAAAACAGAAGTTGGGATCCATTAACATTTCAAAACTTTTCTTTGTACATTTTTCTGATTGTTTTATAATACCAGCGTAATACTCCCTAATCTAGTTGACTGCTCCTATGAGGTGCTCTTCAGTGGTAAAATCCTGATTACAACAAATGTCGTACTGTGTAATCCACACGCACCACATATTATGTGCTCACTGGGAAGAAAGAATAGCCTCTTACGCAGCCTCCCACCAAAGTAATACCACAGATATTTAAAGCTTCCGATCAGTGTTCTTCTGAGACATCGGTCCATTTGGGTTTGACCCAACTTCCTGATATCATGCAACCTTCGAGCCTTCCCATACTTGTATAACCAGCGCATTAAATATTCTTGGTGTGGTTTCCACTTTCCTGACTGAACTCTGACTGAAATTTAAATTTTATCTTCTTAGACTTTCAATAAAACAGAATTTTCTTTAAGTTTTCAAAGGTTGTAGTTTCTGGCTATTTATATCAAAGGTCTAATTTAGTTCTTTTGTAATGTATGTACATATGACTACAACAATGTGAAATGTGTTTAAATTCTTAAAGAATCATAGTTACAGTGAAAAAGTAACTTTACTGATCATGCATGATCTCCTGATACATGAGTTTTATAATTTATGTATTTTACTCTTTAAATGACTTGGTATTGCCCTGGTCGGGTGGCTCAGTTGGATAAAGTGTCATTCCGTACACCAAAAGATTGCAGGTTTGATTCCCGGTTAGGGCACATAAGATGTTGCTCACCAGTGTTTCTGTCTCTCTCTCCCTTCCTCTCTGTAAAATATATCCTTGGGTGAGGACTGAAAACAAATTATAAAATAAAAAAATAAATGACCTGGTATTGAGATATATTTCTATATACTAAATAACTGAATGTAATTATAAAGGAAACTTATTGAGTCCCAGCATTACATTTTAAATCAATGTTAATTACTTTATCCTTTGAAGTACTCAATGTAAGTTAAATAATGACCATAAGCATGTAAAATAGCTGGTACTTCAGGGTACCTGGGATCTCCCTGTACTTCTTCTTAGAACTGCACGTTAATCCAAAAGTATCTCAAAATAAAAGTTTATTTTTATGCCTTGGCTGGTGTGGCTCAGTGGACTGAGCATTGGCCTGCAAACCAACAGGTAGATGGTTCAATTCCCTGTCAGGGCACATGCCTGGGTCGTGGGCCAGGTCCCCAGAAGAAGGTTATGAGAGGCAACTGATGGACGTTTCTCTCGCACATCAATGCTTCTCTCCCCCTCTTTCTCCCTGCCTTCCCCGTCTCTAAAAATAAATAAAATCTTTAAAAAAAGTTTATTTTTTAAAAATGGTGATTTTAAAGCAAAAAACAGAAAGCAAACAACAAACATATTCAAGCACTATTAAGATATGAAAGTAAATCTGAACTAATTCTTGTACCATATCAATGTTGTGATATAAAACAAAATACCATATAAAAATTCATCTAAAGGAACACAAAGGTTTTTCTTGTTGTTGTTCTTTTTTAAGACAATTATTTTAGATTACCTTTACTTAGTGAGAGAAAGCCCATGCTAGGAATAAGAAACCAGTTTCTTAAATACTACAAGTCTAATCACATTCCTTGGCTCACCTCAGAATTGTCCATGGCTGCTTTCAATATGCTGGAGTGGGCACTGATGGCTTGGACGGCAGCATTCTGGGCTGCAATGGCTTGCTGGGTGATGTGGGCAGTTTGGCTCAGAGCATCTTCTAAGCTCTTGGCTAAAGCTAAATTAAAAAGAACAGTTAAAAAAAAAAATAGATCCCCCCCACCAATTACTTTGTTTTAAACTTTCACTCTGCTCTTTCGGAGTTTTCACTGCATTTTCCCCAAACTGTTAAAGCAACAACAACAACAACAAAAAAAAAAATACAGATTTAGAGAATGAAACGTTCATTTAAAAACATGATAAAATATTAGGAATTACTGAATCTGGATGATAGATCTCTGGGGGTTCATTATACATTTTTTTCTTATGTACGCCTAAATTTTTTCAAAATAAAAAGTGCTATTTTTTATTTTAAAAAAGGGGTTTTTTAAGGTAAAAATTTCTTTTAAAAGACTAGCATTTATTTCATATGGGAAGAACATGGTTCAGGTCACTACAGCCCCTTCTATCTATTATAGGCTATAAATTCAGCATAACCACTAGCATTTTTCATCTTAAATAAAAATCACATAGATCCACAGGAAGAGGTATCTGTTTTCATCTCCTCAGCAGGAAGGGATACTCACAGTAAACTATATCACCAAGATGTAAGATGATAACACACAGACAAGAGAAAAAAAAAGACAAGCACGAAAACATGCAAATAAAAAAAAAAGGAAAGAAAAGGTAGCTTGGGAATGGACAGTGTTTTTCCACAAAGAACTCAAGAAATAGCAGACACTAGTATTCAAAATCACATTGCAATATGCTGCTTCAGGAATCAAAAAGAAAGTTTTTTTAAAGTAAAGCAAGGGATGATTTTAGATATAATACTAAAATGGAAACATGGTCATTTGAAGAAAAAAGGCCAGTAAGAATACAAAATTATCAGGTATCAGATGACCAAAAAAGAAAAATACCTGTGGCAGGCGAGACAAAAACAAAAGGTGATTGTCAACAAAAGAAGCGACAAGACAAATGGACCCTGATGAACCACACACAGTACCGCTGCAACACAGATCAAAGAAGGCTAATACTAGAGAAAATACCAAGACATACACGTGAGATTGAAGTGTAACTGAAAGCACAGGGAAAGAGAGGCTACGAATGAACATGCATGAATGAATGGTGGGATATTCAACCACAAAATACAGACCACTTCACAGAGGCCCACAGACCTGCAGATCAGGCCACTGGCTCAAAGCCCTCCTCAGAGTTCTCCTCACGCTGTGTGTATGTGTGCGTGCGTGTGTTTCATACTGAGTTGCAGAGTTCCATAGGTATCTTAGACATTAAACCCCACATCAGATATAGTGCGCAAATATTTTCTCTCATTCCATAGGCTGTCCATAGGCTGCCTTTTCATTTCATTGACTGTTTCTTCTACTGTACAGAACTTATTTTAGTTCGATGTAGTCCAACTTGTTGATTTTTTGTACTCTGATTCTTGGTAATTTTTACAGACATATTTTTAAATTAAAATTTGGGAGAAAACTAACAAGTGACAGACAGAATCCTGAAAATTTTCACTGTGCCCAAAATGAAAAATAAAAACAACTAGACAAAGAAAAAAGGAGCATGACAAAACAGCAGACATTGCCATCTTACATTTATGACTTACTTCAAGGTGTCCATATGATAAAAGGAGAAAAGTGAAAAATAAAAAATATATAAATTAAAAAGTGATCTTGATTTGTAGTAAAGAATTCAGAAAAAATTAAAAAGTGGAAAAACAACTATTTCACTTATTTACAGTAGTCATTTATTGAACATTCAAAAAAAAAAAGCCCCCAAAAAATAATAATCCAAGTAGCCAAATTAATATCCCATACCTATGCTCGTTCTGCCCCCTCTACTCTTTACACAGTTCTAACGAACTTGCCTACTGCATTAGAAGGGAAACAGGAACCACTCAAGGCAGAATGACAAACAGAAACAGGGATAAGGAGAGACAAACAAAATCATACAGAATTTGAAATAAATACCTCCTTGGTCTAACAAAAACCTACATGCTGTCACCTCCAGAGACATCAATATACTGCAACACAGTACAATAAATTATGTTCCATGTGCCTTGTTTAAGACCAGAAAATACATTTTTACACATCTAATATCTTTTTTAAAAGCATCAGCAAACTTAAAACTGAAACATAAAAAGAAAAATACTTCCGTTAGCCGGAAACCAGAAATATGTGAAACATCCACCCCCTACCAATGTCAGGTAACAGGACTCCTACAGTGAGAGTCCAGAGGCTGGGTAGTAACCAGAGTGTGAGTCACTCTGACTTGCACAAATAAATGTACAAGTTTAACAAGGCCATGCAATTTAACACGAAAAAAACAAAGAATCCAATTTAAAAATAGGCAGAAGACTTGAATAGACATTTCTCCAAAAGGGACATGTGGATGGTCAATAGACATTTGAAAAGATGCTCAAAATCATTAATCAGAGAGATCAAAATGAAAACCACAATGAGATACCACCTCACAACCGTCAGGTGGCTACCATCAATAAACAACAAGTATTGGCTAGAACATGGAGAAAACGAAACTCTTGTGACTATTGGTGGGAATGCAAATTGGTACAGCCACCGTGGAAAGCAGTAGGGAGGTTTTTCAAAAAACTGAAAATAGAATTACCTTATGACCCAGCAATTCCACTTCTGGATATAACCTTAAGAAATCCAAAACACTAACTCAAAAAGATATATGCATCCCTATGTTCACTGCAGCTTTATTTACAAGAACCAAGATAGAAAAGCAACCTAAATGTCCATCGACAGATGAGTACACAAAGAAGCAGCAGTATATATATGTAAAATGGAATATTATTCAACCATAAAAAACAGTGAAATCTTACCATCTGTGACAGCATGGATAGACCTAGAGGGTATGCTAAGTGAAGCCAGAGAGAGAAAGACAAATGCAGTATAATTCCACTTAAATGTGAAATCTAAAAGGAAAAAAATCACAAATAAACCAAACAGAAACAAAAGAAACAACTGATGGTTGCCAGATGTAACAGGGGTTAGAGGCTGAGCGAAAAAGGTGAAGGGATTAAGAGGTACAAAGTGGGCCCTGGCTGGGTAGCTCCGTTGGTTAGAGCATCAGTCCAACATGCCAAGGTTGCCAGTTCAATCCATGGCCAGGGCTCCTTCAAAAATCAACCAATGAAGCATAAGTAAGTGGAAGAATAAATCAATATCTCTCTCTCTCCCCTCCACTTCCCCAACTCTCTCTTTCTAAAATCAATTTTTAGAAAAAGAAGCTGAAGAACAAAATTCATTGTTACAGAACAGGCATGAAGATGTAAAGTACAGCATTAGCAATATAGTCCACAGTTTTGAAATAAGTATGTACAGTGCTTCATGGGTACTAGATTTATCGGGGCAACCACTTAGTAAATTACAGGAATGTCTAACAACTATACTGTACACTTGAAACTGTAATTTGAATGTCAACTATAAGTTAAAAAAGAAAAAAAGAGACTCAGGTATATTGCAAACAATTTCTGTTCACCAGAGAATGAAGAGCCTTAGCACTAACAGTAATAAAAACAAATGAAGGAAGTACATGTATCATGTGACGTTTTCACCACTGTACACTAAGAGTATAGCCCTGGTCACCGGGGTTAAAGAAGTTGACATGGAAAGAACACAAATGATGAAATAAAGGTGGTGAAGAGAGCAATGCCACTAAAGAAACAGAAGAAACCACAACTAGCTGATAGATGAGAACCTTATGTGAATGGCTGAAGACAGTAACTAACAGGATGACACAAAGTACTTAAGAAGCCGTCTGGTTTACATACACTCAAGCTTAACTTGTTCTTGCTTTTCTTGTTGTGCAAGGCGAGCTGCAACTTCTTCGGGTGGTCGCTCCCTGACAGAAGCTGAGGATGCTTCCTCTTGCAGCAAAAGTAAAGAGGAAATCAAATTTCAGCACAGAATTTCAACAGCTCACTGTGATACAAAAACACCATCGTTTGTACTTGCCAGCTACACCAACTGAGAACATCACTTAATGACTCCAACATGAAGAAATAAGGGCTCAGTTCTTAAATCCCTTGTTTTCAAAGATTTATTCAGATCTTGAAATTGTAAAAATTACCTAAACAAGTCTATAGACTTATAATCAGTATAAATGTTACTTACGTGGTGTCTATGGGTTGTCTAGGCATTAAATAGTTCTGATGAGCATATCATTTATAAAACTACAAATATAAACATTTAAACTACCTGAAGTTGTAGGCTTGGGTTTTCCTTCACCAATTTGAGGGTGACCAGTTTTTATAGATTCCTCACGCTGAAGCGCAGGGGCTGGGACCAACAGTGTATCACCTGCTGCAGAAATAATGTGAGCTGCCACTGTAAGTGCTATAAATATGTTACTACTGGTATTTATAGTTTCCTGGATTAAGAGAGAAACACGCATGAAGATACAAATGCATGGGCTGCCGCTATTCAAACATGCAAAGGGACAGGTAACTGTCCACCACATAACAAACCCACACAAGAAGGACAACAGCTGGGAACCACTAGAAAAGAGTCTTGTCAGCATCCACCTGCATTTTAACCATCATCATTCTCAAGCAAGCCTTCTAGTAGCAGTACTCAGTGGTACTATTACTAAACTTACGAGAAGTGGACATAAGATTTACATAACATGAATAAATAAAAACAAAGGAAAAAAGAGCCCGTTATGAAGAAGGCAGACAAACAAATTAACCAAAAAATCTTTTTAAATTGAAGAGTGATAGAGATGAAGTAAGAGGTAGAAGCAAGAACAAGATGACAGTTTTGAACACCAAAATTTCACAGTGAAGAGGGTATTAGTGAAGAAGAGAACTAAGGTAAAATTATTTCATAGACATATTTTTAAAGAAAGGAAGGCTGAGAAAACTCAAGAGCTGAAAAATTATAAATGAAAGTATGAAGAGAAAATAAGTAGTTCTAGCGGTTAAATAAAAAGGGAAAGAGCAACAAAATGGAGAAAAATTCTTTCAAAATAAACTGACAGTCCCATTTAAGAGATAAAGCTCAATCATCAGAAAACCTGCTGTCAGTGGTCCCTTACATATATCCTCCACAATAGTGGTCTTATTAAACTAAAAGTCAGACATCAATCCCCGGGCTCAGAACCTTCCCAAGGACTTCTCATTCCACTCAGAATATAAAACAAAATACTTATATGGCCTCTTGGACTGCCACAATAGGCTTTCTGCTCCACTCCAGCTTCATTTGTTCCTTGCTAGAAAATGCCAAGTCTTTGCACAGGCTAATCCCTCTGCCTGGGATGCCTTTCCTTGCCAGCCTTTTGTAACTCTCTCTCACCTCTATAGCCTTAGCTCAAATGAAACCTTCCAGGCGAGACTTTCCTTACTCCATTAAAATGGCAGTATTTCTGCCCGTATTTATCACTGACTACCATCCTATATATTTTACTTATGTATTTAATATATGACCTCCTGCCCCTCATGCCACTAAGGAATAACCCCAGAGCCTGTGCTTGTTAGTTTTTTTAAGATTTTATTTTTATTTATTTTTAGAAAGAGGGAAAGGGAAGGAGAAAGAGAGGGAGAGAAACATCAATGTGTGGCTGCCTCTCACATATCCCCAACTGGGAACCTGGCCTCCAACCCAGGCATGTGCCCTGACTGTGAAACCAGTGACCCTTTGGTTTGCAGGCTGGCACTCAATCCACTGAGCCGCACCAGCCAGGGCTGTGCTTATTAGTTTTTACTATTTGTTCACTGCTATATTCCCAGTGCCTAGAAGAACGCTTGGCACATAGTAGTGAATATTTGCCAAATGGAAGTCAACTGATTAACTGAGGACAGATGTGACTAAGGAGAAACATAAGAAGTTCAAATATATGCCCTGGCTGGTGTGGCTCAATGGACTGAGTGCCAGCCTACGAACCAAAGGGTTGTGGGTTCGACTGCCAGTAAGGGCACATGTCTGGGTTGCGGGCCAGATTCCCAGTAAGGGGAGTGCAAGAGGCAACCACACACTGATGTTTCTCTCCCTCCCTTCCTCCTCTCTAAAACTAAATAAATAAAACCTTTAAAAAACAACAAGAAGGTTAAATAAAACCTTTAAAAACCTTCAAAAAACAACAAAACCTTAAAAAACACACAAACAAAAAGTTCAAATATATTACCAAACAGGTTCAAGTTAACTGTTGTACACTAGGGTGAGATTACTGATACATCATGAAGGCAAAAAAAAAAAAAAAAAAATCTACAGGTCTAGACTCGGTAAGACAACTTTATCACTAAGAATGAAGAGAGGAGAAAAAAACCACTGAAGAGGAAAAAACAGGTGGGAACAGGGACTAGATCTTAAAATCTAAAGAGGAGGGAAAGCTAAGAGTCAGTAAAAAATAAAAGAAAAAAACAAAGTCTGTTGCAGGCAAGACAATTCTTGCTGCTACCCTCACTCAGTAGCTGTTCATAACAAAGCCCATATCCCTCTTGCCCCTAAAATGGGGGCCCAAGTAAGTGAGAATAACCTTTCCCCAGGGTGAGAGCTGGGGACCAGAAGAGTCCTTCATGTAGAAGGGCTACCCTCTTAACCATGGGTACAAATACATTGAAACTATTCGTTTACCTATAATTTCAAAAGAATGATTCTAAACATAGGTACCTGCTGTTGCAGCTGGAGTGTCTCCCTTTTGCTTTTGGAGTTGTGAGGCAGGCTGTTTAGATTCTTTCATTACCTCCGATACACTCGAGATTTTTAGTGGACCAGCCTGAATCTTGGAAATGAAAAACATTTAACATTTTGGATTTAATACTGTTTATTTAAAAAGGTAGGATACAGTAACGTGTGTTATTTCAAAAGTCAAGTCTTTCAGATTTTTAACATAAAGTTGACACTTGACAACATATTTTATTAACCATAGTAAGAGAAGCTTTCGTATTAGAAGAATGCAATCCAAAAATTTCACTCCTATGGATTAGCCCATATTTTAGTAGTGACAAAGACTTCTCTTAAGGCAACTAATAAAGTACATCATGTATGACTATCCTGTTAAACACCACTATTTTTACATATATGATATTGAGAAGGCTATTTCCATTTGCTTCTTAAATCAAATTATGGCATGTTCTGTATACTTTCAGTTAGAAACAAGTGATTTTTACAGGCTCTAGTAAATATGAAATTAGTTTTTAATATTTTTAATCTCTAGGATTCATGCAACCACACATTAAAATATATAATCCAACTGCCTTGCCTCCTTTTCTTTTCCCCAGTTGCCACATGCCTTTAGTTTAAAGCACTGTTCATATTAACAGATGAGGAGCTGGAGAAAATTACCAAGTAACAGCTGTATTTTCATTTACTACCTATGTTATCACATTTTTCGCCAGAACTTGGCAGGCAGAGGAACTCGGATATCCCAGAGATGACTAACCAAACAAAACAGAAATGGTCCTAAACTTTGTCACAATCAGAAATTAAACATATATGCATTTCTTATTAAAATTTTATTTTTTTAAATCATGAAATACATGCTCACTAGAACAACCAAAATAGTATCAAGATACAGTGACAGTTTCAATTTGTCTCGGTATGACTCCTTTCCCTTCCAGCACTCTCAGGCAGCTGCTGCTAACAGCCTGAACTCTACCCTCACTCCACTCGCAACCCAGCAGAAGCTCAGGAATATATACACACACAATTTTTCTTTCTTTAAACAAACTAAAATAGGGTAATATTATACAAATTATCACATAACTTGCTTTTTCCCATTTAACAATATATCATGGACATTTTTCTTCCAGGTCAAAAAATTCTTTCTTGTTGCATAATATCCTAATTTAACAGCATATCCTAATGTAGTTGCAAAACCCATAACTTAATCAATCACTACCTATTACTGGTCACTGAAGGGTTCCTGTTCTGTTTTGTTAAACATCCTTACCCATCTAACTGGAAAGCACTTTAGTGTGGGACCTGGAAGACAGTTTGCCTAAAGATGAATTACAGGGTCAAAGGGGTTGAGTATTCTCAACAGGTATCAACAGATCACTTTCACATAAAGTTTTAGCAACTCATACTCACACAATAAATGTTTGTGTATAAACAGGATCTATTTCCAGACTCAGTTGTTCTCTCTAATTTCTAATCCTGTGTCAAAACTGTATTGTTTATTTTTTTTAAAGGGGACATTTTTCATGTAGGAATTTCATCTCTCATTTTTTTAAAAGATTTTATTTATTTATTTTAGAGAGGGAAGGGAGGGAGAAAGAGAGAGAGAGAGAGAAACATCAATGTGCGGTTGCTGGGGGCTGTGGCCTGCAACCCAGGCATGTACCCTGACTGGGAATCGAACCTGCGATGCTTTGGTTCGCAGCCTGCGCTCAACCCACTAAGCTATGCCAGCCAGGGCAAAACTGTATTGTTTATTAAAGAAAGATTATAACACAGTCATTATCTGGAAAAGCAAGTGTCACCCAACCCCTCCCCACTTCAACATTTTCCAAAATGTTCTTGGCTACATTGCTTATCCTTCCACATGAACTTTAAAATCACTGTGTCTAATTCTTCAATGTCTAGAAAAATCTATTAGAATTCTTATTAGATATGTGTGCATGTATGTGTGTGTGTGTGTGTGTGTGTGTGTGTATATATATATATATGTCATTTCTCTCAACTATGCACAAATTTAGTAAGAAATTTGAGAGAAAGGACATTTTTAAATATTCAGACCCATCCAAGAACACACAGCATTTGTCTCCATTTAGGCTGGTCTTACTCCATGCCCATCAAAAAGACTTTAAGATTATCTTCTCTCAATATTTACGGTCCATGTTATTTATACCTGTTGGCACTAAAAGGATTCCCATGAAATAGAATGCACAGTTTCTAAAAGTGGAAATAACAATGTAAAACAATATAGAATGCTGATTAAATTATAAAAATTTTTAAATGAAAACACTCACTGCTATTTTAATTCAGAGGTGAGAAAACTCCCTTTCGTCTATGTAGTGAAGGCTGCAGGACTTGAAGAGAACATTAATAGGCAAAGAAAGGAAGTAATTCCAGGTAGAAGACCACCATGGGAAAAGTCACGCAAATGGAAGGGATCTTTGTTTAGTTCTGTGCTTTAATCAAGGTGCTTGGAACAGGGTCTAGTCACAATAATCATTTGATAGACATTTGTTGAATGAATGAATGAATGAATGAATGAAAGCACAGGCTTATTTGTAAGGTAAACTGGCATGAAGCTAAGGATTGATGTGCAGTGATAAGACTGGAGAGGAAAAGAAAAGCCGACTGCCAAGCATACCAAACATCAACCTAAGAACTGTGACAACCACAGACTACAGAGTAAAGGAGACGATGGCCAGTTCCTAGGCTAACAGTTCCTGGCTTCATGTCCCTTTTTCAGGAACACAAGACAATCTCTAAAGTCTCTGTAGTTTGGGGGATTGTGAGAGGCAATGGACTGATGTTTCTCTGCACATTGATGTTTTTCTCCTTCTCTTTCTCCATTCCTGCCCCTCTCTCTGAAAATGAATAAAAAAGATCTTTAAAAAAAAACAGGGAATGTATAAAAGTTCCTGATAAATGAACTCATGAAAATACAACGAAAACATGATAGTACTTACAAGATTCTCTGGTACTGATATGAGGATGGCCTAGATTATGTTAGGAGAGATCTATGTGGAAAGACTGTGTAGGGGAAGAGGAACTAGTCCAGTGTGGAAGATATAATATGGATATGAAGTGATAAAGGTCAGAAGTGATAAACTGGTAAAAGATACGGATACTAGTAATGCAAGAAAAAGAGTATCAGAAATGAAATAAAACAGAATAGCTAATAAATATAGGCAACTATAGAGATGAATCTAAGAATTCTAGCCTAGCTACCAGACAGCATGGTACTGTCTATAATACAAATAAAGCAAATCAGGAAGAGCGTAGGTTTTGAGGTGGTGCAGTACAGACCCGCCAAGTCATCCAAGCGGAAATGTTCAGCAGGGTAGCTAAAGGACTGAGAAGAAGCCATGGCAATTATTGACAGAGAGTACCAAGTCACCCACAAAAAATGACACTTGAGGTCACGTCGAGTGAGAACAGAACGCCACTCTGAACTGTTCAGCCTGACTCCATGCTCCCAGAAATGCTTCTAGCTATTTCTCCTGGGTCATGCAGCTTAAAATGGACCAGGATTTTAGAATGAATCCAGAGGATTCTGCTCCTTGACTACTGGAGCTGCCAGACTGTCTCCCTCAGGCAACATAAACATTTAAAGTTCATATGGGAGCATAAACGATGTATAAGACTAAACAAAGACATTTTGAAAAAGCATGTTTGGCCCTGGCTTGTGTAGCTCAGTGGATTGAGGGCAGGCTATGAACCAAAGGGTCACTGGTTCGATTCCTGGTCAGAGCACATGCGTGGGTTGCAGGCCAGGCCCCTGGGTGGGGGCCACGTGAGAGGCAACCACACACTGATGTTTCCCTCCCTCTCTTTCTCCCTTTTCCTCTCTCTAAAAATAAATAAATAAAATTTTTTAAAAAAAAGAAAGAATAAGCATGTTTGGGAGCCTGGGTTTGTCAGAGGACACTTGCTTTTCTAGACATTAACTCTGTCACAGGATCGGTCTCTAGACCACACTAGATACTAGAGAACAGAAGTCCACCCAGTTTCTAAGCATGAACTGATCTCAGCCATGTTCAGCTTCACAGCATAAGGAAATACCCAATACCAAATCAGCAAAAATCTGTGCTCTCTGTTGTAAATTTTTTTCAAGCAGTTGTTTGAATGAAGATACACTTAAAATTTTATTTTTTAAGCCTATTTTGGGGGCGGGGGAGGAGAAGGGATGAAACTCTAAAGAATATGTATGAAGTCCAAGGGATGCCAATCAGTACCGCAGAACCAATCACTACGTAACTGAAAATTCTCAGACTGTGTTGTGGTCTAAAAGGAATCATTACTAATGAAAACTTCTGGGTTGTGTGTCATAACCACTCTACAGTTATGTTTCCAGTTTTGTAAGCCAGAGCTGGATAGCCGCAATGGTGTGGGCTGACACACACTCCCTCAGCCCACAGGACAGCCAAGGTTACCGCTGTGGGAACCAGCTCTTCCATTTATCTTCACGTGCCACACAGTTACTTCTATGTGTGTGTACTAATGGGAGCACTTAAGGGACTCCAAAGGGTTACAAATCTAACACTGCAGATTAATATTTAAAAAGAACTGACAAACCCATCTGGCAAGTTCTACTGAATTATACATGCAAGATACTTCCAAGATGAAACAACATGCTTTTAAAAATATTCCACAGAGTAAAGTGAATATTTAAAATGCTTACCGGTTTCTTTGACAATGGAACATTATAAGGTGGGGAACCAAGAACCACTTCAAAGACTTTGTCTGAGTAAGGTATGGTTTTCTCTACACTTTCTCGGAAATGAGAATCCCACTTGGCATACAGGATAGTGCCGCCAATACCTCCACCAACAAATAAAAGACCAGCTCCAGCAATTTTGCCAGGCGACAACCTAAGTGAAAAAAATAGGAAACACATTTGTATTTCTTGGCTCTCCTAAACCTACTCAAAGACCTCTAACCTCTATTTCAAGTTTATTAGCATAGCTGCACATCACCTTTCCCTGATTTGTTTTAACATGTCCACAATAGAAAAATGACACTTATTTATGAATAAGTAAAAAATTAAATACAGTAATACCTAAAATAGGTAGATATGAAGCCATCTACCCTTTAACACTTAAAATTCAAAATATTCACAATCATGAGACTTTCTCCGAACCCAAAAAAGAAATATCACTAACTTTCAAAGCCTCTGTTCCCTTACACATTTCTGTAAATACAATAAAATAAACCTTTACAAAAGTAAGATAATACAAATGTCAAAGAGACCTAACAAATACTTTTGAAGTTACAGTGTGCTGAGTTCTGGGAAGAAATCTATTTGCAACACAGAATGGAAGATAGCAAGCATATGGGGCTGGGGTGGCGGGTCATCGACCTTGAGTGCCATCCAATTACCAAAGAATCTAAAAGAGTGAAATAAACTTTCACCTATAAATAAGCAAAGCTCAAAGATATTATGATAAAGCTCCAGTGTTCATACTCCTTAAGAAAAAAGGTTTTAAGCAGCTATTCCCATATTCAAGGAAAATACAAACACACACACCTCAGCACACAAAAACCTGTTCACAGAGAGAGGAACTACATACCCAGAACTGCCTGCAGTAGAGTATTTACGGCATGGTCGTAGTGGACGGAGGACAAACTTCCCACAGAGACAGCTCTGGAATGGAAGAAGAAAACATCACAATCTGTACAGTTAGAGGATTCTGGGAAGCTTTTAGGGTTGGACTAAAGAAGTAGTACTTTTATTACAAATGTCTTCATTAAACAAAAATTAGTTTACTTTCATAAGTTATTTTACCACGAAACATTCACAGACCCTTAAAGAACAGTGATGTTTCCTGCACACCAAGGCTCATACAAAATAAATTCTAAGATTAAAAAAGTTATCAGACTATAATTAATTAGCACTTTTAAATGTTATATATGCTAATTATTTCTTAGATATAACTGGGATTTGCTGTATGGTTTCTTAATTGGCAAGAAAAAAATAAAATAGTATAAAATATCTATTTTTTTCTCTGTAAACTTTATTTTATACTGTTGTATAAGTTATTTTAATTAATGTAATAAAGGCTCAAGTAAATATCTCCATGTAACTAGTCTATCTTTACATAAAAGTGAATAATCAGGGCAATGCTTTGTGATTTGTTTTAATCACAGAAAGCACATAATTGAAATGTTTCTTAGCAATACATGCATGGATCCCTTAAAACAAATAAATGCACATCTAAGTGGTACTGTTTGGGGAAAGTTTTTCTTTTTTTTTTTTTTAAGAGCCAGAAAGACAAAGACTGTATTATATTTGTTAGTTCAATCTGTAGTCAATGTACTTCCTCTTGAATCCAGTTTCTCTGAAAAATTACAATAAATTGCAGTTCCATTTTCATGGGCTTTCATAGTGAACTTCAAGCATCACGTTTTTTAATTAAAAAAATTTTTTAAGGTTTTTCAGAATATATTTCTCCCCACATTGATTTAAGGTTTATTTTTTTATTTTAATCATTGTTCAAGTACAGTTTTGTCTTCTACTCCCATCCCAGCCCACCCCCACCCCAGTGTTCCCGATCTCCCTACCATTTCCACCCCCCTAGTTTTTGTCCATGTGTCCTTTATACTTGTTCCTGTAAACCCTTCCCCTTGTCCCCTGAAATTCCCTCCCCTTTCCGCTCTGGTCATTGTCAACCTGTTCTCTATTTCAGTGTCTTTGGTTATATTTTGCTTGTTTGTTTGTTTTGTTGTTTAGGTTCCTGTTGAAGGTGAGACCATATGGTATTTGTCTTTCACTGCCTGGCTTATTTCACTCAGTACAATGCTTTCCAGTTGCATCCATGCTGTTGCAAAGGGTAGGAGCTCCTTCTTTCTTTCTGCTGCATAGAATTCCATTATGTAAATGTACCATAGTTTTTTGATCCATTCATTTACTGATGGGCACCTAGGTTGCTTCCAACACTCGGCTATTGTAAATTGTGCTGCTTGAACATTGGGGTGCATAGGTTCTTTTGGATTGGTGTTTCAGGGTTCTTAGGACATAACCCTAGCAGTGGAATTGCTGGGTCAAAAGGCAGATCCATTTTTAGTTTTCTGAGAAAATTCCATACTGTTTTCCATAGTGGTTGTACCAGTCTGCAATCCCACCAACAGTGCACTAGGGTCCTCCTGTTTGGGGAAAGTTTTGATAAATTTCAACCATTTATTGCTATCACTCTCAAATTTCAAATTTATGGCACTCATAAATAAAATATATATATATATTTTTAAGCGTATTTCTTTTTTTTTTTAAGATTTTATTTATTTATTTTTAGAGAGGGAAGGGAGGGAGGAAGAGAGAGAGAGAGAGAGACATCAATGTGCGGTTGCTGGGGGCCGTGGCCTGCAACCCAGGCATGTGCCCTGACTGGGAATCAAACCTGCGATGCTTTGGTTCGCAGCCCGAGCTCAATCCACTGAGCTACACCAGCCAGGGCTAAATAAAATATTTTTTTATAGCAAGTAGAAAATCAAACTGCAACAAGTCAAGGGGAAAAAATGCTTTCTTTAAGATCCTTAATGAAGCTGCATCCAAGCAATATCAGAAATACACAAACTTCCTTTTAGAAGTATCTTAAGTGTGAAGAAATATATCACCCAATTAGACAGCACATGAAATGACCCTAGAATTATAACTGCAATTTACAGTCAAAATTTATCAAATTTTTCCAAAAGCCTAATGGAAACATCAAATTAATATATTAACTAATTTGGGCCTGGCTGGTGTGGCTCAGTGGATTGAGCACCAGCCTTTGAATCAAAGGGTCGCTGGTTGGATTCTGTCAGGGCACATGCCTTGCAGGCCAGGTTCCCAGCAGGGGGCGTACTAGAAGCAACCACACATTGATGTTTCTCTTCCTCTTTCTCCCTCCACTCCCCTCTCTAAAAATAATATATATATATATTAACTAATTTGGAAAAAACACAAAATAACAAAGTAGGTATTTTATAATATGTAAAGCAGCTATAGTTAATATTTTAAAAATATTTCAATTATTACCTACATGTAGAATTCTCAACATTTTTTAACTTCATTTAAAAGAAGAATGTTTCTTTCCCTACTGTTCTATAAAGCAGCTCATATGAAGTTTTAAACAGAACTGCATCTATACTTTCACGTCAACAACTCCATTTTGTGTAGTTCAACGCTAGAATTTGAGAATACCTTGTTCACATCAATATTTATGTTTAACCTGTGTCTTTATCCACCCTCTACTTTCTTTTAACTTAACCCTCTTCCCTCCCTTTGACAGAATATATTTGATGTGACTGTGCATTTGTAGTTTCTAGTTATAATGTAAAATTTAAAATCAAAACTCAAAGTTTAGTTATGTACAGAGAGAACACTCCCTCGTACTTCTGACCACCAGCTACTCAGAGGCAACCAATGCTAACAATTTCTTGTACATCCACATATATTTGGTAACAGAGAATACCTGACACACACCCCTTTACACAAATGATACTATAATACATATCCAGTTCTATACAAAAGTTCATTCAACAATGTATGTACATGAGATCATTCTCTATCAGTACATGAAAATCCTCCCAGTGGATTTTACAGATTCAGTATTCCACTGTATTGATGTTACTTAATGTATTTAACCAGCTCTCTTTAGATAGACATTGGGGTTCTGTCTTAATTTTTGTTATAATAAGTAATTCTGCCTGGGAAACACATCATTTCAGGTCAATTCTTAAAGTAAAATACACAATGTTGATAAGTATTACTCAATTAACCAACCTGTCCTCTAGAAATAATGAGCATGTTTTCCCACAGCCTTTCCACCACACTTTCAATGTAATTTTAATCACAATTTTCCTTACTATGTCTGTTCATGTATCCGTGATCCCTTTTATTTCCTCTTAAATGAACTACCAGAGTATATCCTTTCACTACTTTTAAATAAGACTAATCTTTTCATATTATTTTCTCTAAGTGTTCTTTATATATAAAGAGAGGCTACTATGTATCTGCTAATTGCAAATGTTTTTATCCAGTTTGTGACATGTTTTTCACCTTTGTGTACGGTAGCTTATGCTGTGCAAAAGATTACTTTTGCATAGTCAAAATTGTCAATCTTTCCTTTTATGCCTTCTGGGTTTTCACATATTCTTAGAAAGCCACCCTCAGATTATACAATTCTTCCATGGACTCTTCTACTCTTGTGGATTCATTTTTTAATATTTAAATCTTTGAGCCTAGTGTAAAGTATAAAATATGGATTCAATTTAATTTTTTTCCAGATGTCTGTTCAGTTGTCCCTAAATCATGAATGATCCATTTTTCCCCAATTATTTGAAATGCCACCTTTCAAATGTATGAAATTCTTTGATGCATTTAGAGCTCTATTTTGTTCCCCTTACCTACTTACCCATACGCTAATATCACAATGTATTAGCTACTGCATATTAGAACTAGCTTTTAATCTCATAGGGATAGTCCTCTCTTTTAGTACTATTCTTTTTAGAATTTTTCTGGATTTTTAGAAAAAACTTTTATTGAATTTATTGGGTGACATTGGCTAATAAAATTATACAGGTTTCAGGTGTACAATTCTATAATATATCTGTATATCATATTGTGTGTTCACCACCACAATACAAGATAGTCTCCTTTCATCACCATTTATCCCTTTACCCTCTTCCACCTCTCCCTCTGGTCATCACCATACCTTTGACCACGTCTATGAGGTTTTTTCTTTGCTTAATTCCTTCACCTTTTTTACACAAACCTCTTCCCCTCTGACAGCTGTCAGTCTGTTCTCTGTATCTATGAGTCTGTTTCTATTTTGTTACCTTATTTTGCTCATTAGATTCTACAAATAAATAAAACTATATGATACTTGTCTTTCTCTGACTGGCACATTTATTTCACTTAGCATAATATTCTCTAGGTCCATCCATGCTGTTGCAAAAGGTGAAAGTTCCTTCTTTTTATGGCTGAGTAGTATTCCACTGTGTAAATGTACCACCACAGCTCTTTTATCCACCCATCTACTGATGGGCACTTGGGCTGCTTCCAAATCTTGGCTACTGTAAATAACACTGCAATGAACATAGGAGTAGCCTTTCTGGATTTTTATTTTTTAAAGCTGGGCTATCAAAATGCTTTCAATTAAATAACACACCTTTTATTGTAAAATGTACCCTGATTTAAGAGGGGATAAAATATAAAAAGAATTATCTTTTATAACCAAAAATGATAGCAATAAAAAGTTTCATAGTTCTGTATGAGAAAAATGAAGAAATGATATCATGACTCAGATTAATAGAGTTGTATCTGAAACAGCTCTTGATTTTTAAAAATTATCATGTTCATTAGTCCACCCTCATATTCTATGTAGCATTTAATATCCTGAATAGAGCTTTAAAAGTCAGGAAATTTAAGTTTCTCATGGTTTTATCACCCAAGTAGGAGTCCTAACTTGGGACTCTTACTTACAGTTAGTTTTGCCTACATTAAAAAAAAAATTCATGTCTTCTAAGTCTCTTTTAATCTATAGGTTTTCTCTCTAATAATTAATTGGTTGAAGAATTGGGTTGCTTGACCTGTAGAATTCTCCAGATTGGATTTTGTTCATGGTGCAATTTAACATGTTCCTGTCCTCTCTACTTCCTGTAAACTACAGTTGGATCCAGGCACTTGCTTGGATTCAGGTTTACTCTCTTGGGCAAAGCTTTAGGTGGTGGTGTGTTCTTGCATCAGGAGGCGCACAAGTTGGGTTGTCTCTCTTTTTATGATGTTACCTACCGTGTTGATGTACAATGCCTAAATCTATTAATTTACCAAAAGTTGCAAAAAGTGATAATTCATTATTTTTCATTTTTTATTTGACATATTTTATAAAGAGATGTTTCTCCCAATCTACAATTTGGTTACCCAATAGTACAGTTCATACAGGAAAGGCAGGATAAATGCTTGATTCTTTTTACACTTTTATCCAGTTATCCTCTGATAATACCAATTTCAATTTGGGTGTTTTTTTGTTTGTTTTCATCTATTAATTGTGACAGATTGTATTTTTTTCTAGAACCTTGCAACCTTATGATACCTCAAGAGCCTCCTAACAAAGCTCAGAAACCTTCAGAATTAAAATAAACATTTGTTATTTGTTATTTATATAATGTTTTATTTACATTACATATAATATAAACATAATTTCTATCTATATAATAAACATTACTATTGTAAAATAATAAATGATGCAGTTACTTACTACTACTAAGTTTGGAGTGATACAGTTATAACCAAAGAGTTGCTTTTGGCTATACCTGGAAGTGGGGTATTGCTGTAACAAAACATAAAGTATGAGGGAATGACTGGGACAGGAGGTGGGGAGGAGGGACCAGGCGGGAGGAGTTGGAAGGGCCTTGAAGAAACTGTTAGCAGAAACCTGATGGTCTTCATGGAGGGTACTGGTGAGGGCTAAAGAAAAGTGAGAAAAATATTATATTTTTGGAACTTGGGGGAAAAGGATCCTTGTTATGTAGTGGCAAGAGTTTATCAAAAGAGTTTGTCACCTACAGTGAGACACACAAAATAGAAAATCGGATACAGTTATATAGTAGATACTTAATGAACTGATGGATTTAGCTAAATAAGAGTTCCAAGCAGAATGTTCAACAAAAATGCCAACTGGTTTCTCTTAGCAGAGTATGAAAAGAGTGAAAATCAGCTATAAAACATAATTTAAAAGAAATATAAAGGAGCCAGGACTTGGCTCCTTGACATTTTATAAAGCATTTGTAAAATTGTTTCTTATTCTCAGCTCCTTCAGTCAGCAATGATCTTCCAAGACCACCCTGACTGGTGTGGCTCAGTGGGTTGGGTGTTGTGCCACAAAACAAAAGTTATCAGGTTCAATTCCCAGTCAGAGCACATGCCTGAGTTTCGGGCCAGGTCCCCAGCTGGGGGTGTGCTTGAGGCAACCTACTGATGTTTCTCTTGCCCTTTGCTGTTTCTCTCCCTCTCTTACATACAGAAAAGGCCCACTAAGGATCTTTAGGGTATGATTCACATTATCTTTTTGTTAAACAGCGCTAATGAGCATCTTAAGGGTTTTACCCCACAGTAGACTCACAGGGAACCCAAAATGCAGAAGGGCTTATCTCAGTAAGATTTGTGGGGATGGCTTTTGTATAATGGAGAAAAAGCCCACCCACAGGAAACACACAAAGTTGTTATGAGAACTATATTGATGAAAAATATGCCAGCTTATATTTAAAGGGGCACAGCACAAAACAAAAAGGCTTTTGGACTTGAACTTCTATAGACATCAGCCTGAGAAATTGATTCAGCTGCAAATAGGCTACATTTTCTGAAAAAGGATAATTCAAGGGGTGAAACTAGGACCCCAGAGAATAGAATCGAGTGCTATGAAGAGTCATTCAAGCAGCAGGACTAAATCCTAGTGTGCACAGAGTTTACATTTGTTATGGAACAGTGACTGCTGTGTGCCTCTTTTTTTTCCACCTGTGAATAGGAGTGTCTTAGAGTGCCTGCCACTCCACATATATTATATGTTAGTTATATAGGGAACAGATTACTTGTCTCTTTAGTTCACAGGTCTTTAGACTAAAAGGAAAAGTACTTAGGGACCACATCCACATCCAAAATGTCTTATTTGCAGAGGAATCTGATTTAGATAACAAGATCCTGGTCCTTTAGTCTAAGCCTGATGCTGTGATGGGATGAGATTTTGAAGTGTTTTAAGGAAGGTCGTGAATGTATTTGCACATGGAGGGATGTAAAATGTGGCTGGAGGGCAGACTGTATTATCCAAACTGACTGGAATAATATTTCCTGTACCACATGCTCTCCCAGAATCTTGCCACTCCTCCAATGTGAGTTCTACTACCCTCACCTTGAATAAGGCCAGGACTTTGTTACTAATTTACTAACAGAGGGCAGTGAAAGTGATGCTCTGTGACTCCTAACACTAGAGCATAAAGGGGGACATGGCTTCTGCTAGGCTGCCACTTGCCACACTTGCTCTGGGAATCCAGCCACCAAACTGTGAGGAAGCCCAGACATAGAGCCGCCACATGTAGGTGTTTCAGCCGACAGCCTCAGTTGAGATGTCAGCTGTAGCCTGTATCAGCTGCCAGACATGGGAGTGAGGAAGCCTTTGAGATGACTCTATCCCCAGCCACTGCTTGACTACCACCTCATGACGGACCCTGAGCCCAGCTGAGTCCAAGCAACCTCCAGAACTGAGACAATAAAGGTTACTTTGCCCCAAGCTCCAGATGGTATATGTAACTATAACCGGAACACTATCTTTATGAACTGATGAATTTAAACACTTTTGATGGAGCTTCACCAGTTGCAAGTATTATCCTTTTGAAAACATACCGCAAATTATCCTATCTTTGGCCAATGAATGCCACGTCAATACACAGTATCATTTTAAATTGTGTGTGTGTGTGTGGGTGTGTGTGTAATTTCTGTCTCTAAACCTTAGGCCATCCACAAATACCTAACAAGGTTTTTTCCCCTATGTTTAGTAAAATTCACTTACAAAATTCACCATTTTAAAGTGTACACTTCAGTGGCATCCAGTACACTCACAATGCTATACAACAAACACCACCACTAAATCTAGAACATTTTCATCACTCCAAAAGGAAATCACTGTACCAACTAAGCAGTCTCTCCACTTTCACCTCTCTCCAGTCCTTGGCAACCACTATATACCGTCTGTCTCCACAGACTGGCTTATTGTAGTTATTGTGTATAAATGTAATCATACTGTGGTCTTTTGTGCCTGGCTTCTTTCACCTGGCATAATGTTTTCAATGCTTATCCATGTTATAACATGCATCATGCATGCAGCATGTACTTAATTTCTTTTATGGTTAAATATAATATTTCCTCATATACATATACTATATTTTGTTTATACAGACCTCAGTTGGATATCTGGGTTGTCTCCATCTTTTGGCTACTGTGAACAGTACTATGAACATTCATCTACAAGTTTTTGTTTGAACACCTGTTTTCAATTCATTTGGGTGGAATTGCAGGGTCATATGGTAATTCAACATTAAACTGTACCATTTTACATTCCCCAGCAGTGTATGAGAGTTCCAATTTCTCCACATCCTCACCAACACTTATTTGCTGTTTTTACTATGATCCTCATAGTGAGTACATTTTCTCACATGCTTGTTGGCCATTTATATATATTTTCTTTGGATAAATGTCTATTCTTTGACCATATTTACTTGAGTTGCCTTTTGTAGTTGAGCTGTAGAAGTTATTCACATATTCTAGATACTAGATCCTTACCAGATACATGATTTGAAAATATTTCCATTCTTTTCACTGTCTTCCATGTCCTCTGATGCATAATAAATTTTAATTTTGATGAAGTCCAATTTATCTTTTTTTTTTTTTAGAATATCTAAGAAACCACTGCTAAATCCAAGGTCTGCCTCCAGAGCTCTCTTTCTCAAGCACCAAGGTAAACTCTCTCTTTATTTCTATCCTAAATAAAATATCCCACTTTAACACACAAAATATTGGAACTTCTTGGTTCTGGAATTCCTTTTTATTAATAACCTATGGCCCTGGCTGGTATGGCTCAGTTGGTTGGGCACCATCCTACAAACAAAAAGATCACCAGTTGAATTCCTGGTCAGGGCACACGCCTGGGTTGTGAGTTCAGTCCCCAGTTCAGGGTGTGAAAGAAGCAACCAATGTTTCTCTCCCTCTCTATCTCCCTCCCTTCCACTCTCTAGGATCAATAAAAGAAAAAAAAATAGTTTTTAATATTATTGGGTTGGCCAAAGTCTGCATGGTTTTTTCCATAAAATAAAAGGCACATTTTTCATTTTCACCAATACCTTTATTGATTTGGATATTTTGAGTATGTCAGCTATCTCCTGTGTGGTATATAACATTGACTGCTCTCAGTTAATGTCTCAATTTGATCACTGTCAACTTCAACTGGTCTGCCCAACCAGAGCATCATCCAGTGAGAAATCTTCAGCACAAAACTTCACAAACCACTTCTGACACGTTTGATCAGTCACAGCACCTTCTTCATATACTGCACAAATCTTTTTTTGCATACCAGTTGCATTTTTATGTTCTTGAAATAATAAGGCATAATATGGCAAAACGTTGCATATTTTCTTCCATCTTGAATATTAAAATAGCTACACAAAAAGTCAGCGATTTTGCTAAGTTTTTTTAATGCATGCTGATATGACAGCTGTCACAATACAATCTAACAAAATGGTTTCAAATGAAGTTAAAGACAACCAACCACTTCTATAGCCATCTTATAGAAAAAAAATTAAACTTTGGCCAACCCAATAATAACCTATGATGTAGAAAGGACAATACTGTTTCAAAGTAATTTACCTTGACATGTAACCTTGTAATAAATGTTACAAGGTTAGCATTGCTGCTTCTAACATACAGAAATATAATTTTTAAGGAAACAAAAAATAAACCAAAAAAAGCAGGATAAAACGTCCAGTTTCCATGTAATGTACTCATACAAGCCACCTTTTCCTCAGCTATACCAAACTAAAGTGAACATAAAAGGTAAAAAAACAATGCAGAATTACGACCTGGAAACCAAGACAATAATGAAAGTCCCCTCATATGAGCCCTATCTGGAAGTTCCAGGTTTCCCTCCAGACTTTGCTGACTGCTGTAACTGATAATGTCTAGGTGAGTTTTGTGGTAAGGATTCTTCCCATACAAACAAAAGATGTACACAAGTTAATGACAGTCCCACATTTAAAATGCAGTTTAATATACAACAACTTCAATTTTTCTAGTTAACTAAAACATTTTATAAGAATCATGCATTAAGGTTGAAAATATATTACATAATTAAGTCCAATAAGTTTGGCAGTGCCACAGTATTATCTATCTCCCAGTATAAATACGTTCTGTGTCTAGGAAAAAGAGTGCTCTTCAGTTAGGAAAACGAATGGCAGATATTAATCAGTATGAAAAAGGTGGGAACTTAATACTTTAGTTTTTCTTGCATATATGTATGAATATATATATTGCTTATATATTCTCATTTGTATTTTCTAAGATATGATGTAAAATTTATTTCAAAATGGTTTGAAAGCCACTGCTCTAGAGAAATGAAAACAAGAAATAATTAAAAAAGGATTCTAGTTTGGCTAGAAGCAAACAACAGGCTGCATGATATAATAAACTACTTTCTGCTGTGTACTCGTATGCATGGCAGACATTTTCACTGAGTAACACTGTTTTATAACCTTAATTGAAAAGAAGAATTCTAGAAGATGATAGCTAATAATGTCCACACAGAAGTTCAATCCAAACTAGCTTCGCTATCAAAGTGGATCTTAAATAAACTGGCTTTGTCAGTCCTCAAGAACAATAATGTTTTTCTCTCCTTTTAAGTGATAAGCGGATAATATTATTGCATGTGAAGATGGCCACTACCACATCTATAGTTTGGGAGAGGGCTAGACTAGGCCTCCAAACCCAATGCCCAGAAAAGATTAGGTCAGATGATGCAGTATAGTACTGGGACTAAGAGAAGACAGATGGTGTTAGATCCCGGAAATAAACTGAGGAAGACCCAGAGCTCTGAAGTACACTTCTGGAAAATAAAACACAAAAGAGAACAATTCATTTGTACTGAATATCCACATGTAAAGAATTTAAGGATGATGAGTCCAGACATAAGGAATAAGGGAGATGCTGTCTGTGATGGTTAATTTTATATGTCAACTTGGAGGATGTTTTGGATGAGATTATCATTGGTAAATCAGTGAACTGTGAGTAAAGCAGTGTGCCTTCCACAACACAGGTGGACCTCTTATCCAATCATTTGAAGGCCTGAACAAAAAAAGAGTCAGCCTCCCTAAGCAAGAGGGAATTCTCCAGCCTAAAGAGTAGAACTGCACCATCAACTCTGCTGGGTCTCTGGATCACCAGCCTTCAAACTGAAGGTGCACCACAGGTTCTCCTTGGTCTCTGCATATCAAGCCAGATGTTGAACTTGCCAGCCCCAATTGCATAAGCCAATTCCTTATAATAAATCTTTCTATCTATTTACATATCCTATTGGTTCTGCTTCTTTGGAGAAAAGAACACATCATCAAAGATGCTAAAACCTACGGGGGTTAAAAGGAGGTCACATTTATTCTTTCACACAAACACCACAAATACTTACTGAGCATCTATTATGGAGCCAGGGACTATTGTCAGTGAAATACAGCAGTAAAAAAATATGGACTTTTGTGAAACTCACATTTTAATATGGGAAATACACAATAAATACACATTTATGTCAAGTAGTGGTAAGCGCTCCAAAGTAAAACAGAAGTAGGGCAATAGTACATTCAGAGCAATATAAAGGAGGAAAGAGTAGTTAAATTTGCTTCAGGTAGGGAAGATCTCTCTGAAGGAAATATCTGAGAAAATACTGAACAAAGGCGAGCTAAGCAAAGACGTGTGGGAAGACTTCAGGGCAAAAAAAACAGCCAATGAGAAGGCAATGAGGTAAGGGCTAGAAATGCCAGAAGAAGATACTGAGGCAGAGTAGAAAAGTGAGATATCCAAAAAGCCAGATCATGAAGGGTCTGGTGGGTATGGTAAAGAGTTTAGATTTTATTCTGAATATGATGGAATGTCATTGAAGGGCATGGTATGATTAAAAAATAAATAAAAAGCCTTTATTACCTACTATGTAAAGAACTGAACCTAGGAGGGCAATAGTAAAAGCAGTGAAAACATTTAAGATGTGGTCTGTAGGAATGGAAAGAACTTTGACAAGTGGTTATTTTGCATAAAGTTGACAAAATCAAACAGAATTTTAAAATTTGGGTACAAAGATCAAAAAAGGCTAGAGAGTCATCTGCTTAGGGATTACAGTTCTGAGAACTGATGTAATCCCAAGAAATAACATATAAAGAGATGGAACAACAATAAGATACCACTACACACCTATCAGAATGGCCAAAATCCTGAACACTGACACCACCAAATGCTGACAAGGAGATGAAAGAATAGCTCTTATTCATTGCTGTTGGAAATGCAAATGACATAGCCACTTCGAAAGATAGTTTGGCAGTTTCTTACAAAACTAAACAACTCTCACTATACAATCCAGCAATCACACTCCTTGGTATTTACCCAAAGGAGTCAAAAACACATCCATAAAAAAACATGTACATGAATGTTTAGAGCAGCTTTATTTATAATTGCCAAAACTTGGAAGCAACCACGATGTTTTTCAGTAAATGAATGGATAACCTGTGGTACGTCCAATGAAATATTATTCAGTGCTAAAAATAAATGAGCTATCAGCCCTGGCTGGTGTGGTACAGTGGACTGAGCACCAGCCTGTGAACCAAAAGTTCGCCAGTTCGATTCCCAGTCAGGGCACATGCCTGGGTTGCAGGCCAGGTCCCTAGTTGGGGGAGTAAGAAGCAACTGGTTGATGTTTCTCTCTCACATCAATGTTTCTCTCTCACATTGATGTTTCTCTGCTTCTCCTTCTGCTCCCTCCCCTCTTTCTAAAACTAAATAAAATGTTTTTAAAAAATAAATGAGTTGTCAAGCTATGAAAACACAGAAAAGCTTTAAATGCTTATTACTAAGTGAAAGTCAACCTGAAAAACCTCCTCACTGTATGATTCCATTTAGATGACTTTCTGGAAAAGGCAAAACTATGGAGTGAGTAATCAGGTCAGTGGTTCCCCCAGGGAAGTCCTTAGATTGGGAGATTGATGAGTACACATAAAGCAGAAATTTTAGGATGGTAAAAATACTTTGCATTATGTCACAATAATGGATAATGTCATCACACATTCATCCAAACCCATAGACTACACAACACCCAAAGTGAACACTAATGAAAATTATGGAGTTTGGGTGATTAGAATATGCCATTATCGGTTCATCAGTTGTAACAAGGCACCACTCTGGTAGGGAATGTTGATAATGGGGGAGGCTATGCATACGTGGGGGCAGGGGATTTATGAGAAATCACTGTACTTTCCCTCAATTTTCCTGTACACCTAAAACTGCTCTAATAAATTAGGTCTTAATTTTAAGAAGAGAGAGAGAACTGAACCTTAAGGATATACTTAGAGATACGTGGAAGCAGCACACTCAACAAAGGAAAACGGGAGAGAGAAAGAGGGTAAGATGAGCCCTAAGGCGCTACACGAGAAAAGCCAAAAGAGCAGAGTTTCACAGAGCAACAGTATCAAATGCTGTAGAATGACTGAGAAGATGTTAGAGTAAACCAATGAATTTTGTAAAATGTCTTTAAATATCTTACAAGACTACAATTTTAAGAAGGTAAGAAATCTTGGTTGCAAGCCAGAAAACTGTTCTTATTATAGTATGAACTCTTAATCTGTTTTCTTCTAATTTCCTTATTAGGAACCCAGTAAGTGAAAAATATTTTGGTCCATCAATAGGTGAGTGGATAAAACACCTATGGGACATTTACAGAATGGAATTCTAATCAGCTGTAAAAAAGAAGAAAATTTTACCCTTTGCAACAGTATGGATGGACATGGAGAACATTATGCTAAGTGAAATAAGGCACTCAAAGAAAGACAAATACCATATGGTTCACTATATGTGGAATCTATCAAAACATACTTTGATAAAGGCAAAGAAAAAGTAATCTTGGACTTTAGGGCTGACAAAGGGGACAGATCAGTGACAACCATTAATCTGAGGACAGAATAAAGAAAAATGTACCACAAGGGAAGGCTCCAAAGACAAACTTCAACAGTTCTACCTGGAAAGGTTGCTCTTCTTTCTTCATCCTCCTAGCCCCACTTGGGTGCTATGGTAGGCCGGATTCTAACAAGGCCCCCACGAGCTCCACTCCTTGCTCATAAGCCCCCTATGAGGGCTGCAGGTTATTAATCAGTTGACTTTGAATTAATCAAAAGGAGGTTATCCAGGTGAGCCTGGCCTAATAATAGAAACCTTTCATATCTGGGCCTAGAGATCAGAAACAGGGAAGTAAAGAGCGATTTTGAAGTCAAAGAGACAAGCTCCCAGTAGCCTGCACGAAAGCAAACGTCCATGTTAGGATCTACCTGAGGACCCTGTGGCGATTAACTTCAAGCAGCCTCTAGGAGAGACTAGGCCAGAGCTAGTAAGAAAACGGGGACTTCAATCCCCACGGTTCCAAGGAACTAAATTCTGCCAAAACTGCATGAGCTTGTCTTGGCTGTAGCTCAGTGGATTGAGCACTGGCCTGCAAACCAAAGGGATGCCGAATAGATTCCCAGTCAGGGCACAGGCCTGCGTTTCGGGGTCAGGCCCCCCGGTGGGGGGGGGGGGACGACGACGCAAAAAGCAACCATACACTGATGTTTCTCTCCCTCTCGCTCTCCCTTCCCCCTGTCTAAAAATAAATAAAATCTTTAAAAAAAAAAAAACCTTGCATGAGCTTGAAAGAGAACCCTGACCTCTGAATCAAAACCACAAAACAGCCAACACCTTGACTGCAGTGTTGTGTGACACTGAGCAGAGAACCAAAATCATTCATGTCTAGAAACTGTACGATAATAAATGGGTGTTGTTTTATTTGGTTAAAGTTGTGGTATTTGTAATGTAGCAAAAGAAACTAATACAGACATTATTCTCCTACGGAACAGGTTGCTTCTCCTACCTAACAACAAATGAGTAGATAAGCAACTAGGAAGAAAAAAAAGTTTGTATTTTAGGAATTTTATTCAATTATTGCTTGAGTCACAGGACCTGTTTTGCAATACAACATTTTTCCAAAATATCACTTTTCTGAACATTGTGATCAATAGAAATAGGTTTCCTTTTTAATTTTATAAAGTTACTTTGATAATTATGACGAAGTAAAAGAAATTGAGTGTCTAGGCACCTTGGATATTTGCCAAAATTGTCCCAGCACCTTGGAGACACAGATTCCCAGACTAATCTCAGAAATGAGCACAAGGTCATGACTCCTGTCCTTCCTCAAGTACCAAGCGTTTTAACTCCACAAACTATTATTTTATTTGTTTAGGTTAACAATCTCTGATCTCAGCTACGAAAAGAAATCATTCCTGCATAATTACAACCTTGACCCCTAAAACGCGGAATCTTAAGTGTCCATGCACCACTTAATTAAAAATGCAGTAAGCCAAGGCTCTGCATTTCCTGCTGGGAACTGTAGTTCTCTCCCTCGACCTTCAACCACTGGCTGCGCGACACCGATCACACGCACAACCGGCGACCCGGGCGCCAGGAACCACGATTGGTCCTTGAATGAGGCAGCGCAGGGCTGATTGGATGATGCGTCCCGAAACCCTGCCCCCTGTCCTGAGGCCGCCTACCCGCCACTGTCTCTTTTCCACATCTCATCCTGCTCCAGCAATAACCCTTAAGGCAACACTGTCAGGCGAATTCCTGAATTAAATGTCTGGCCGGGCCGCTCGAGATTATCGCGAAGACAGCGGCCCCAAAACACGCCTTTGTCCCGGGGCCTAGGCAGAGCGACACCCTCCTCCATTTTCCTTTGGTTGCCCGGGGTCCGCTTAACTTCGCGCTCCTTCCCGGAGTCCCGGAGCTCACCTGAGCGGCGGAGGTCACGCTGGATAACTGACAGACTCGCAGCATCTCGAACGGGTGGATAGCGAGGCTGGTATACGCTGGAGCTGTGGGAGCTGTATGAGTAAGAGAGGGCGTGCGTGCGTGCGTGCGTGCGTGCGTACGCCCCTCCCCGCTACCGCTCACCGCCGGGCGTACTGGAGGCTTTAGAGCCACTGCGCAAGCGCGCTCCTCTTTCTCGTCCAGCCCTGACAACTTTGAGGATGGGTACTCCATGGGTGGGAAGTGTTGTTGGGTTTTTTTTATTTCCCAGTCGGTCACTGGGTTCTGGACGGCACCCCGAATCCAGGGTTACTAGGTAAACAGGAGAGGCAAGGAAGGGCGTCTGAAACTCAGGCTTCGGTCGCTCTAAAAACGGATAGGCGTGACTCTTCAAAGAATTAAGGAAGAAAGCATCTCAGCCGTCTCCGTTAATTTCGTGGAAAGGAATCGATTTGGCTAAATCGGTGTTCTTTTGGCGTGCGCATCGGTTTCATTTAACAGCCGTTCTTTGGGAGTCTTCCAGATTGCGGGAAACTGGGTGAACGAACACTGGAGAGACCTATGTGTGTAATGTGTCACTCACGTAACTTAATTGCAGAGTGAGGATAGAAACTCAGATTCATCGGGTTCCACAGCTTCTACTACTTCCAGTTTAAACTGCACAGCTTTCTCCACCAAGTTTTTATTTTGCAAGATATTTGGCCGCAGTCTATGGGACGTGTTGGAAAATAAGGAAGTCAATGAAGAAACACTGTTCATAGTATTCCACTGAGTCCGTAATCAAGATGTTACGTTAAATTTGAACACAGTATTCAATACTATTAGTTCAATATCATGGAAACTAAACTTGTATATCGTGTTTGCAAAGTACTTTCAAGTCTTAACTAGGTAATTTATTACTGTATGGTGCTCTTCTCAGAGGTAGACAAGGCTACTAATTCGATTTGTAAAATGGAGAAATAGATTTGAAAATTGTCTAAAGCAGTTACTTAAGTTCATGCAAGTATATATATTTGATGTACTTTAGTAATGACACGGCCCATATTATCATCACCTAACTGCCTCCAGATACGTCTCGTATCTTTTTTTAATAATTCTAGCCTTTGAATTGCAGTTTCTCCACACCATCCCTGCCCACTGTTGTCATTTTTAACACCTTGACCATAAACCTCATCTCCAATAAGCAATTTCACTCTGCTCCAGCCATGTATGGCACAGCCAAACGTTGAGCTGGAACATCATTAGCAACTTCAGCTTCAAGATCTCAAACTACAAAATTATTTCCTATAGTTTGCTAACCTTTCATTAAACTAAGTCCCCAATCCTCATCTTCCACATTTCAATTTATGATTTTCTTTTTTGGGGGGGCTTTAAAATGTACTCTCCTAAATTCAGAAATTTAAATCACATCCCTGTTCAAAAAGTGCAGTGATTCCCACTGTCAAAAGGTTTTATGTGTCAGAATACTTTTCTAGCATATGAGGCTATTTCTAGGCTCAAAGTGGCCACTATAGGTATGAGATCAAGACAGTGATGACAGTTCAAGTTCATCACCCACTTACATGCCCTATAACCCAGCATAACCAAAGTTAACCAAAGGATAACCATCTCAGTGGTTCTCAAAAGAGTGATCTGGGATCACTGGGGAGCCTCAGATCCTTTCAGAGAGTCCATAAAATCAAAACTAACTTCATAATATTAAGGTTATTACTTGCTGTTTTCATTTGTTATCTCGTAGTTTTTCCAGATATTGAAATAGATTGAATGCATAAGCATCTAAGCACCTGATGCATAAACATCAGAATCTAGCTTTCTATTAAACCAGACATTAAAGAGATTTGCAAAAAGATTAAACAATGCCACTCTTCTAATTTTTTTTTGATCTTGGAATAGTTATTATTCATTAAAAATGAGCTAACATGTAATAGGTTTATTGTTTTAAAATAAGTGTGGTAGGCAGAATAGTTATCCCCAAATATGTCCACACTCCTAATCTCTGGAACCTGTGAATATATTACTTTAAATGCCAAAAAAAATTTTTTTTGCAAATGTGATTAAGAATCTTGACATGGGGCTACTATCCTGGATTATCTGTGTTGGTCCAATATTGCCTGGGTCCTGATGAGTGAAAGAGAGGGGCGGGAGGGCCACTCAGAAAAGAAGATGTGACAGTGGATACAGTAGTTGGAGTGATACAATTACTGGCTTTGAAGGAGGAAGGAGGCCACAAGCCATGGAATACAGACAGCCTCTAGACGCTGGAAAAGGCAAGGAAACAGATTCTGCCTTAGAGCCTCACAGGGGTGTTCAACCTGTGGCCCACGGCCACATGCAGCTCAGGATGACTATGAATGCAACCCAACACAAAATCGTAAGTTTACTTAAAACATTATGAGATTGTTTTGTGATTATGTGTGAAAATGTATTTAATGTGTGGCCCAAGACAAGTCTTCTTCCAATGTGGTGCAGACACCAAAAGGTTGGATACCCCTGCAAGGAACACAGCCCTGGAGACCTTGATGTTAACCTTGAAACCCATTTTGGATTTCTGACCTAGAGACTTAAGATATGTTTGTATTGTTTTAAGCCATTAATTTGGGTAATATGTTATAGCAGCAATAGGAAACTAATACGGTAAGTATTTTTAATTTTTTTCCATTTTAATTTTCTATACAGTAAATACTAATGAATATAATTCATAGAATTAAAAACTCTCTGGATCCTCAATTTGTAAGAATGTAAAGAGATTCTAAGACCAAAAAGTTTCTGAACCAGTGCTCTAAACAAATCCTGTGTTTCTGTCTTCGCTCCCTCTCCTCACCTTAGCCCTTGGTGTTCTAACTGCCAGGAATGACCTTACCCTTGTAAAAGTCCTCCCCATTCTTTAAGAACCATATTATATTCTGTGTCCTTGTCCTTGATCATCCCAACCAGAAGCCTCATCTCCTTAACTTTGAACTTCCCCAGTGAGTCATTTATCTGCCTGTACTTGTCTCCTTATTAAATGTGAACTCCTTGAGACCCAGTGTTTGACCCTTACCCATTTCAACCCATTGTAGGTGCATGAAATATGTTAGGCAACAAGGATGGGTGAGAGGTTCATTAGGGTGTTTGTTTGTTGGCAACATTAGAAAAGACGTACACCCCTGGCAGAATAGCTCAGCTGGTTAGAGAGTCATCTTGCTACACCAAGGTTGTGGGTTCCATTCCCTGACAGAGTACATACAGGAATCAATCAATGAATGCATAAATATGTGAAACAACAAGTCGATGTCTGTCTCCTCCTCTTCTCCCTTTCTCTCTTCTTCTCTTTCTAGAATCAATAATTTTTTTAAGTAAAAAAGACATACAATCACTAATCTCAGGAATAAAATAAGGAACTGTTCAGAAACTATAGAATTGTTCAGTAAGAGTCGAGATGCTATTCCACCAAATAACAATCAGTGTGATTAATTAGAAAAAAGTATTTATGTGAGATATCCTTAGACTATTTACATTTATTTTATTATAGTTGGTATTCAATTATTAAAAATAATTTTGGGGAAAGGGTGGGAAGAATATATTCAAAGGCAACAGGGATTCTTAAAAATAATTTTTTTAAAGATTTTATTTATTTATTTTCAGAGAGGAAAGGGAGGGAGAAAGAGGGAGAGAGAGAGAAATATCAGTGTTCGGTTGCTGGGTGACATGACCTGCAACCTAGGCATGTGCCCTGTCTGGGAATCCAACCTGCGATGCTTGGTTCGCAGCCCGCGCTCAATCCACTGAGCTACACCCGCCTGGGCCTTAAAAATAATTTTTAATAATATTACTGTTTCCCATCATCTACCAGTTTTGGAAGGATAATACGTTTTATTCCCTCAAATTTAATGAAATGAACAAAAAGAAATTGTTTCAAATTTAACAATTCAAATTTAACAATTTAAATTTTAAATAGATCTTTCAATCAAACGTTCAGTAAAAATTTATTAAGAGCCTACTAAATGCCAGGCATTTGTTTTACAGAGGTGAAGGACAGCCTGGCATATACAAGATATTCAATAAAGCTTGATTTGACGATTCCTTTAATTGGTTTCCCCTGCCTTGACTCCGCCCAGAGTAGTTTACCTCTGTGTCCCTTTGCCCTGAACATTTTAGGCCCAATGCAGCCGCCGTAGGGCGGGGCTGCTAAAATGGCGGTCTATGCTTTTGCTGGAGCGGTGAGAATAGCGTCAGGTCAGTGGGAAAGCAATGCGCTCGATATTTGCCTTCTCAGAAGGGACTATTGACACAGGATATAGTGGGTTTTTAGCGTGTAGGTTAACAGAAAAAAGCGCGGGGCGTGGGTCGTTATTTGAGGCCAGAGGGTTCCGAAACTCTTTGACCCTCGTGCACCTTGGTGTCTGGAGGTTTCACCTTCCTTATCGGGTCTTAGCCGTTCCTTCTTCCTTAGAAAACGAGGCAGATGGAGCGTAGAGGGATGAAGGGCTAGAACCACCATTCACGACCTTTGACCTTGAAAATGTTAATTTCTCGAAACTTCATTTTCCTCGGCTGTAACCTGGGGATAATACCTTGTACCCGAGGACTAAATGAGCTCCAGCAGTAAAAGCGCCCTGCGTGGTGCTCGGCACGTAATTTGTGTGTATGAGAGCCACACATCGTTCAGGGAATGTGGCCGTTATGTTCACTCATCCTCCAGCACAAGGTCACTATAAGGCTGTCTCGGGCGAGAAATATAAGATTACAGTAAATTACTTTCACAAAAAAAATTAGGATAAAATTCTGTGAAAGAATAGAAATTGAAAAAACGATGATGTAAAATATCCGACTCACAGAAGAGCTTGTCTTGTTTACATGGGGTAATTTTAATTTGTAAAACAATAAAAAAATTTATATAATATACATGAATAGCTTAAATACCGGCCTACTCAATTTTATTGCACTTTGTAGATACTGCAGTTTTTGTTTTTACAAATTGAAGGTTTGTGGTAATTTTACGTGGAGCCAAGTCTATTGGCACCATTTTCCCAACAGGCCCAGGTAATGGATAGTATTTTTTAACAATAAAGTTTTTTTTTAATTAAGGTATGTATATTGTCTTTTAGACACAGTGCTATTGCATGCTTAGTAGACTACAGTATAATCTAAACATAACCTTTATATGCACTGAGAAACCAAAAAATTCGTGATACTTGCTTTATTGTGGTATTTGCTTTAGTGCAGTGGTCTGTAACAGCCTACACTATTTCCAAGGAATGCGTTTAACTTTGAAGCAAACCTCCGTAAAATAACACCCAGATTGGGACAAAACACTACCAAGAGCCTCTTTTCCACTCCTGTGGGCCTCCCCAGTCAAAAGTCCCTTTTGGGGGCCTAATATGAACACTATCCTCATCTTTAAATATTGCCTTTTTTGTGCTTTACATGAATGGAATCATACAGTATGTACTCTTGTATGTTCCTTTTACTTTGTGAAACTCATTTTGCATGTAGCTGTAGTACTTTCTCGTTGCTGCTATAAAATAGTCTCTTGGTGACTACCCTACAATTCTCCATTTTACCAGTGATTGGCATTTGGGTGTTTTCCATTTGGGGGTGATTAGGTACAATGCCATTTGACCTTGTGGTCTTGGTACATGGGTGCTAGAATTTCTCTAAGAGGTGTGTGTGTGTCTGTGTGTATTTAAAACTAGCTGTGGAATTGCAGATTTGGCGTGTATATATTCAGCACCGCCTGATACTGCTAAAGCGATAGGCATATTTAAAGTCACCACAGCACTGTACTGATGAGGACACTCTTCATGTCCTCATCAACAGTTGGTATTGTTAGACCTAGAAATTTTTGTCTGTTTGGTATGTATTTAGTGATATGTCTTCGTGCTTTTAATGGCATTTACTTGATTCATAGTAATGTCCCTGAATACCTTTACACATATATTGGCCATTTAAATTTCTTTTATGAAATACCTACTTAAAGATGTTGCCCATTTTCCTGTTGAGTTTTCTTACTGATTTATGGTTCTTTATATATCCTGGATATGCAAACTTTCTCATTTAAACGTGTTTTCTAATATCTCCTCCCACTTTGGCTTGCCTTTTTAGTTTATTTAAAGTATCTTTTGATGAAAATAAGTTTTTATTGTCATTGATTTGAATTTATTGCCCTTGGGTTTTTTATGTAGGTGATGTAGGTTGGTATCAACTCACTATGATATGTAGATTTCTTTTGAAAACATTTAAAAATGATGTGACATCTTATTTTGAGGTGTCAGTATTTTAAATGTACTATCAGTTATGTTCTTTTTAACAATTTATTTAAAATTTTAGATATTATGTAAAGTTTTGTGGAAGTATGTAATTTTTCAGAATTCTTGTAGAGGGTATGGGATCAAAAAAGCTTGCAGACCACTACTTTAGACACTGTCACACTCACCTCGCAGCCCCTCCCCATTCTTTTGATTCCTACCCCACACAAGGCTGTTTAGAATTCTCCAAACATACTACACCATTTTTGCCTCTTCACCTGTGCTTTTCCTGTTCCATCTACTTCCTTTCATTTCTTCACAACTCTGGTTTTCTGTCACTTCCTTTGTGAAAACGTCTGTGTTCTCCATGGAAGAGTGTTTTTAGAGAAAGCTGGTCTGCGTTAAAATGCCCAAATGGGTAGAAGACTGAAGGAGCTGTTAATTACTACCCTTGATTAGTGTGCTGCCCTTTTTGTAAACCTCCTTACTGGAGAATTATGTTTATTGACCTTTAGAGAGAGACAAAGGGGGAGATTGAGAGAGAAACATCGATTGGTTGCCTCACATACATGCCCTGACTGGGGGGTCGAACCCACAACCTAGGCATGTACCTTGGTCAGGAATCAAACCAGCAACCTTTTGGTGTATGGGACAATGTTCCAACCAACCGAGCCACCTAGCCAGGGCTGTGTGCTACCCTTTTCGTTAAACACAATCAGAGTTTGACTCTGGTTTTTACAAGCTAAATCCCCTCTGGTTGGTCTATGAAGAGGGTATGATGGATGGATAAAACCCCCCAAGTCATTTTCCCAGGATCTGCTCTCAAACAAGGTTTTCATTCTTCCTGTTATCCATTTTTCAAACCTCAGTGTGTCTCTCTCCCTTTTCATCTTGTTAATTTTGATGTTTTTTTTTCTTTTTCCGGGATCACTTTGAGTCCATATAGGCTATCTTTTCACAAATATGTTTTTAAGCTATGGTTCCCAGCTCGTTTTTTATGCAGATTTAGTAATTGTGTCTTACGCAGTTTTAGGACTTGAATGAAAATCGAGGGGAACGGCAGTCAGGGAAAACTCTTTCACCAGGAGAACAGTGGTCTAATTTGGGGATAGTTTCCAGTCAGCTTGGAATTTATTAAACTCTTCTATTATCCCACATTTCTCAATTTCTTTAGACTACAAAGAAGCCTTTTCACATGCTTCCCTAAAGTCAGAATACAGTGTCTGTGATTTCCCAGGCTAGTGATTGTATCAAAAAATGAAGTTATTTTTAAGGAACAGTTCATTCCCAGTTGACAATATATTTTGTTCTCTCTTCCTGTTTATTCATCTGACATTTTTTTTCCTACAGATGAGCCTGTAGTTTACCCATTGTATGTTCTGGGCTCTCATCTGCCTTTAGGCTTGGTTTCCAAAATTTTCCGAGGGTTTTGTTTTTTTTTTTAAACCGAGACATCAAGCTCTGGTGACCTGTGAAAAAGATTACCTCCTGCCTTGTACTCATATCTACAAATATTTCAGTTCTTTGAGATATAATTTATTTGGACCTGGAGCTTAAATGCCTGCACAGAGTAGAGAATTTGCCTGACAAGTGCCTGGTGGTATAAGGGCTCTCTGACCAGTTTCCTGAATCTTGATTTCAGCTAACTCAATGTTTATGCTACTTTTTTTTTTTTTTCAGTTTGAAAACTGTTGTCTTTGACAGAGAACACAAAAGCAAAATAAGGGTTTTAAGTGTTCCATTTCCCTACTGCCCCCTGTTAACCTTGTACTGTCTTTGCTCAGTGTTCCTCAGCTCCTTAGTATCTGCTTTAAGCCTTCATTAAATGATTTCTGAATGCCAGGCACTCTTTGCAACACTTCACATCAGGGGTGTCAAACTCATTTTCACTGGGGGCCACATCAGTCTCACAGTTGCCTTCAAAGGGCCAGATGTAATTTCAGCTCCTTAACAGTCAAGTAGTAGTTACATTTATACAGTCCTAAAATTATTTCGGCCCTTTAAAGGCAACCGCAAGGCCGATGTGACCTGGTGAAAATGAGTTTGACGCCCTTGCTTTCCATGGTATAACTCATTTAATCCCCATTACCTCCCCATGATAAATTTCATTTACATTTAAGGAAACTGGGACACAGAGAGGTTAAGTAACTGTCCGTGGTCACACAGCTAGCAAGCAGTAGAACTAGTAGTAGTAGAAGAGTACAGCCAGTCTGGCTCAAACTCTAATTACCTCACTTCCATATCACGCAGCTCTTCATTTGTTATGTAATGTCAGTGTAGTGGACAGTAAGGCAGTGGTGAGCTGATGACTCTCCTGTGGAGCTTTTTAAAAAGTCAAGTGTTGAGGTATAATTTACATACCATAAAATTACCTGTTTTAGGCAGGGGGAATAGCCACAGGGACAGAGCAGGTGGTGGGACTCGGCCTCGTCATCCTCACCTACCACACTGCCTGGGGAACTCTCTTGCCCTTCATTGACAGCCAGCAGGTTATCCCCAAGCATTTCCTGCCCCGAGCCTATGTTGTTGCCATCCCACAAGTCGCAGGCCTCCTGCCACTACTGTTTGTGGGAGTGTTCATCACCTAGGTGATGCTAAAGAACCAGAACATGACCAAAAAGGCTCATGAAGGCCCAGGATGCTGCCGACTCCTTCTCTGCCTCCCGTCCAGGGCACAGCAAGGCTGGAGACCCATGGGACCTGCAGCTCCCTCAATCATGGCCACCTTGCAGGCACCCCTGGGGGATGGAGCTGTGCAGGACTCACCCCAGAGCCAGGAGGAAGTACTTGGAAGTCTCTCTCCTCTTTCTGGTTCAGGGTCTGAAAGATGCTGGTCCTCTATACTTTACCTTCAAACTCCGTCATTTTTTCCTCCAGGTTTTACCATCTTGCCTTCATTTCCCTCCTGTCACATGCTGATATTGGAATTACCAGGTTCTAAGACATCACGTGGCCTCTCCGTACATGTCCTTTTCCTCCACAAAGGCAGCTTTCCCAAGTCTGACATAGCCTGGGACTCCACAGGGCTTCTAGAAAGCCTAGGGGGAAGACTGACAGGCCTCAGGACCACCACCAGGCCTGAGGGCACAGGAAGATGGTCATATCAGTGTCTAGTCGATGTGGAGATCCAGTCCCTCAGTCCTAGTACTGGCCTGTTAGGGAGAGCTGAACAGCAAACATTGATGGTGTGTTTTTAAAAAATGACTCTTTGTGTGTGTAGAGTTTGATGACTTAGTAGATTTAGTAAGTTGTGCAACCATCACCGCCATCCAGGTTTAGGAGTGTTCCATGCCGTGGAGGTTTTTCACATGCACACTTCTCGAGCCCCACACTAGACTTACCAACAGTGGAGTCAGGGCTCTGTGAGTGATTCTGCCTTGCGGATGAGGACTCAGCGTAGCTGTCATGTTAAGGATGAAGACTGCTCAGTTCACACATCTAGGCCCTTCGTGATCCACCTGCCTTATTTCCCACTACTTCTGCCCAGGTAGGCAAGCAGTGCTTGGCTTGTGTGGCAGGTCCAGTGCCCACTCCAGATAGGTATTTGTTTCAGTCTTGTTTTTACATGCAATGTTCATCCTACTGGACTGACTGTGTACCTCCTCTTTGTGGCCTGTTCATTTTCTAGAAGAGGGTTAATACACCTCTTCTGTTTTCTTTATGTGTCCTTCTCTTGCCATTCTCGTCTCCAGGGAGTTGTCAGGCCTTCCTCTCTCTGCCCTGCCGTTGCACAACGTGCAGCAATTCCGTCTCATTGGGGCGTAAGGTCCAGCGGGTGGGAATTAATATTACATACATTTTCCTTACTGTTGAACATAGAAGAACTAGGACACATTGACTAGCTCGTGGTGACAGTTGCACAACTCTAAATTTACTAAAATACATTGAATTGTACACAAATGGGTCATTCTGGGGCATGTAAGTTATACCTCGATAAAGTTGGTAAAAAGCTCCACAGGTGAGCCTAAGCTTCAGAGCACGTTAATAATGTATCACACTTAGTTGCCTTCAAATTTTTTTAAATATCTGGATGTATATTTTGGAATATGTCTTAAGCATTTGTGCATCTCGTCTTTACAGGAATCTTACGGCCCCTGAATATTTTGGCGTCCTCAGCCTATTGGAACTGTGCCAAGAATGCCTGTCTTCGTTCGGCACTGTCTGCCCGACAGTTTTGTCATAATCAGACTTCAGTTGTTTCCTCTGCTCCCGGGCTCATTACTTCTGTCAGAAGCCTGACATGTGGGCATACGGCAACAATCCTCAATAGGTATAGTGTATCTGAGTAAACATGATGCTTGGGTGGAAATTCTAAAATATCATGCCTGCAATGACTTCTTAGAAATAGATGATACTTTCTGTACCTGCGGTTTATTATGTAGACACTGTCTGATGGAGTGGGAGATATGACTGACATCCACATGCCTGTGTGGTGGCGGTGGCAGGGACTACCAAACAGCATTCTGCTGATGTTCCAGATGTGGTTTCCTGGATGCAACTGTTAGCCAAAGTGGAGGGTGAACAAGATGCTCGGTTTACAAGGCTGGGCTGCATGTGGTGCTCGTTCAGTCAGCAAATATTTAGTTATGCACACCTGGGTGCCTAGCACTGTACTTGGCAGAAAGGATACAGAGATAGGCAAGTTGAAGTCCTTAGAAGGTGTAATCAAGTGAGCAGATGGATTAAAAATCAGATGATTGAAATATAATAGAATCAGTTCTCTCATTCTATTATAGAATGGGAGATTACACCTAGCCTGCAAATTTTTTTTTTTTTAATGAGAAGGCTTTTTTTTTTTTTTTTTTTAAGATTTTATTTGTTTATTTTTAGAGAGGGAAGGGAGGGAGAAAGAGAGAGATATAGAAACATCAATGTGTGGTTGCTGGGGGACATGGCCTGCAACCTAGGTATGTGCCCTGACTGGGAATCGAACCTGCGATGCCTGGTTCGCAGCCCGCGCTCGATCCACTGAGCTACACCAGCCAGGAGCCTGCAGATTTTTGATAGTTGCTATTATTTATGCACAGTGTCATCATTTGAAGTAACAATGTATGTTAAAAGTCAGCTGTGTTCCACTGGAGCTGCTTTCCTCATTTCTAAGGATACAAGTGGATTTTATTCTTTAATCACTCTTATTGCTGAGTTAAATTTTTAAAATGTATTTTAGAATGGCCCCCTTGCTTCCAAACGTCCTGAAGCTGCCAGTCAGAACTGTGACATACGTCAGCTCACGAAAAGGCAAGAGAAAGACTGTGAAAGCTGTCATCTATAGGTTTCTTCGACTTCATTCTGGCCTTTGGGTGAGGAGGAAGGTGAGTCTTCACAATCGATTGAAAAGGGAGTGTGAGCAGATTAAAACGCAGCAGAATTCAGCCTGTTTGTTGGCATATCTTCCTGCCTTCTTACCACTAGCTTTCGTAGTGCTGTGCTATGCTTAAGTACTGGCTTGGCAGGCATCACTTCATGTAAGTGAATCTGTGTGAAGAAAACATGTTTAAACATTCATTAATATTATTCACAATGGTGAAAGTGTTCATGTAGGACGGGTTCGTCTCAGGTCTCTTCCGTGACTGCCTTATCCAGTGATTACCAGGAGCCCTGTGAAACCCCCAGCGTGGAATAACCTGTGGTGAGACTGTTTAATCCTGGAGTATTACATCAGAGGGAACTTCAGCAAGAATTTTGTCACATGGCTCAGATTTGGGGACCAAAGAGCTTTTCAGTGTATTTTGGGTTGGAGTCTCCAGGTGGCTTAATCTTTATAGCCGTACATTTAACCCCACATACACTTCTTTTATTAACTTTGTAAGTTTTTTTTCTCTGTTAGTATAACTGGGGACCATGTCAGCTAGAACTCCAGTGCTTCCTCTGGCCACAGACTGCAGCCTCGGAGGGGGACTCTGACAAACTGTTACTGCTCTGTCCTCTCCTGTGGAGTACAGTGAGCATGACTGTGGGCTTTTAGTTCATGTCCTTACTCGTGGGAACAGAATAACTGACCACTGGAAAGCAAGAGATGACCAGAGTTTTGTAAAACAACCTTTGAGTTTGGGTAACTATTCAAATCCTAATTTGACTTCCCTTTTACTACTTAGAAGTTAACAAGTAGTTCTTTAAAGATCAAAATTTGTTTCCTTGTAAAGATAAAATAAACAATTGGTAGCACTTTGTCACTATTTGATAGCTGGAAAGGATTATGCCCTGTCTCATGAACAGTCCTAAATTCGTACATGAATAGGTTGATTGGAATTCTCAGCCAGTTTCCCCACTGGAACAATACACACCGTGGTCGTTTCCTGCACTAGTCACTGGAAGCTCATGCGATCCTTGAGTAGGTGAACTAAGAGTTGAGCTAATAGTTGTGAATCGGGGGAATTTGGACCATTGGAAACATTTACACTCCTTTTACCATACTCATTATTTCCAGGTCCTCACCTGACCCTAGGTAAAATGAAAGGGGCAGTGTTCCTTGCTTTCCTTCCCGTGTCCTTTCATTGGTCCCTGAAACCCTTGTGTTGTCTGAGTGACCCGATCAAGTTCTCTAGTCGTAACACCTGGTCCCATTCAGAGCCCCAAAAGTATTCCATAGGCATAATGGCCTGTTCCAGCAAAATCCAATTTTAAGCGAAAAATAAAATATCTGGGAGGGTTAATTGATGCTAATGTATAAAAACTGAATGTATTTTCTGTGGGACAGTTCCATCTAGTTGTCCCTAATTTTTATTTTTATTCTCTCCTTCCATTTCTGAGCCTAAGATTATCTAAACTGTTTCATGTATTTTCACACCGTTGCATTTCACAGAATAATCTTTAAAGGACACTGGTGGTGACAACCAGGACTGCAAATTAGATGTCTGTCTGTCGGCGATCCACAGGGGTCCAGTTTGGCTTCTAAACTAGAAAATTATTATACCAGCAGGGAGATTTTGATTTGAATCTTTCCATTTTAAATTATGGTCACTAAATAGTAAAAATCGCTGGCATTTTAAAACCAGGACTCTTAAATAACCTTTCATTATTTCTGAGCATCTCTGTGTTGTAGAATTTGCTGGTCACAGTGATGACACTGAGGCATATCAGAAACCCAAGGCACCAAGGTGCTCAGCAAAGAGCTATGGTTTTGCTCAGTTAGTATAGTGCCCTAAGGAGCACTTGGCCTCAAAGGACCGAAGGACTCATGCAAACAGCATGGGTTCTAGTCTGACCGCCCCTGTAACTGACAGTGTGGTTTTAGTCAAACATTAACCTGTGTGGTCCCTACAGTCTCTTCTAGTTTAATCAAGATGTAATTGTAGTTTTTATGTTCAGCCTCATTTACTGTTCCTTCAAAAATTAATTCTTCAAAATTAATAATGCATGGATTGTATACAGACAGTTCTGGGTTAAACATATGACTTAACCATTCCTTCACCACCCCTAATAATAGTTTTACTGTATTTATTCCTTACAAAAGTACTTACTATAGAAATTGGTCCTTAGTGTGTAGAAAGAGTAAATGAAATAACATATTTGAGAACTGTGCTTCTTGGCCCTTGTAATACTTTGCCCCCTTAAATGAACGTAAATGCTATCAACCTAGCCAGCACCCCATCATCCTCCACATTCGGGGGAAAAAGTATAGTGTAGTGCCTAAGAACTCTTACTAGTCTTCTGACTAATAACCTCTGACCTCCGTCTGCTACATGACTTTTCTAATCAATGGTTGTTTCTCTTTAATATGTAAATGAGAATAGTATGTTGTTGAAGATTGTTAAAGAGATAATAAGGCAAGGCATATATAGTAAGCTCCTGCATATCATTACCCTGTACTTCATCAGGCACAAAGATTTATTTAGCTTTATTTTCTGTGGTTTTACTTTAAATTTTTTTCAAATATTAAATTATCAATATTTCTTTCTAAAACTACACATTCTTTCTCTATCCAGCCCCATTGAGAATCACATTGCTCTGAAACATACCGCCCCCTGTGAAAGTCTGCTCTGTTCCCCTTGGGCCTATAAACCATGTGTAGTAAAGCTGTCTGTTGTCTGTATAATACAATGTTTTAAATGTCCTTGTAATGTTATCTAACAGGCTGGTTATAAGAAAAAATTATGGAAGAAAACGGTTGCAAGAAAAAGACGCCTGAGAGAATTTGTGTTCTGCAATAAAACCCAGAGTAAACTCTTAGATAAAATGACGACATCCTTCTGGAAGAGGCGAAACTGGTATGCTGACGATCCTTATCAGAAGTATCATGATCGGACAAACCTGAAAGTATAGAACAAGTTTTATGATTTTCCCAGTTATCTTGGTATGTATGATGTCTTTGTGGAGAATTGACTTGGGATGGTAAACACACAATACAGTATACAGACGATGTAGAATTGTAAACCTGAAACCTGTTTAATTTTATTAACCAATGTCATGCCAATAAATTCAGTTAAAAAAATGAGTAAATATAAAACTTGATGTACATTATACCAACTGATATGGAAACATACAGTACCAATATCAAACTTATCAGAGTTTTAAAATTAATGGATTGAACATTCTCAGATTTGTTCAGGGGAGTAAAAGTTTAAAATTAATGATTGTTTTTAACAAGTGGTTAACTAGTTGTTCCAATTAGGCTTACTTAGTTATAAGGAATCTCAAGTTAGGACAGACATAAAAAGACTCTAAAGCTAGTAAGTATTTCAAGCAGTGTGACTTCTTTTTTAAGGATACATGCCTGGAAACTCAGGAACCACCACACCACCTCCATCTTCCACCCAGAACTAACTCCCAGACTGCAGGAGCACAAATTGAAGGGTGGTTTTGGGTTCAAGGCACCTCTAGTAATCTCAGCAACAGGAAATGGTGGATCTTTAGGCTTGGGGTCTAGCCATGCATGTGACTCAGTTCTCTGAATTGTAGGCTCCATTCTCTCCTTACCAATTTGTCTGATTCAGTTTTTGCTTACTCATCATAACTGCAGCTTGCTCTTTTGAGGTGCATTTTTTTTTTATTTTTTTTATTTAAATGAATGTTCAAGTACAGTTTTCACCCCCTTACTCCCATTCAAGTCCTCCCATCCCCCCTTGAGGTGCATTTCTACATCATGGCCCTCAGCTCCTATTTCTTCACTGGCCAGCTTATCTTTTAACACTGTGTCTCATCTCCAGTCACCAAACAGTACAGGGATTGGCTGTCCTGGGGTCCGGAGCCCAGTCTGGCTCACTTGGTTGTGTTGGCAGATTCGTGTGGAACAAAAAATAGGTGTGTGGGCAGTTTCACTTGGAGGTGAGCATGGGGTGGCAGCGCACGTCTAGTATACTAGGTTCACTGTATTCACAACACGCTCACTTCGTTTCTGGGAACAGGACTTTTTATAGAGGGGCGTAAGTGAAATAGCCTGTCAGTATGCCCACTCATGAAACAAGTGGCTATGTAAATGAAGAGAAACACTTTTTGCCCAAGAGTTGAAAGATGCTGCATTTTTAAAAAGTTAATCCGCTTGAGATTTCATATTTTTAACTGTGAAGATAAGCTTTCTCTAAAATTTTCCGAAGATACACTGTAGATACTAAGGGGGAAGAAGTCATCTCAGTCATGTTAGAAATGATGTAAGAGTTTAGCATCATTCATTTAAAGAGGGTCAGGCAAGAGGCACTGAGGAAAGTCCAGGTGACGGAGTGGATGTAGTCGTGGGCAGTGGTTCTCAGTTCTCCCATCAGAATCATCTGGAATTCAAACGGCAGTACTTTGCCTGGTTGAGAAACCATTATTAAATAGAAGTACGCCTCAATCACTACTTCACATCCTTTAATATAATAGTTGATGATAAGATGGTTTTCTATTTTTGATAGAATAAAGGGGAAGGTAACCAAAATTCTTTGAAATCAGTGTGTGTGTCCATTAAAAGGACAAGGGTGACAATATTCTAAAACTAGAAGACCAAATGTGTCTATTTATAGGACCAATTAATAAAGAACAGACATTTGATTTGAGGTAAGCGCCTGAGGCGTGGAATGGCATTCTGTTTGGATGGGGTTCCTTTCCTCAGACTTCTGAGATGGCAGGAATCAGCCACTGCCAAGACGGCTGCATCATTTCCCACCTGCCTGGCTCCCGCCTCCGACTGCCTCTGGCAGCGGGGTGGCCTGGTGCCTGAAGGAGCTGAGGAAGACCCTGTCACCCCACCTCCTGACTTCTCTCATGCAGCTATAGACACAGGTCTCTGTCGTGTGGCCTCAGAGCACTTTGGTTTCTCTGCGAGGCTTGAGACTCGGGAGGTCAAGACGAGGGCTGGCAGGCAGGCCTTGGCATCCAGGGATGGGCGGGAAGGGCCACCGGGTAGACAGTTTAGGGGAAAAGGGTAGCAGGGCTTATCTCAAGCTGATTTTATAGTTTGACAACAAAACATCTGTCATTAAAGGGTCTACCTAAATGACATTCAAGTATATGTCAAAGTGTAACTTACTGAAAATCTGTGCCCTCCAGCATAAGAACAGGCATGTATCTATAAAGCTGCTAATCCTCATACCAGCCTTACAAGGAGATACTCTATCCTTAGTTCAGATTTAAGGAAACTGAAGCTTACAGAAGGTTAACTAAATAACCCAAAATACAGCTAATAAGTCAATCAGAACCTAGGTCTAACTCCTCGGAATTCATATCTAAATAAACATGTAACTATAGTCTAGCATTACAAATACTAAATACTTCTTCATGACACTGTACCAAGACTCTTAAATTTTATAACTGTCACCTCTTCCCCTGGTTAATCTCAGTTCTGTTGACATTGGACTTGGCTCATTAAATGAATAAATGGGTTTTAAGCCTTTCCGTCTCTCCATCTTTCTTTCAGTCTTCTGCATCTGCTGCTGCTGCTTCATCTTACAGTGTTCATGTCAACCATATACAATATAAGACTATAAAGGCAAAGAAAATGTGTTTCATTTTGCTATTTCAAATTGTGAGTGTCCAAGTCTTTGCGACCACCCAGTGAAGTTTGTGTGTGCCAGCCTGTGGTTTAAAGGCAAGGGCTGCAGTGGGGTCAAGGGCGTCCACACCTCCCAGTGCACCTCCACGTGCACCTCCACACGCACCGCCCTCTGACCCGCACACCTCCCAAACTTGCAGGAAACAGGCTGCAAGAGAGAAAGAGACAGACCAAAGGACACTTGCAGAATTAAAACTGCCTTCCGGATAAACTGGCGCCCTGATTTTCACAGCGACCCGGTTTGCACATCACTGTGTATGCTTACATCAACAGTTTTCATACACTGACGTCGTTTAATTTTTTCCTTGGAGCAATTCTGTGCAGTAGGTATGGGGCCAGTTACCAGGGACCAAGCCTATTGGTGGCTGAGCATTCAGCTCATACTTCTTGCAATGTTCTACATTTTTAAAACATTTTTTATGCATTGATTTTTGAGTGAGAGAGGGCGAGGGAGAGACAGATGTTGATTTGTTGTTCCACTTAGTTGTGTGTTCACTGACTGGTTCTTGTATGTGCCCTGACCAGAGATTCAACCTGCCACCTTCGCCTATCAGGGCAGCGCTCTAACCAGCTAGCCGGCCAGGGCGACCTTCCACATTTCTTTTTAAGTACTTCTCTTTCCTCATAAGCCTAGCATTACAAAGGCACTTTTTAAAAGAAAAATGTTAAGACTTTATTCAAGATAATGTATCAAGCATTATAACAAAACAGCAGAACTTCAACCTTTGGAATCATGATTTTACACCCCTTGACGCATAGTCCAATATGTTGTTTTATTACAGATCGTTCTATAGGGTCTACAGAGCTAAACTAGGGGAGATATGCACATCACAGTCCAGCATGTCAGCTGTTTGGGAACGAAGCACATCCTTTACCATTTCAAATACTGTGCAAGGTGAGGAACTAGGCAGGTGCTCGGTGGTGGTCATGGTGGACAAGCACTGCTATCACAAACACACGGACAGTTTACTGCTGAGAACACACATCAGAGGCCAGCGAAGCGAGCAGGCTACTCACACAAAGCCAGCAGGGGCTATGACTAAGCTCTCCAGTGCACAAGCACCGCACCACGCCTCCCCTCAGACAGACTGCTGTGCGACGGCAGGTACCTGAAAAGTCACGGTCACTACATGGAAAAGACGGGCAGCACTAACATTTTGTAAGCAGCCTGTGTCTGTGTGTCAGCAAATTAAAAACAGTTTATCTTCTAGACAGAACACCACACCACTACGTGTACACTTCGAGGCATTCACATTTTGTGTCAGTTCGTACACAAATACAACAGCATGTTGGATAAGTAAACAATGTTTTGCCAGAAACGTGACGGCTGTTCTTAGTTGTACAGTGTTTTTAAGGGAGAAACCGACTCCCTAATCAACACTTGAAGGAAAAATAGTCACATTTACATTAAGACAGCAGTTTGGATACCTTTATGTTTTCTAAATCTTGGACTAGAAGTAATACAGCATGTCTGAGAGTAGAGTGCTTCAAACTTGTTTTTGGCATAGTTGAGTGCAAACTTGATAGTCTGTACTTGTTAAAACTTTCCATTGTGAAATAGTGAAAATCTAGCTTGTTCACAATAGAATTTTAATCTCTGTTACAGCTACAGGCATTTACTATTTTGGCAAAAAAAGTTGCAATAAAGCTGCTTAAGTTATAAGCTTTTTATGCACTTGTTTCTGATAATCCTGGGTACTCCCAACTAACAGATAAGTTCAAAAACATGTATTTTTCCTCTGTCTGAAACTATTCCATAAGCTTAAAGAAAACAGATTTTGTCTTCCCTAAACAGGTTCAAGTATTAGTGGGTGTGAGGCGCAGACAGTGAGCAGACAGCTTCTATTTGTCCTCTGAATCACAAATTTGCTTTTAGGTTTATTGTCCTAAATCCTTTTGAAAATTACAAAGCCACCTTCAGAGTAATTAAGAAGGGATGGAAATAGCATATTGGTAACTTCAAGTAGAACCCTTTCTGAGGTGGCTGAGATCCAGCCGATGTGCAGTCAGCTCAGTAATGACGGGAACGGCCTTCAGCTGGGCCTGTTTACAGCTGGTTGACAGTGAGTTCCGAGTGGTACGTGACACTAATTCTCTAATCTTCAGGGCACATCTATGAACAAACACAGTCCAAGTTTTATAAATAACTGGTTGTAACCACTGCATGCATTACACTGAAAGAAAACACCCAACTCTAAGCACAAATGTACAGTCCTACATTGAGGCTCAGCGCCCCAAGGGGAGAGCAGCTACCTCGGTCCAAAATGCTATTTAATCCAGATTTGTCTTCTAACGAAATTCTCAATCTAGGCGGATAGTGCTTCATTCTACTAAGCAATTTGGGCTTGTATGAAATGCCCATTAAGACTTGGGGTATCCACGAGCATGCGACTTACCCCCTGTTCACACTCTGCACAAGGCAGAAAGGGAACAGAAGGGTGGGAGCCGCAGCTGCCCCAGGAGCTGAGCAGCAAGTAGTATCCATGAAGATCTCAACCTCTAAAACCTTCTAGAACCCAGCATTTTGATGTAAAATACAGGTGTCAGCTGTATTTTAGAGCATATCTGAAAGCATAGTTCTAGGTTTTGTCCTGGTTCGGTTGATTGGCTGGTTTTTGCTTAGTGTTCTTTAGAAGAAGGTGCTCAGATTGTAAACCCCTCTGCCTGAGGAGATTAGTTACAGCACAGGTTACTAGTGAAGGAGAAATAGTCATTGGTCAAGAACTTTTGAAACATCTAAATGACTCCTCACAAACAGCTCTGTGAGTCCACATCCCCAAGAGGTTTTACCAAGGGTGAGCCACCTGCCCAAGGCAGATGGTAACGCCCCCGAAAGGATTCAGAAGCCCCTCAACCTAAGTTCAAGGGGAAGACAACTTCCTGTGACTCTTACTCGGGGCTATGTCCCTGCCCTTGTCACGCTCATCTCCGTCACTGAGCGTTTCCTCTCTCTGTTCTGCACCTCTCTGGCACACTAACCAAACCACCGTCTGAAGGATGTGGACTGTTGTCCTGTGGGGAAAGGGACATTGTACTGGAGCTGTATTGGGAAGCTTCCTAAGCACAATCTAAGACAGTCTCTAGAATCAAAACATTTTTTACACTTGTTTTTGCAGTTTGGTTACATTATCAGAACCTCTGGCAGCCCTTGCAAGTCCATTATATGAAGCCAAAAGCCATAAATATGTACAATGTAGTCCAAAGTATTAGTACCAAAAAAAAAAAGTTTTAAAAAATTGCTTTGTTTGCATTTACAGGACTAAAAATGAAGTATGCAACAAATAAATTACAAATGTACATCTCGGCAGTGGGCGGGGGACAGGGGTGATTCTCTTATATTCTAAAAACACTGCTGTCTAATGACAATCCAGTCATGGAAAATCACTAACCTCAGAAGACTTAAAGGTTACACCCCCCCACACACACTACCTCCCCTTTAGCCTCTCCCCAACAAAATAAAGAAAAGGAAAAAACAGTATCCTAAAAGTGGAAGAGGGGAGAGAAAAGGCCATGACTGAGGCTGCACACTCTAAGCACACCAGCTCGCAGATGTCTATGTTTTTAGTAAGTGATAGCTCTTTAAGGCAGAGAAGAAACATTCTGTGTATCCCATGCTTTTGGCTCATCTCATTCACGTGGTTTCAGTGGCCGAGGATGAGGTACTTTTCTTCCTGAAGCGAGATCGAAGGATTCTAGGCGGTGCCTGGCAGAGAAAACAAAAAGGCATCCTCAATTAGGCATAAACGTGCACTGTTTTGAGGACAGCATCTGGATGGGTTTGTGTTGAGATACCTAGTTCTTTTGGTCAAATGCTGGGGTTGGGGCCTCACTCTGAGTTTCCCCAAGAGTCAGAGTCACTTTTCAAGCATCCCAGGGAAGCCGGGCCGACTGCGAAGCCAGCACCTCCCTCTTCAGGCTCTCCAGTGAACGGTTGTGCAGAAGGATGACGCATCTTCCTCACTTCTGCCTTGGGAGCAACATGATCTTAACAGGTGACTCAGCAGAGTCCAATGCCTCCCCATCTCATCTCTTGCCTTTGTTATTTCCTTTTGGAACCAGCCTCATGTTTCTTGGCATGTGCTTAAAATTTCCATCACCAAATTTGCAGTCCTCTTTCTGGATACAAAGTCCTTTAATTCACAGCAAACAGCACAACAAAGCAAACCACTGTTCTTAAACGTAGAGTTCTTCCCCTAGCCGACCACTGGAGAGGGTTCCCACAAGGGCCCCCACCACCCTCCTGCTCTGTACTCAACGTCTGTCTACACATGCTGGCTTTCATACCTCTATGCCTTCTGACTGGAAGCCCTTCCTCCCTTTCCTGTCTGGCTGTTTCTAGAACTCTGCATGACCTAGCTCAAAATCACTCCTGAGCCCCTTCGCCCACAGCCCAGTCACCCAGAGCCAGGACTGGCCCCTTCTTGGCTCTCAGAGTGGCTTGCACATTACAGGAGGAAGGACTCTGCACCCTCAGTAGGTGTGCTTGCTCACCGTTTCCCCCGCCCACTTGACCTTCCCGAGGGCAGGTCCACATTCACCGCCATCTAGTGCTGCTCAATCCCCAGCAGCACATGTGGGGCCAGGGGACCAGGACACTTTTACATCAGAGAGTAATAAAATCAGTGAGCCCAGGGTTTCATAATCTGCCTCAGGCTGTGCAGCTTTAAAAAAACAAAACCCAAATGGTACAAACCCTCAGGTCCTAGAAGGATTCGGGTACCTTTCCCACTAGCTCTCTCCAAGTCAGTGCTGCCTGGGGCATAGGACTCCTGGAGCAGTGTCAAAACCCAGAACATCTTTTACCAGAACCTCTAACTTCAAAATTGACCCACAAGTGCCCCACCTTGGAAAGGAACCTGACAACTGCACGCTGCGGGCTAATGGCTCCCGTCCTAGAGGGAATGGGGACGATGGGCCCCTGGGTTCGTGTAGGTGAAACTCCATGCACTTCCTCATCTGGGCCTCATGGAGTCTCTACTCTGGGGACAGGGGACTCCCAACTTGCCTCAGATGGATTCTCAGGCCTCTGTATTCAGCAGATAGGGAATAGGAGAGGTGACGTGAGGGGGGCAGAGCAAGACTCAGGTCCCCTAATTCTGCCGGCCCTGCACCTGAGCCCATGGCTGGTGATTCCCTACCCACATTACAGAGCAAGGCCCATGAAGCTCTAGGCATGGCCCTCCTACTGCAAAACCCCAACTACATCTACCACTGGCAACAGTACATGTATCAAGTGTACTGTTCTTGGTCACTTTAAAGGACTATGTCCCTTTAAGAACATTTTGTGAATACCTACTTTGTGCCAGGCACTATGCTGTGTCTTGGAGATACAGTGATAAACAAGTTAATATATTTCTAAAACCTTGTCGAATAACACACTCTGATTTTTTCTCCGCCCCCTCCCCACCAACCCTGCCCAAGCATTCATTTGGGTGGCTTTTCACCCACATAGGTTAGTAGTCAACTGAAAAAAAAAATTTGGACATTATATACTATCTCCTATTTCTAAATTACATTGCTAGGGTCTTTCCCCACACCCCTTAGCAAGTAACTGGATGCTACCTAGTGGCCTGTCCTGCCTGTGTGATGGAGGGAGAGCTTCCTACCCCTGGCGCTTGGGCAATGCCAGGTGCCCCAAGAAGCGTGGCTTCTAGGACCCCAGATCTCCAGGGCAAAGCCCTTGTACAAACACACACTCAGCCCACAGCCCCAGACACCGTGTACCTCCAGGGGGAACTCCGTCTTTCGAGTTGCCTTATACTTGTACATGAAATCCAGCAGGTCTTCCTCCTCATCATCAGAAAAGGCCAACGGGTTTTGGACCCGGTGGGGCTCCCATGCCTTCACACCACCCTCATTCACATCTCCCTCAACCACTTAATGTCCATTCACAATCTACACAGAGGAGACAAAGTACAGTGAGGAGGGGTCAGTGTAGAACGGTGCACGGAGGGCAGGCAAGGGCAAGGTTAGGCACACAGCAGGAAAAGTCAGGTCTGTTAGGACAATCAAGACCCCTCTATCTGAAAAAGCAGCCAGTATCCTCTGGAGACCCTGCAGGGGATCCAGGACTGCGAGGGTGCAGCCGTGAGGCTGACCAAACTGTGCACAGCAACAAGCGCAGGCTCCGGAATCTGCTGGTTCCGCCCCCAAGACGGGGGCACCGCTTCCCTGGGAGAAGACAGCTGCTTCCTAAATGAGGTAGGTCAAGCCTTGCAGGTCAGACCTGTGGCACCACACCAGGAAGTGCTGGGTGGAGGAAGATCTCCTCTGAAAAGACTGGCAGTAATTTCAAGAGGGAAATAGCACCGTTTTCTCTATTATACAAACCAGCAATGTTGACAGTGCCTTACACTGGCATATTCAGCTCCTAGCATTCTTTAAGAGACAGCATGTAAAATGCCAGGAAGCCTCACAGAGAACCTTAAAAAAGCTACACAGATTTTTCATTTCAAAGGCCAAGACCTATGGAAGCAAAGGAGCCTAGTAGGAGAATCTAGTAGTAGCTTCACTTCAACAATGACAGCAAGATTCCTGTTTTAGTCTGCCTTGACCAATCCCCAGGCAAAGCTCCAGAATTAATTCATGTCATTGAATGCACAGTACTTTTTTAAGTGTTCAATGCTGCGTAGATTCCATGCCAGCTGGCCAGATAGTCCTGTCTTAATTGAGCTGTCAAATATTTCCTGCCCATAGCGAGCCTATCTGACATCCATAGATACATCTTTCTGTACCTTATATATTGTTTTTACCTAGAATCAGAGAATGCAGATCCAAAGGGCTTTCCGATCAACTGATTCAGTTGCCCTGAGGCCTACAGATAGAAACCAGAGCTCTTTCTGGGGCAGATTACTACTGCTCCTAGAAACATTCAGCCACCAAATGTGTTTTCTGTATCAAAAGGGGATTCACTAGACTATAAAAGCACCAGGTATGGGTTAAGTAAAATTAACAACTGAACCTTAAATCTTGAGCAGTTTCCCCAGTTACTGCTGTTCTCCAAAATAGCCAGCAGGTGGCAGCACAAGAGCACAGTTGTCTTAACCACAAATTTCAACACTGAATTGTAAGCTGGGAGTGACCTGCTCAGACACCAGCACCTTAGTTAAGGGCCAAGCCTGAGATCATTAACCTTCCTTTAATATATATATTTTTTGCTCTGTGCGCCCCCCTGCATGCTTAGTCTTGGTTTAGATTATCCGTTTGTCCCTTCTCCTGCCCAAAGCATCTACACCTTTCAGAGTGCTAAATATGAAGACTGGCAACTCCAGGGAGCCCTCCCTAGTTCCCCTCTCCCTCTCCCTCACAGTGCTTGGAATCCCAACCACAGGGCTTGTGCTGCGTGCCCTGGTTCCCATGCCAGTCTCACTGCCTCGACCCAACAGAAAGCGTCCTGAGCTTGGGAACCATGGCAGAGCCTCCCTTGGTCCCTCTGAGCGCTGACCCAGGGCTGAGCACACAGTGGCGGCCCAGCCACTGGACCAGGTGGAGCACTGACATCATCTCAGGGAGCTCTGCTCTTGCCCCAAACCAGAACCTGATATCCACCCACAAGGAAATTCCTTCTGGGCACAGACACCTCCTGCCCGAGGGAGGAAAGAAGGACAAAAGCTCTCAGACAAGAGCAGAAACTGCAGGAGCTGCCTGGCCAGCTCCAGCCCAGCCACACACCCTGCAGCCTGGCAGCAGGCCCGGGCACTGGTTGAGTCTGTGCCTCTAAGTCCAGGCCCAGGGCTTCCCCGGTACTGACCACTCAGAAGGCAGTCCAGAGTAACTGCAAGATCCTCCGGCACCCAGCAATTAGGCCTGCTCACCAGGCTGGAACCAGTGCACCTGAGCAGTGAACTCCCACGTTACTATAATAATAACAATAACAACTGCCACCAGCACCACTATCTCAGGACTGAAACCAAAATGGCTTTGAGTTTGTTCTCCACTGCACACTGGAGCACAGCCTACAGGGTGGAAAAGAAGTAACCTTCTGGGCCACTAGGACTGATGGGTCAGGGGGAGCTCAGATATCCGGGCAGGAACAGAAGACAAGTGCTCAGCTCAGCAGAGGATGGGAGCACAGGAGGCTAGTGTGAGCAGCCTGGGGGCCAGAAGTAGCCTCAAATGGAAGCAACAGAGAGAACCTACCAAAAAGAGAAGAACCCTACTGATCCCTGTGTTCACTGAGTGTTTCTGCCAAGAATGTTGTTTGCAATATTCTGCTGTACTCTCAGGACCCGGGAGAATAAACACTCTGGATGAGCTGAGCCTCGGAGCCTCCGGATGGGGACTGTGTCATGCACCGAATCTCTTCACTGTGTTTCCCTCTTTGCACTGGCCACCAGGACGCCAGCCTCTTCAACAGGCCACAACTGTACTGCACGCCTTTAAAACGTTTCCCTCACCTCTGCCTCATCCCACCTGCCTAGTTCCTTTCCTCCAAGCTTCGTTTTTCTTACAGTGGTTTGATCTCTCATCTATATTTCTGCAAGGAAACACGTTCTCTTTGGAACAGGGAATACCATAAGCAAAGGGATCAACCACACAGAACACGGTCCCCCTAGGAAGGGCACCATGACGAAGATGAGGGCGAGTGGCTGAGCAAGGTGCTGCTGCCCCCAACTCCACACTCTGATGGCTCCCGGAGACAACTGATGTGGGAGATGGGTCTCCTGTAGAAGGTCATGGACACAACCGCCACCTCCAGATCTCAGCTGGATGGCAGTCAGGGGCTTGAGCCTGTACAGCTGCCATCACAGAGCCTGAGGCTGGGGCCTCTTGGGAAGGACAGGGGTCCCTCTTGTTTCCCACAGCAGCGGCGTGAGTGCGAGACCTGGGCTGACATTTGTGTCAGCAAACACGCCAGCAGGACTGCAGCAGGCTGGGAAGCAGCTCCACCTCTTCTCTCAGTGGAGGGGGCAGGGTGGGAGACAGTGGCAGAGACTCCCAGCCCTTACAGACCCAGCAGACCCATGGGCACAGAGCCCTGGGCACCTCACCCCGGCGGGCAGCAGAACAAGCCCAAGGTTAGCAAACACCCCACACAGCACACGTGAGTGGGAGCATTAGAGGGAGTCAGCAATCGTGTGCAGAAAAGAGCATGCCCGTCTGGAACTCACGTCCACGTCCAACGGCCACCGGGGAGAAAGAAAGGAATACGCTGTTAGGGCAGGAACTCTGGTGATGAAACTCACACTCCTACGTGCACACACACACTCCGGCCCCAGCTCCGGACCTTGGACAGCTCCTCCTGCCCTCAGAGGGAGCCGAATGTCCAGGCCACGCTCAGTGGAGCACTTCCACCCAACTCCCAATGCAGAGGGTAAAGAGAGATGACTCTGCCTTTTAAAATGGTGTTCCACACACTTGATTTTTTAAAAAAAGGAAAAATCCATCTCTATGACTCATTTCAAGCAGGACTACAGTTATCAGTTCTGCAAAACATCAAGGTAGGTAGAAAAGAAGGAAGGAAAGAAAGGCAGGGACAGGAGACCAGAAACAGGAAAAAAGAGAGAGATGCAGGGAACAACAGGGAATTGGCTGGCAGAGGGGTGAAATGGAGCAGCAGTGGGGAGAAAGTGTTCTCCTGTAACCTGGGATGCAGAGGAAAACCAGTCTGGCGACCAGGAGGGCCCTCTGACCAACGTATCTGTGCCCCCTGAAATCCTCTCTCAGGACATCCCTGCTCGAGAGCTGGCCTCCAGCTCGTTGCAAAACCAACCTCCCCTGACGCCATCTGCGGACACTCCATGCCCAGCACCCTGCACCGCAGAGGTGGCCAGAGCTGTGAGGGCCAAGGGGCATGAGCCCAGCCCTGCCGCATCAGAGAGGAGGGGCTGAGGCAGGTGTGGAGGGATTTCCCCTGCAGTCACAGAAGTGGGGCTGAGGAGTCATCAGCTGGTTCCTTGCAAGCACACTTCAGGGAGTGAGTAGAACTCCAGGGGGCTGAGTGCTGAGAGGCCCCCACAAAGGGAGAGCTGGGGGAGAGGCTCCCAGACCACCCCTGCTCAAACAGGGCCCTCTCAGCCTGGGCCTCCTCTGAGCCCACCTGCTGCTGTGTGTGTGTCCCCACAGCTCCCTCGGATAGTAAACTATAAATTCCTATAATCAGCTGCCGCTCTGTCGATGCGCACTGGCAGGGCAGCCTCTGATTATGAATCCAGCTGGGGTCACAGGAGGTCAGGGCTTCCCAGGGTGCAGCACAGAGCAGTCCCGCGAGGAAAATGGAGGAGAAGGCAGCTTGGCTCTCACTGGTCCCCCAGGTGACAATGTGTCAGAATTAGAGGCTTTCTGACTCATTCTGAATGACTCACGGAATTTATAAACTCAAAACTTTAAAGGGTGAATTGATAGAAATAACCACAGTTGCCTGAGGCCACTGGCACTGTGCGGTCATCAGTACCTCCATCAGGCCCAAGACAGGGCCCAAGTGCTGGAAGTTGCTGTGTGCAGACCCTCCTGCCCCCAGCCCCTGAGACATAATTGACAGATAACATCGGATTAGTTTTCGGTGCACAACTTAACAACTACATATATATCCCTCCCACGTCTGCTGTGCACCAGGAGGCCCCCAGGGGACACGTGGCCAGTCAGAGTCATAGCTAGGGGAGCAGGCTGCTCTGTCTCCTCTGTCCCAGCTCACAAGGCCTCTGTCAGTTCACAATGGGCTTATGGCCTCCTGAACCCCAAGTCCTCCACAGGCCTCAAAAGTTCTTGACATTGAGAAAGCTTAAAAATGAAGAAATACATAGAAAACAGGACTGTTCCTGTAACACAGCTTCAGGTCCTCCTGCTCGCCACAGTGTGGGAGGGATGGCCCCCAGCAGTACCTGGTATCGGGGGTGGGGCCCCCAGCAGTACCCGGCCCCCTGTGCATGCCTCCTCCACCCCCCCCCCACCCCTCGCCCTCACCCTAGGCAGGCCAGGGGGCTCTGCACGGTGGCGGGCGCGGGCGGGGGGTGGGGGAGCTGGGCTGGTCCAGCACTAGTGTGGGTCCCTCAAATGTCTAGTCAAGGTTAGGAAAACAGCAGGAGCAAGCCAGGAGAGGGGGTGGACATGGCCTTCCAGGCTGTCACTCACACCCAGGAGGGCCCATACACGTCGCCTCTCCCCAAGGCTCCCCAGCTGCTCTGGGTTACAGTCCCCCCGTCCTCCTTCCAAATGCCCCTTCACAGTCATTGTCCCAACAGCACCAGGAGGCAGGAAGCGGGGATCTTGATCTCTATTTCAAGATGAGGAAACTGAGGCTCAAAGTGCTTAGGCGACTCACATGTGGGGACACAGGTAGTAAGTGGCAAAGCAGGACCAGGGCTCCCTTGGGGGCAGCAGGACCAACACCGCTGGGGCTGCAGGGCTTCGCATGACAGAGGCCCTGGTGAGTCCCTGCGTCCTCACCCCAGAGTGCAAGGAAATGGGACCCTGCGGTGGCGTTAAAAACCCCACACATTCTTTGACACTTCTCCCTTTAAGAAGTAAAGATTAATTCCCCTCCCCTTGAGTGCGGGCTGAACTCAGTGACACATTTCCAGCAAACAGAATGGGGCAGAAGCGGTGCTGTGCAGCGTCAAAGACGGTTCTGACAGCTTCCGTGACTTCTGCCTTCACATTCGATCCCTCTCTCTCTCTCTCTCTCCAGTCACTGTGGGTAAAGGTAGCTGCCATGTTTAAGGACACTAGACAGGCCCACGTGGTGAGGAACGGAGGCCTCCAGCCAGCAGCCACGAGAGAGCCATCTTGGAAGTGAATCCTCTGGCCTCAGTCTGGCCTTCAGATGGCTGCAGCCCTGGCCGGCACCCTGACCACCCTGAGCCAGCAGCTCCCAGTTAAGCTGCTCCCAAAGTTCTAGCCTGCAGACACTGTAAGGTAGCACATTTGCTGTTTTAAGAAGTTAACCTCCTAACCCCACCCCTCCCAGACCCTGCTGCTGAAAGGGAGCCCCAAGGTCAGGTGCCAGCTTGTGGTTAGAACCTCCTCCAGAGGCGAGTCCAGCGTACTGCAGAGACTAGCGGTTTACTCACCTTTCCTGGTCCTGCAGGTGGAGCAGCAGGTGCACACTGTGGGGATGGGGGCACCATCAGTGATAGCCCCCCTCCTGACAGGAACCAGCCCCAGGCAAACAGGGAGGCCCAGGAGAAATGTGGGGATCTCAGTGTGTTCAGTATAGGGGTCCCATGGGTGTGGGTCTCTGAAGGACACCAACGCAGGGGAGGGGACCATTCCAGACCCAGTCTCCTCTTGGGTGCTGGCAAATGCCCTCACCTGGCACAGAGGTTACGTCTCGGATCCTGCAGCCCCAGGGAGGGCAGGGGCTGGAGTCAAAATTTCCTCTGGGAGACAACTCCAACCACCTGGGCCCAGATACATGCCCCTCCCCTGTATACCTTCCAGTGCAGAATGACCTCTAGGAACCCACAGACTGACCTCTGAGCCCCAAAGTTCTTAGTGTCTGGCCATTTGGTTAGAGGCCTAACCTGCTGCTCCGCACGCGCTGTTGGTGCCGGCGTGCACCCGGGCCCTAGTGGGTGTGCACTGAACACACGAGTCCGTGGAAGGCAAGACCGTTCCTTCGGCTCCCTTGTGCCCTTCCCGGGCCCAGTATCTTTCAACACACGGGTCTGACACAACACTTTGTACTTCATTCTGTGAGGAGGGCAATGTCTTCTTGCCAACTCCATATTGTTATTTGGACAATGGGTTTGTATTTTTATTTTATATAACTTGTTACATAATATCGTACTGGTTTTGTGCTTTTTTTCACTGGACATCATGTTTTCAAGGTCTACTCCTACATCCAGCAGCTGCATGCAGCTGCAGGGGGTGCGGCTACCACCTCTCCCCTGTCTTCTCCCAGGCTGCTGTTAACTCCTGCTACCTGTCCAGGGTTTGCAAACCGTTTGCTCTCCTAACCACCTACAACACAGGCTGAATAGGGATTATCGTGCCCTTTTTTCAGAGGAGAAAGTGACAGGGGATTGGGCTCCTCTCTGTGCCAAGGTCAAACACCTGGTAGTGACACCCCGGGCTATCGTTCTGCGAAAGGTCCTGAGGCTCAATCCAGGCCCAGTGGGAAAAACAGTGGTGCCTGCTGAGTGGCAGCTGCCCCACTGTATTGCATGTGCTGTCCCTGCACAGGTCCAGCATCACCCAGACAGGATGAAAGCCAGACCGGGGCCCCTTCTACCCGACCACGCCTGGCGTCCAAGGCCCACAGTAGGGGCTGGGAAGGCATGCCAGCCCTGTGCGGCGGGGCCTTCTTTGCCAGACTTCTTCTCAGACGCCCCACCCCTCAACTGAGGGGTTATGAGAGCCCCAGATCTGGACGCTTTTGCCCCATGCTCAGGCCTTGGGCCATCTTGCACCTGTTTTTCTTTCTAAGATAATTTTTACTTTAGGTCCCAAAACAACTGGGATGAAGGCCCCATGACTTTTGGCCTCCCTGCTGGGTCAGCACCTCCATTCTCTGCCCCCTGAAACCGCAGGTGCCGAAGCCAGGCCAGGCCGTGAGGAGAACTGGGTCCTGTGGCAGCACCGGTGTTCTCTGGTTCTCCACCCAGCACCACCCGCCTGGCCTGCAATCTGAGCTGCCCCACCACCTCCTCGGGTGTGTCAGAGGGGCCACTGCTGATGAGGCGGCAGCGCCAACACCACACAGATGGTCCCAAACTCTGTTCTGCCTGGTGCTGGTCTGGGGAGATGCTGAAAGCCCAGGGGACAGCTCCCACCGCCGTTTAGCTCCCAGCAGATTTCTCTCCTTTCCACTTCTAAGGCTGCCCCGAATAACCCAGCATGGTGAGGCCCTCTGTGGCCTGGCCCAGCGAGGCCTCTCTGAGCCTTCCACCTCTACTCAGCTCACCTCTGTATGACAGCACAGAATCTGAGAGGGAAAGGGACCAGGGGGGGTGGCGGGGGGGTGAGGGGCGGCACCTAGGTCCAATTCTTAGCCAAACCAGGAATTCCTTCCTAGAGCCTTGGTACCAGATCATTCAACTTTGCTTTGGGCCCTTCCAGTGACAGGGATCTCACTACCTCATAGGCAGCCCATCCCTCTCCTGCACATGTTCATATGTAAATTGCTCTAATAGGTGAATTAAACAACTTAACAAGAACAATAATAGCAGCTACTAGAGTGCCAGGCGTGGCCCTAAGCACTTTTACGTGGATTATTTCATTTGAATCCTCACAACCACCCTGCCAAAGGGAGTCCTCATTCCTCGAGGGCAGGTAGGGAAGCTGAGGTCTGAGTCAGTAACGCCTTGTGCAGGTCCCACAGCTAGTAAGCGGTTCCCCCTCAAACCTCACCCTACTGGCTCTGCTCTGCCCTCTGAGCCTCAGGCACTGGGGCCCTTTCTCCTTCCAGATGATGGCTTACACTTGAGGCTCAGTAGCTGATGAGCCGCTCAAGGGTGGAGGTGGCACCTAATCCCGTTTCACCTCCCTAATGTCTGGGGTCGAGCCCAGCAGGTCAGAAGCTGTAGATGCTCAAGGAAACATGGACAGTCAGTGGGTGAGTAGACAGAGGGCACTGGCCCGGGGGTCAGGAGGCCTCAGGAGACCACCACCAGGGGTAACCCTGGTGATGGTTCCCTCCCCAGGGCCTTTGTCTCTTGGTAGGTAAAATCAGAGGGTTAGGTTAAGTGGTTCCTTAGGGCCCTTCCTGCCTGGCCTTTGGGGATTCCATTCTACATTCTCCTGGGAGGGGTTCCGCAGGAGATAACCTCCTGCCGTGGCCAAGCCCTCACCTGCCCAGCCCTGCCAGGGTTCACACATCTCCTTTGCAACAGAAAAGCCACAGTCTTCAAACATGGGGCTGAAAGGGGTTATCCCCGAGAGGTGAGGAAGATGACAGATACCAGGGCTGGCCCTGTGGGGTCCGACCTTGCCTCGAGGGGGCATGAGTCATCATTCTCAGGGCGGCCATGGGGCTGCTTCTTTCCCAACCACGTCTAAGACCTCCAAAAGTCAGGAGGGGCCCCTCGGCACGGGCCAAGGTGCTACCTGCAGGCTGCAGCCCTCAGTCAGGGTCCAGGTGGTCTGGTGTCTCTGTTTGTACACTTAAGGGCAGGGCAGCCACCAGGCACACATCACAGGTGCAGATTCCAGAAAAGTAACCCAATTCCTACCCTGAGGCTCAATTTCCCACCAAAGGTGAGGGGCAGAGGTGGCAATCTAGAACTGTCTCCTGCAACCCCATAGCCATCTGCCCTCTGCAGGCCGTAGCGGTGCTCAGCTCCTGAGGGCCGAGGGCCTGTATCTCCCCAAGGAATGGTCTGGGACACCATGAGTCCCCGTCCAGCTCCCTGCCCCCAACCCATGCCCTCACCCTCCACAAGCCCGAAACCCACTGGTGGATCAGAGGTTGGTGGGTCCCAAGCACGGCTGCCCCTCAATGGCATCACACATCTGGGTCTCGGCCAGACCTAATGAATCTCTGCAGGTGGACCCAGGACTTTGCAAGGTCCCCAGGTCAATCCCAATACAGGTGACCCCTTGCCAGAAGTTTGACAACCAGAGGCAGATGTGTGGTTTCTGAAAGCCCCACAGGAATTAGACCTCAGAGCTGGTATCTGCACCCCCGCCCCGCCTGCCAGCCCCCCAGGCATGTGGCGGCCGAGGTGTGCATGGTGAAAGGAGGATTGGAGATGGGAGGAAAGGGTAGAGTGAGAGAGAGGCACAGGAAATAACCACACAGGGAAAAGGAACCACGCAGCCATGAGCCCTGGGCAGGTGGGAGGGGCTGCTCAGGTGCTCAGACAGGTAAGGCTCCCTGGGAATGAGGGGTCCGAGAGGAAGAGGACAGATAAAGCTGCCCGGCCCAGTCCAGCTGTGCCTGATGTCTCCAGTTTTAGTCCAGGTACAACGACCCCACCACCCCCGCCCCCAGACAATCAGGTGAAGGAGGTGCGACCCTGTGGTGCAAGCGACCTAAACTTGCCCCCAGTCAGAGTCCACAGGCCAGCTTCCTGTCCTGGCCTGAGTGGTGCTGCCCCTTGGCTGGCCTGCCATGGTCTGATGAACGACCGCACTGGAGGCAAGCCCGTGGAACAGGGGGCAGGGGCCTGGGTACAGGCCACACAGTGGACTGGGCCCCTCTGTGAAAGTGAGGCCTACAAAGTGGAACAGGAAGTGAGTGCCACCTACCTGAGCTGCCAGCGCTTTCAGAAGCACTCCGGGACATCTTAGGCTGGCCGTGCTTCCCGCCGGCTCGCCCAGACCCCGGTGGTGGGGGGCCCGAGGGAGCAGGGGCGCCGTCTCCCCTGATGGTGGTGAGGTCCTGCATGCTGAAGCTCCGGAGTCTCTCTGATAAGGCACCCTGTCCCTGAACACAACACAGGAGGGGAACACATCATTGAGTGACCTGACCCACGGACCAAGGGCAGGAGCAGGGGCAGGGGCAGGGAAACAAGGGCCAACAGGAAGCTCTGGCAGCCAGCAAGGTGAAGATTAAGACCTGGAAGGACCCTGTGGAGGGCCAGGTGCCCAGGGTATTTGCTGGAATCCTTGAAGGTCAAGGTCTAGAATATCCCAGGGCCTCCTGTGGGGCCCAGCAATTGTTCCTCTGGCCCCCCCTCCTTCCTGTCCTTCAGATGTCTCTAGATGATGAGCTGAACCCTCAGAGAAACCCAGGGCCAAGGGCGTGACCTCTGCCTGCAGTTCCTGCCCCCAGGAGCTGCCAGCTGCTTCTCTGGCTTTACGTGAACAAAAATCCTTCCAGAGCCACATTTTTCTCAGATCCCAGCACACAAGAATCTGGTCAGAAAATCAAAACCTAATAATCTACACGCTCAGTCTTTACTCTTTTCAAAGGATATAAAATATAGGCAGTATTTCCAAATGCATGATGACAGCAATTCCCTGCATCTGCTCACGTCACTGTGGAGCACGTCCACTCCCACCAGTGCATCTGAGCGTCACAAAATACGCAAAGGAAATGGATCAGAAAGGAAAATATGACGTTAAGGAAACACCCTGCTGGCTGTAACCATTTCATATTCTGAGGGAGCCACAGAATCCTCTCAGAGGAAACTGTTCTTTTGTTTAGGAAGCAAGATCAATCCATCACAGTTCTGAAAGGGAAGGTCCTCGTTGCCTGGATGCGGGAGATCTATCTGTGTCAGAGTAGACGAGCCATCCTGGAGGCCCAGGGAAGGGGCAGAGCTGCAGTGAGCCTCAGGGGCTGCGAGGAGGCCATGTGGGGGAGAAGAGGCCTGGGGGGTGGGGGGCAGGCTGGTAGGAGACCGGGCTGTTGAGAACTGGCCTGGGATTTGAATGGAAGGTGCTAGGCAAGTCACCACCAGGCAGACCAATGAGCTCTGAGCATCTGCATAAATACCAGCAGGGTCAGACTTCCCACAGGCATGTGGGAGCTGGGAAATGATGGCAAGGGGCATTTTACTTGCATAGTGAGGAACAAATGGTTCTGGAGGGCTGGAGGACTCGGGGACAATAAGGCACAGCAAACACAACAGAAACAACAAACCAGCACAAAATCAATGAGAAGAGCCAACAAGTGTGCCCGGGCCCGGGGCTGTGGGGACCTGACGAAACAAATGGGCTTTGCAGGAGGCTTCTAGAGAGGGCAGAGGGTCTGGGGAATGTCTTCATTTCACTCAGTTTAAAAAAGAGTAATGAGAACGGGCCACCGAAGCACCGCAGTTCACTGCGGTGACCCCAGTGAAAGAGCCGGGAAGAGGGCGGAGCATGTGTGGGGTGGGTCCCTCAGATGGGAGGGAACACACCAGGAGCCTGCAGACAAGTTTAGCAGAAATGTCTGAATAAAACAGATGCATTAAAATATGAAAAATAAGTTCTCCACCTACCAACGATATAAAAACAATGCCTCCAAGGAATCACAACGACAAAAAGGAGACGATGTAAATAAGCGAATGTGTACTATTAGAATCGTAAATCCCGGCAAAGGGGTTTGGGGGGACACTCTGTGAAAACAGAAGCCACCCTCGTTGCCACAGACACTGCTCTGGAACCTCGGTGGACGAGGGGGCTGAGCACCTTCTGGATGTTAACGGCTGGGTGGTCTCTGCCACGAACACAAGGGCAGGACCAGCTGCCCACTGTAACCCCCTCCAAATGCATCAGCCAATGAGCCGAGATTCCTTTACTCAGAAACAGTGTAGATATCTAGAATTTAGGAGAAATTAGATGACTAAAGCACAAAAACTGATTCTGAAGAGAGAAAATATCTGATAATTATAAGGGAGTAATTCAATGTCAGGTGAACATTCAGGACAACTGCTCATGACTCACTCTCTCACTCACCCTCCCAGTCATTCATTCATCTGGTCAGCAACTACTTATCAAGAACTTTCCTATGGAGGGCAAGACACTGTGCCAGGTACTGTTAGGAAATACCAAGAACAGCTTGATTTCTGACAAAAGGTAGAGAGACAAATGTGCAGATAACACAATAGTGCCATCGTGCCAGAGGCCACAGTGAGGACCAAGAGCAACAGCTCTAGTCACACCTGGATTCAAATTTCGGTCTCATCACCAGCAGGAGGGCGACTTCAGCCTCGCCCTGTAACAGGGTGCAGCAAGAGGGGCCCCAAATAAGGATTTAGAATGCGGTCCAGAGCTCAAAGTGTTCAGGAAATATCAGGATGTCCTCACCCCTTCCCTGAACTGAGTTGGGGGAAGGGACACATGGAGCAGGAACATGCAGGGCTGTTTTGTACAGCAACAGCTTTGCAGCTAACCTCTGGCATGGTCACTTAACATATCTATAACCTTTAACTGGTTTCATGGATATGTTAAATATCTATGGCCATGCTTTGAGCCAGGGGGATGGAAGTGACTTCCACCCAAGATGTAACTGGGAGGCAGCTCCCCCTGGTTACAGCACCTGCATGACAGCTTGGAGATGGTTGGCTCCACGCCATGGGGCCATGCCTGCCCAGACCCACTATGACAGCCCAGTAAAGCTGGAAGGATATGGGAGAGCTGGCAAGTGTAGCCAATTGTGGGAGGAGTTGGAAATGGGGCTTCAGAGGAAGATTGGCATGGGGATTTAAACCCAGAAGCAGCAGCTGTTAAAGGGAGAACCACGTGCTTTTGGCAGAGTGCAGACCCCCACAGCTTTGCAGAGGAGAACCACATGGCTTTGGCCAGAGTGGGGACCCCCGCAGTCATGTAAGGGAGAATCACCATGAGGCTTTAGCAGAGAACCGCCATGCGGTTTTGGCAGAGTGGAAACCCCCTTGCAGCTTTGCAGAGGAGAACCACGCGGCTTGATCCTGGCCAACGACACAGCTGATAGTGTCAGGAGCCTGAATCTACTTCTTTTCCTGAGATACGGTACCCCAGTTCAGGGCAGAGGGAGAAGGAAGCATATGTGCGCCTGTGGGTATCCTAAAGGACTTTGATATTTTAATGAAGACATAAGGTCACTACTTTAAGTCTGTATAGCTTTAAATAAACATTTCCTTTCCTTTTCACAAATCTCTGGCATTGAGACATCTTTCCTCTGGCAGCGGACAATTTGAACCTAGTAGGGGTCCTTTCGGTAATAGTATATTGTACCCCCTTGGCCCTGCGTTCAGTAGCAGTTTTTGGTGACTCCAGTGGGATAATAATTGCTCCCCCAGACCCCCTGTTCTGTATGTAACAACTCCACCCCAGCACTCTCGTCTGCCGAAGAGCCTCACATGGCAAGGTGGTGCTGAGGATTAAATGAGACTATGCCTGCAAAAGAGATCTGTGACAAAGCCCAATGCACAGCCGGCGTCCAGAAAATGTTAGCTGTGATGATAATTGCTGCCTATGACACATTGAGTTGCTACTGAAATGGAAGGCAGGAAGGAAGGGAGGGAGGGAGGGAGGGAGGGAGGGAAGATTACATCTGGCCAAAAGGACCAGGAGGGTTTTCGTGATCCCAAGCCCAAACAAATGATTGGGAACTAACTCCAGCAATGTGCCTGCCAGCTCTCACGAATGCTTGGCAGGCTGTCTGAGGGACCATGGCAGCAGGCGGCATGTGTGCCAATTTCAGCAGGGCCTTCTGCTCCACTCCCAGAAGCCGGCCAGCCCAGCTCCAAAGTCACGAGCATCATGAAGACTGGAAGTGGCAGAGGCTAGGAAAGAGGAGGAGGAGATAATGGTTCGGTACCAACCTAGTCCTGTCTTGGAGAAATTCAGTGGCAGGGATACAAGGCTCTTGAAAACAAATTAGCTTTACTTGTTAAAAGAACCTGAGATGGTTAAACTCAGTCTGTCCCTCATTTGTAAACTTCTCAGCCCTGCTCTGTCTCTCCTCAACACCCCATTTCTATCCACTCGCCCTAAACCCTATCCCACACTGCCACTTCAGTTCTGCTCTAGAGAACCTTCATTTTGGTTTTTATTTTACTCTATTTTTTTAACTTATTTTAGAGAGAGAAAGGAGGGGGAGGGAGAAGAGAGAGACATCAATTTGTTGTTCCACTTATTTATGCATTCATTGGCTGATTCTTGTAAATGCCCTGACTAGGGATCAAACCTGCAACTTTGGCGTATTAGACAATGCTCTAACCAACTGAGCTACCTGGCCAGGGTGAGAACGTTCTTTTTTTTTTTTTACTCTGGCAACAAGTAAAATTGTATGCTCAATTTTAATAGATTTTCTAAGTTTGGAAAAAGCTTAATACCATGTTTTCAATAATTCAATGAGCCATATTACCATATTAAAAGCTTTGGGAAGTCCTGCAGTATTTTGGGTTAACTCAGTGCATCCCAAGCATATTTGACTGTAGTGGCATATACTGTTAGTTAACCATCCAGAAGTCATTCCTAGCCCTATTCTTGAAATGATGAGAAAAAACAGATTTCCCAGCCTCCCTTGCAGCTATGGATGGCCATGTAGTGCAGTCCTGGCCAATGGGAGGTCAGGAGAATCTGATAGCTGGGGAAGGTATTTTCCTGACATGCAGCAGAAAGGCCTGACTTTACTGCCTGCTTTCTGCCTCCAAGTGTGGCAGAACTGCCATCTTGTGACCAGGAGGCTCACTGAGACATCAACCCAGAGCCTTGATGTCATGGACGTCACTAGGAATAATGATGGTGCTCACTTACTCCTAGACTTCTGGTAAATGATGTTCAGCAATTCTAAGACATCTCTTTGTCTCTGAAATTGGGGTGGGTCTCACCAGTGCTGTTGCCTTGACACCACTGCCATTGTGTACACATAAACACCCTTGGCTGTTACTCCCCATGCGTGACTGAACAACTGAAACCCAAGTATTCAGTTAACAAACCAATTAAGAACCACTTGAACGAGGAATATGAGTCCAGGTTGTCTAGAACACATTTCACTGACATCTTCTGGTAAGATCAAGAAAGTGGCAGCATCCAAACTGGCAGAATGGGTACGAGCAGCACCGAAATCCCAGGGTCAACAGCTCTGCATCCCTCACGCCCTGGGAGGCAGAGCAGGACACAGTGTGGCCGTAAATGGGTTCCGATGAACTGAATTGGGAAGTGACTCAGAAGAGTCAGACTCTGAATGCAAACACGTGAGGTTAGGAAGACTTCAACCAATGTCTTGTGTTTATATGTTCCTTTCAGTGTGTACATAAAAATGACACACAGAAAAATCTATACTAAACAAGGCTGAGTCATTTTAATGAGTCAGAGTAAAAAGTTCTAAGTGAAAAAGCATTATGTCCTAATCTAACTGGCATTATTTTCTTGCTCAGTGTCACATAGGACAGTGACGTGTCTTAGAAACACACACAGCACTTTGGATTCCACGCAGTATGGCCGTGCTTCTCAGAGCAGCTTCTTCCTCTAACCACCTCAGCAGCCTGCCGCATGCTCTCAACACAGTCTGTACTTACTGTACTCCATACAACTGTGTTAACTTCAGCATTGTTTGTTGGTTTGCCTTCCCCTCCAGATTGTTTATTCACTGTTGTGGCCTCAGTATTTGCCACTTTGCCCAGTGGACATTAGAGGTCAAGGAGTTGAATTAATGAACATATGGCCATTTATCGAGCAAATTGCTAAGTAAAGTACAACAGTAGGAAATCCATACCCCACACCGATGCATCAGCCAGGGTTCCAGAACTAAGGAACACCCTACTGACCAGGGAGTTGGGCTTTGTCCACAAGGAATGTATGGAAAATGCCAGAGGTCTGTACGGTGCACAGAGGGCACACATGAGAGGCAAGGCATCTGGAGGAGAATGCACTTGACCTGGCCTTGGAGGACTTGGGGTGGTGGGGGGGAGGGAGGAAGATGGGAACCAGGAGTGAAGAGGAGTGTATATCTTAGTAGTGGCCACCATTCAGAGCTGCCACTTCATTCCACCCTGGATGAGGTCTTTGAAGTTTTGTCCGCTAAGGAGATGGGGACCCAAGTTAACTGTGTTAATGGTCAAATGGAGGGACTAGCGAAAGTTCCTGCCGAAAGGTCACGGGGTTTCTTCTGAAACAACCACATCGGTGGAGGACAGGAACGGGCATGAGCCCTCTGCACTGGATGCCCTCTTTTGTCCCTTTAGAATGTGGTGCCATGAACATGGATAAGCATTAAGAAGTCATGACAATGCCATTTTTAACAACAGCCACAGCACTCTCCCAAGATCACCTTGAGGACCCCATTTTGTAAACACAGAGCTTGCATGATGCTGAGAAATGCCATCTAGACAAAAAAAAAAAAAAAGACACAGAACTATTTAAAAATAAAACAGACAAAGAAAAACAACTGAGAAGGAAGATGTGGCATCGCCAGAATGGCAGTGTACTGGCCCCCGAGCCTGGACTGCCCCACCCCAACCCTGCTGCTGGGGCCTCCACAAGGTCAGCTGGGTCTTTCTCAGCCTTGCGATTTCATTGGGAAGTTAAAAGGTGGAGCAAGATTCGCTTGCAACTGGAAAATTCTGAGTTCAGGAATGTCTGACCCTCATCTATGGCTCACTGTCTGGCTCAGATTTCAGTTCTACAATGAGAGTTTCTAGAATGCTTTGAAAATCTCTAGAACACACACTGGACCTCCCAAGGTAACTCTGACAAAGGGTAAAAAAATTTTGGCGTGTGCATTTTAAATGTTTTGTATTTCCTCCCTAGTCAACACTGAATTTAGAATATGAGCCACAGAAAAAGCTAAGAAGTTTGGGGCCATTTCAGAAAGTAAGGTCAGCCTACTTTGGTCCACCTGAGCACCTGCCCCTGGGGCTGTGGAGGCACAGGTCAGCACTGTCCTCAGCACCCCTCCCTGGGGGAGCCCCTTTGCAGCCTAGCGCCACGGGGCAGGAAAGGTAGACATCCTGGGCCTCGCATGGAAGCCCATCTCCTTCCCGCCTGTGCTGTAGGACTCTCGCTCTCCAGGCCCCGCGGTGCCGCAAGCACTGTGCACCCAGCTTTGCTTTGACGGCTTGTTTGCAGCCTCCTGGGCACAGCAACACAATGTGGTTCTCTCACTCGTGCGCCACAGCACCGCAGGAATTCCACAGACGTATCTTGGGGCCAACAGCAATGACATTCCTGGTTATTTTCATCTTTTTTCCTAGGTAAAACTCTTAGAAAATTGGACTTCTAGAGGTAAACTGAGTCGCTAAATTTTCTATTAATCTGAGCCAGCACACAGCAAAGTCTGTATGTTTTGATGTTGTCCTGGTCAGGGGACGGAGGTGTATTCAGGAAACCCCAGACTTTTAATAACCTGGTAGTCCAAGGAAAACACTAGCACTAACAGAATGCCTGCTCCATGGCCCGTGGAGCCCAGATTTCACCCAGCCGTCAGCCTGGCTGTAAGCCCTGGAGGAGGCCCTCTGCCCAGAGGGCCACGTGCGCCTCTGGGGAAGGCTGCTGCAGGGCACGCTTTGGAGCCCGTCTCACCTCAGGCACATCTAACCCCCAACCGAGGACACTGAGAATAAGGCAAAAAGCTTTAGTGCGGCAGGCAACTGACAGCAAAGCCCCGGCATGACCACATTTCCCACTGCTAGTTCAGAAACAGTTAGTGCTTCCACTGAGGCCCGGTGCAGCCGCCTCCCTGACAGTTCCCGCCGCAGCCCCCCGCGCCCCACAGCGGTGCCAGGCAGGCTCCTCACAACATGCCAAATGGGGCGGGGCCTTGTTTGTGACGCAGCGTCTTTCACAAACAAGAGCGAAAGAGACAGGACTGCTCCCCACCGCAGCGTCAACCATCAAACTGAATTCATTTTCCAGCCATCAAACAACGAAAGAAAGAAAAAAAACAAGTCAGTTAGGTGCTGCCAAATTAATACAGTAAGAGGTTCCGGAAGGGCGATGAAGTGGGAGCCGGCTCTGGAGTGAACGCACACGCACGCACACAGGTGTCAGCAGGGGAGCACCTGGCTCTGATCCAGACCACCCGCCGCTGGGCGGTGGGGGCGGCCGGCCTCCCACGGGATCAGTTTGGAGTTAGTCACACCTCTCAACAGGGTTACCTGCCCTTCGCTGAGGTCCCAAGAGAAGACAAAATGAAAGAGTCGAGCCACCTGATAAAGGGGAAGAGAAAAAAATGCCGTGGGCACCAAGCCTACAGAGCGGGGTTGAAGGGAGCCATACTGCCCTCGCCTCCCACATTCACACAATTCTCCATTCATTCATTCTCTCGTCCATTCACAACAAACACTATGTTTACAAACCTCTGTGCAAAGTCCTGCAGGGGAACTACAATGAACACGAAACATGATACGGTCCCTGCTCCCAAGGAGCTCACAGTCTAGCTGGGGCGTCAAGATGTAAATACACACACAAGGCAGCAAACGACAACGATGAAACTGTGTGACAGAAATCCACAGGAGGGAGAGACAGCACCCTTGGCCAAAACTCCCCACCTCAGTGCAGGGGGCTCCGACTTGAGCAAGGCAAGGGCTGTGTCACCAGAAAGAAGGGGGAAGAACGCTGTGCCTGTGAGGGTTTGGGCCACACGTGAGAGTGCAGAACCTGAGGTGCATTTGAGAAACGGACGGAACAGGTCTGGGAGAGGTTCTGGCATGGGAGGGTAACAAGAGATAAGCCCAGAACACGTGTACTTGGGTTGCCTACACGTGAACTTTGATGAGCGCTCGAGTGACCGTTTTGAATAGAGAACAGTGTGAAAGGGGCAAGATCTTAGAATAATCAGAATATGGACGGACTGCGTGGCACACACCGAGCACTGGCCCCACACCTGCTCTCTCCTCCTTCCTCAGCTTGCAGCTGGGCACATGCACGTCTGGAAAAAAGACTGTACTTCCTAGCCTCCCTTCTGGGAAGTGCCCTTAATGGGAGATGATAATGCAGAAACAAACATTAACCAATGAGGGAAGTCTGGTTTGGTGCTCTGGTTTGAAACAGGATGGATCTATGGTGTCAGAAGGCGGCTGCTGAGCTGATCAGCAGGGGCTGGGGGCTGAAAGAGGGATGTGTTGAATAATGATGAGGCATAGATGAGTCAAGTCCCTGTCACCCAGATCAGGGCCTGGCCATCTGAGTCAGGCCAGTACCCAGGGGAAAGTATTTCCGGGTCAGAGAGGCCCTTGCATGTACAAGTCCACTGCTGAGATGAATTGTCTCAGCCAGAGCTTCTCCTGCTCCTTGATTACTCCTTGGAGAGGTGAGGCGAGGTTAGTGTGCTAGCACACCTTTCTTCCTTGCAGGGCACGGTGGCACAAAAAGCCTGTTGGAAAGAGGCAGTGGGAAGAAAGAAAGGATGGGGCTGGGGGGTATCCACAGGACAAATTTGTTCAGCTGTTAGTGAAAAGTGGAACTATGGTTACATTTATTTACAAGTGTGCCCACGTTATCCTGAGTGATAAAGAAGCTCTATCTCGTGGTAACATGTACATGTGATCCAAATTCCTTCACCTGGTATGTATCTCCTCCTGCATGAATGTGGGGCCCCAGGCTTGTCTCAAGGCAAAGAGGGAGACTGCCTTGGCAGCATTTGCTGGCTGGCTTTGCATATTAATGCACCTCCTTAACTCCTAGAGGTGTCTGATATAAAATGGTCAGAAGGGCAGGCAGCCAACTTTAAAAGTACCAGGGCAGTGGCTGACTCTCAAATTCTCCATGGCAGACCGTCATTTTTCAGGCACTCGCAATGGGGCCTCAGGGCCTGGGGGCCTCGGGGCCTGGGGGTGCTGGGAGTGATGCAAGGGATGCTGGACTGCAAACTAGAAAGCTGCACTCTGACCCCAGCTCAGCTGTGTGACCTTGGGCAACATCTGGGCCTCAGTGTCCTCTCCTGTAAAGCTAGTGGCTACAGCGATGGCACCTGAGGTCCCTTCCTACACTAGCAACCCACAGTTAGGTGGTTAGATGGTCCTCCCTCCTGGGGAAGGAGGAGGATAGAAGGGGGAAGGAGTAGGGCAGGTGCCCACACACTGCAAGCTGCCCCACAGGGACCTGCTCGCCTCCAGGCTGAAGAGAAAGGAGCAGCTGTTTGAAAAGTCAGGCCCAGAGCCAAGAGGGACGCAAGCCCAGGGCAAAAAGGTGGCTTGCCCAGGGAGACACAGCACAGGCAGGGCGAGCACCGGACAAGAGGGGAGGGCAGAGACCCACACAGGTGGGAAGCCCAGCCTCTGCAGAAGAATCTGAACCATAAATACCCGCCCAATGGCAGCGTCCAACTTGTTTCTTTTATTCTGTCCGACAGTGAAGAGAAGACCCCAATCAGCCTCAGAGATCAAACCAACATGAGCAGAAGTGAATGACTGGGAACCTTTACTAATCTTTTAGTATGAGCTCTACATCCTATGAACTCTCTATGTGTATTGTCTCATAACTGTTTTGTGGTAGGTGCCACTACCACACCCATTTTGCAGGTGAAGAAGCTGAGGCTCCCAGAGATGCATCAGCAAGTGGGGGAGCTGGGAATTTTAACCCCACTCTACTTATCTCCAAAGCCACTTGATGTTAAGTATTACTCTATGGGCCAGGACTGCTAAAGGTATGTGTGACAGTCCTTCATTCCTTTAACACTCACTGACACCTACTGGGGATGATATGACATGCATGTGAATGACTATAAGAGCACGAGAGACCCGCTCCACCTGGAATTGGGGGGGTTCTGCAGAGGCAGCAGCATTTGACCTGGAAGGGTGAACAGAATTTCAAGCAGGCAGAAATGGGGGCAGATGAAGGACCAATGTGAGTAGGAAAGAGAAAATTCTAGAAATAGTGCACAGTGGTGCTGTGGGTGCAGTACAAGAACCAAAAGGTGAGAAGAGACAAGAGAGGAAGGCTGGGATCAGGGTCTGATGCTCAGGCTCAAAGGGGAGGAAGAGAGGCAGCCGACCACCTGGGAGCTACTGCAATAGTCCAAGTCAGAAGGGAGAGTGAAGAGAAGACTCAATACCAGGGGGAAGAGGAAGAGCAACAAATTGAAAACTTATTTGAACAGATAATAAAGGAGAACTTCCCCAATCTGGCAAGGGAAATAGACTTCCAGGAAGTCCAGGAAGCTCAGAGAGTCCCAAAGAGGTTGGACCCAAGGAGGAACACACCAAGACACATCATAATTACATTAGCCAAGGTAAAATGAAGGAGAGAATCCTAAAAGCAAGAGATAAGGGGACAGTAATCTACAAAGGAGTTCCCATCAGACTGTCAGCTGATTTTTCAAAAGAGACCTTACAGGCAAGAAGGGGCTGGCAAGAAGTATTCCAAGTCATGAAAGGCTAGGACCTCCATCCAAGATTGCTCTATCCAGCAAAGCTTTCATTTAGAATGGAAGGGCAGATAAAATGCTTCTCAGATAAGGTCAAGTTAAAGGAGTTCATCATCACCAAGCCCTTATTATATGAAATGTTAAAGGGACTTACCTAAGAAAAAGAAGATTAAAAATATGAATAGTAAAAAAAAAAGTCATCAAATGGAGGGTTAGCAACAGGGAAGTGGGAGGAGGAGAGAGGGGGAAAAGATATAGAGAATAAGTAGCATAGACAATAGGTAGAAAATAGACGGGGGGGCAAGAATAGTATGGGAAATGTAGACACTAAAGAACTTATGACACATGGATATGAACTAAAGGGGGGAATGTGGGTGGGAGGGGGTGGGCAGTGTGGAGGGGAGTGAAGGGGGAAAAGGGGACAACTGTAATAGCATAATCAATAAAATAATTTTTTAAAAAAAGAAGACCCGAGGAAGGAGGGAAGGGATGTCAAATGGGCAGGACCAGGAGAGTAAGCAGGAGGAAGGAGAAGTGGCAGGTGACAGCTGAGGGTGAGGGAAAGGTGATGGCCCAGGGAGGGAGAGGAGAGCAAGGGGAGCAATCCCACCCAACACTCAGGGAGCGAGGGGAGGAAGAAGAGAGCAAGCAGGAGAGAAGAGTCAGGAAGGAGGAGGTGACCAGGAAGTTGCCACATCACCACAGCCAAGAAACAGCTCTTCCCCAGCATGCAGGATCCTAAAAATGCCCTCTCAGACCCCCTAGGCTCAACCAGGCTCTTCTCTGAGGTCAGGCAGGCTGGCCTCTCTGTGCACTAGGACTCTTGATGTGTACGGCTGTGTATCATCTGCACAAATAAGCATGGAATGGAGGAGGCAGAGGGAGCAGCTCTGAGTTCCAGCCTGCCCTCTTCAGCTGCTTGTGATGCCGGGGCTGGTGTTTTCATCCACCTATCCATCTGCTAAGTGGAGTGAGGCACGGTAACATTCCAAGCAGAAACATTTAGGGGAAAGGGATGCAGAATGAGGGGGTGCTGAATGACAAAGGTGAGTGTGGCAGAACCGCACTGGTCGAAAGTCTTGCTTGGTCTGCCCCCACATAGTTTGGAAAGCTAAGCTGGGGGTATGCTCATTTGTGTGGGAGACCAGAGGGTGGGGGATATGTCCCAACTTTTTCAGCAGGCTGTTCATAACAGTTTAGATAACCTTGGTGTTTAAAACCAGTTGCCGTGGTGAATTTCATATATTAATGTTACACCACACAGTCTTCAGCTAAAATAGAAGGTTAACTTGTAAGCTAGCACAGTGGCTGGAAAATGTTCCCTGGAGGGGTAAGGAGAAAAGCATGAGACTTCTTGTAGTCCTTGGCCACCTGGGTTCAGTGACCGGATGGAGTGAAGCACAGAAGTGAGACACAGAGATGTGGAGGAGACAGCAGTCTTCTCTTCTTCCTTGACAATGCCTTCTAAGCATGAGGGAGGTTTTGTAAAAAGAAAATCAATGCATGCTCTCTGATCAACTGTAAGCAGGTAGATTTTTGCTAGGAAGAAACAAAGGCAAGGGCGAATGATTCCAGTCTCATCAGAAGCCTCAAATCACTATGCTCGTGAACTTCCCAGAACATGCTTCTGGTTCCAAAAATAAAGTTCCATGATGGTTTGATGAAGGTGTTTTTGTCAAGCAAGAGGTTCAGATTAAGCAATGAAGAATATGTGAGAAGGATAAGAGGGTGAGGACTTCTTAATTTTTAACTATGCTGAACTGTTTTTGTAGAGTTTATTTTATTTTTGAAGTAAAATTAAGTAAAAATTTAAAAAATGAGTGAGAAGCCCTGACCTGTGTGTCTCAGTGGGTTGGGCACTGTCCTGCAAAGCGAAAGGTCACTAGTTTGATGCCCAGACAGGACACATGCCTGGGTTGCAGGTTCAGTCCCTGGCTTAGGAACCTGTATGAAAGGCAACTGATTGATGTTCTCTCTCACATTGATGCTTCTCTTCCTCTCTTTCTCCCTTCTCCTCTCTCTAAAAATAAATTTTAAAAAGCATTTTTAAAAATGAGTGAGTAAACACAATAATTGATCTCCCTGTAAAACTAGCTGTTCAAATGCTAGGGCTACAACCAAGACTTGACTACCCCCTGGTGGCTGCTGACCATAAGTGCAGGCAAAGTGCATGAGTTTTGCTGGCCAAGTCAGGTCAAGGGGTCTGGTGCAAGAAAGCAGCACCAGACCACATGGCAGGATGAAGAAATGAAAGCTCCGCCACAGGTGATGCTATAGGCTGAGTTCCCATCCCCCTGTTTTCCTTGTGAACCTCATAAACAGAGGCTCCAAAGTGCTGAGAGGATAAGCGAGGGTCCAGACAGAACACTGCAGGTGAAGGGGTGAGAACAAGCTCAGAGTCTTAACAGGGGGGCTTGGCCAGAGCGCTGCCGCTGGAGAGAAGTGCCTGTGAAGATGGGAAGGTCTGTACCTGGGCCAGCCACCAGCAGTGGTGCCTGCCGAGGACCTGAAATAGGTTTGTACACCGAGAAACTGAATTTTAGAGTTACTTAACTTGAACTAATTTAAATGCGAATAGCCAGAGATGGCAAGTGGTTACCACACTGAACAGAGCAGGACTGGAGAAATCAGGAGGTTGATTCTTCAGATCAATCGACAAGGTTTAACAAGAAGCTATTTGTGTAAAACACGTAACAAATCGGCACTATTTGTTTGTTTGTTCTACGCAAGGAAAAGGGAAAAGAGTCCAGAGCCCCTCATCTGCAGAAGCTGACACTCCAATGGGAAATATGAGATTAAGGGGTGGGGGGACCACACACACTCTGGGGAAGAAGAACCCACAGTTCACAGGACACCTGCTTTCCTCAGAGCTGCCACCTGAAACAGGCGACCTGACTGACAGGCTTGGTCCCACTGCACCTGCTCTGGAGAAAGGATGTCCAGGGACAGGAGCACAGCATTATTTTCAAGTTACAAGATATGTGAAAAGTAAGGTCGGTTTAACCAGGGCTGAGACTTGGGCAGATGGAACAGACCTAGTATGTGGTTCAAGTTCCAAGGGGAACAAGGTGGCCTAGAAATCTCATGGTTTTTAAACTTTTGATCAATTTGTTTCACTATGGTTTTTTTGTGTGTGAAAATGTGGTTTGCTTAATGAATGAATTTCCAGAGCATTATTTTTCTAAAAGGGAGAGAAATTTCCAGTTCTAGTCTTAACAAGTTCTGTGGTGCTACCTTCCCTCCGGGTGTAATTAACAGCCAAGGCCTAGCAAGGAGGCAGTCAGCAGACGGCCTGCCTCCAAGAAAGTGCAGAGAAGTGTGTGTCCCCAGGGAGGACACCGCAGTTTTCCCTGAAAGCAAAGGTACAGCAACACTTCCTGGGGACCGGGATGAGACTACAAGGAAGACCGGGGGTGAGATGGGGGCTCACAGGCCTGAGGAGAAATTTCCCATCTGTAATTTGTTTTGCTTTAGCTTTTCTAGTTCTAAGATAATATTAACATAAATAACAACTTATATTTGTACAATGATATAGTTTGAAAAGTTTCTTCACACTTCATGATGATGCAAACAAAACACTGTAAACATTCTTCTTATTCTCTTCCTTCTCTCTTTTTTTTTAGGGAAAAGGCTTAGGGCACAAAGTTATAAGAAAAAAAATTGTATAGCCAAACGGCCTATTTCTTTTGTGTTGAGCTCAGCGGGTTGCACCCAGGGAGCCATCAATGAAAGAAAAAAGAGCAGACGATAAGGGAGGAGTGACCCCCTCATCCAGTCACCTGATCCCAGCCTCCTTTTAATCTGTTCAAGCTAAAACAATCTTTTAGTTACCTCACACTCTCTCTCTAATCCATTTGACTAAAAATAGTACTTATTTAGAGCAAGAACTGATTTGTAAGTTGAGGGTGTTTTCTGGAAAGAGCCAGGCAGGGTCCAAGAGCCATGCGTAGGGTGACCATCAACCCTGCTTGCTTGGAACAGACCTGGCTGTACCTGTCGTCCCAGCGAAATTATGACAGCGCCCCTTTCACTCTCAGATGTGTACTGGTTTGGACATTAGGTCATATGTCACCCTAGCCATGGGTGACTTGTCAGGTGTCTTTTTTTTCCCCCACAAAATTGCTCTGACTGTTCTCCTGGAGTAATCAACAAGGTTGTTCAGGCTCAGCTTTCTCGTTCTCAAGGTGGATGTCTCTAAGGAGGTAAGTGTGCATAATCCAGGGATGTTGAAGAAGTTAACGTTTGAACCCTAATCACCTGTGCACTTATGGTTCTGAATGCAGGCCTCAAGCAGGGACCCAAACAGAGCTGGCTATTTAAAAATCATCTGGGGAACTTGTTAAAAATAGAGATTTATGAGCCAGCTGGCTGGGATTCTGATTCAGCACATCTGAGAACCTACTGAAAAACAGAAAACAAAGCTTCCCAGGTGGTAAAGACATGTCAGCCAGATTTGGACCCACTGGCCCCTGCCTGGGGTGATCCACTGTTGCTATGGAAACCTCTGATTTACCCCTCAGCCAAACTGGAGTTTATTTCTTCTTCTTCTTTAGTACACATCTGTTTCAAATATAAAGGGCATTATTTTTGGAAGAGAAGATCTGTTTCTTCTCTCAAGATATTTATATTTATAGAGGAAAAGCAAAGTCCCCCAAAGGCAGAAAATTTTCTCATCTGAAACCCAATTCAGCAGGAAGCAGGCATCCCTCACTACTTTAGTACTTCTAGAAGGAACTATTGAGATATTATTTCCTGAGGCAAGTTTCAGACTGTCTGCAGCTTCCCTCAGGGTTAGTCAATTGCAGGTGCCCAGCTGGAAGGGCCTGGGCTCCCCGGCTTTCCCAGGTGGTCAGAGTGCCAGGGAGACTGGCCAAGATGGCAGCAAGACCCTGGGGGCTCCAGCTTGAGGCAGACCTGGCAATGGATGGCCCTAAAAATTACCACCAGAATAAAATTTATAGACCCGTGGCTGGGTGGACAGATGACCACATTGAGCCACCCTGATAAATACACCACATTTACGCTCTATGACTGAGTTGAGGAAAGAGCAATAACCCATCTTCTGTGAGGCCTCAGAAGCAGAGGAGATGGGGTCAGGAGAGGGGCTGAGGGAAGGTTTCTGTAGCCTTATGTTGTAAAGTTGGCTGACGAATTCAGAATTTAGCAATTCTGAGTTCTCTTTTCTTTCAGCTTAAAAATAAAAGCATGAAATGGTTGCATCTCATACAGAAAGATCTTGGAATTCACTGCTCTTTGTAAATCCTGCTATACCTCTGTGGGACACCAAAGCAGAATGTCCCCTCCAAAGACACTCACTGGGGCCCATCGCCTTGCTAGCAGCTATTGCACTGAGGTGGGCGAGGCCCCTCCAGGTACCAGCTGTAAGAGGTTCTGCGTTACAGAGGGAGCTGGTCCTTCTCTGAAATAGGAATCCTCCCCTTTGCTCTCTCTCCCAGCCCATGTTTGCAGAACTCCTTGACTTCAGATGTAAGGTGCTTTTCAAACAGACACTCAGCCCTGGGTGCTGAGTCTTTCTGCCAGAATTGTTGCTAATGTGCTTCGCCCTGGTTCAGGGCACAGAAAATCCAGCTCAGTGCCCTGATCCAGCTGGCTGTCAGCACCCTCCACCACACCACCCTCCCAAAGCCCATGAGCACCAGGATCTCTGTTAATAGCCCTCTTCCAAACCCTTTCACAGCTCTACCTCCTTTTGCCTGTGAACCCTCACACAGGGCCACCCAGGACTTACAGCTCCCCTTTGCTAACTCAACTCACCTCCCAACTACAGCACTTCCCAAACATTAGGGAAACTGCCTCTCTTCCAACCCTAGCTCCTGAAAAGCCCCACTCCGCATGTGGATTTGGGCAAGGGGTAGTCACCAGGAAAACTAGACCAATCTGCTGAATTTATTCTGAGTAAACATCTACTGATTTAATTTTACAAGGCAGAGCACATCATGAGAAACTGACACAATGAAAAGGAGCACATGATGTGAGAAGAAACTAAGAAGGAACACAGAGGACCTGTGAATGGGGCTGGGAGGAAAAGAAGTAAAGCTAACATCACAATATCCCACCAGACCAGTGTTCTTCAAAGCCCCTCCTCCCATAGCTGCTGCTGTTACACGTAGCATTGCCCTTTGTGTCTGAGCCACTCAGCTTTCTCTGGGAGCCCAGGTCCTTCCCTGTACCTGTTGGGCCACTCACCTGGGAAGCTGCAGAAACACTGTCCTTCCCACCCCTTCCCTCCTCCATTCATCCTAGGCCTAAGCTCCAAGTAATTTAGAGGATGTTAAACTAGGACCCACAGTTGAGTTTCAGGGGCTCTGGGAACCTCTTAACATTGCACGCATTCTGTTGTGCATACACAGGCATGCGCAATTGTCTGGGCACAAGATTCACCATGTTCCCATCAGATTTTCAAAGGGACTCAAACAAGGATGAGGAACCACTGATTGGTCCTTAGCGTGTCCTGTGCGAGTTGCCCAGGGGATGAGCAGGGCAGGCTGGGGGGACTGAGATGCTCACACAGCCTCGGTGGACAGGGCCCAGCACCATACCTTGGAGGCAGCCATGACCGCTGCTGTGGCCGCCACGTTCAAGCCCCGCTTCCCAAAGTGCACGAGGGCATCGTAACTTCGGTCTTTTGCTTGGACCAGGCAATCATCGATTTCCTGTTAAAGGGAAAAGAAACACACTGAGTTGGAAGGTTCGGGTAGATTTCCATTCCTCTTTCTCCATTCTCCAGAGGTCTGGGCTTGGCACCTTGCCCAGTCACTGATTCTCACTGGGACCAAAGTCATAAGCACCTTGGGTGTGTGTAGACTGGTGGTGAGGGGGAAGACAGAGGAGGTACAGGGAAATGGAAATGGAGTTTTGTGAAGACAGCAACTCACAGACCAAGGAAGGTTTTCTTCAAGCAACACCTAAGGACTGTTCCTATGGCCCTCTAACATTCCAGGGAGGCTCCAGGGTACCAGATGTGGACACTCCTTCCAGTCTGCACACAGCCACTCTCTAAGACACTGAAGGACTCTGGGGTGCAGGGAATGCCAAGAGTAAAGTGTCTAACCTCAGACCTGCCACCAACTGGCTGTCGGGCCTTGGCAAGTACTTAGCCTCTTCACACAGTTCTGTCTTCTGAAAATGGGGGCAGTGATAGCACCTAACTCGGGAGCACAGTGAGGGTTACGTGAGGTCATTTTCAGTCAAGTATCTGACACAGTGGCTGGTTTCCATAAGTGAGAACCATTGAGATCTTCCTTTTCTCCAGTGGTTGGGCCCTTGTAGCTCTAAAATTCCATTATTGTATCGCTATTTCATACTACACCCAAATACCTCCCCATGTGCCTATCGAGAGGGATTAGGGTACAGAAAGAGTTATTATTAACTCTTTTATTTTTGTTGATAAGGGAGATAATTTTGTAGGTAATGAAATAAAAGCAGAAATTAGGGGTCATGACCCAGCATCATGCCACAAGGTAAAGGTAAGGTGGGAAAGAGAACTGAGGTTGCCTTCGGGGACTAAAGACAACTAAAATATTTGCTTAAGTTCAAGTCTGAATCAAGTCTGGCTTATTCTTTTCATTGGTTGGTTTGTTTTGGGTTGTTCTGTTATACATGACAGCTGTTGTGTAATCACAGCAGCTCATTTCAGAGTTCAGTCAGACAATGACCTCTGGCCTCTGTCTCCTTTGAAGTTCAGCACACTGGTGCATTTCCTCTGCTTTGAGGTGCCAGGTGGGACAGTCAACCTAAGCTTCCCCAGGAAATCACCACAGTAAGTTTGCAGTGACCCCTAACTGATTCTGGGAGTGATTCTTGGCAGTTCTTAAGAGTCAGCCACCTCCACTTGGATGGAAGTTACAGTGGCGGCTTCAGGGTGAGCACAGCCTTTGGGGAAACGAAGGTAGGAAGAACAGGAATTTGATAACCAGATCAACAGAGGGATCACCATTCCTCGAAACTGACCCTCACTGGTTCAATTCCTAGTCGGGGCACATGCCTGGGTTTTGGGCCACGTCCTTGGTAGGGGAAGCGTAAAAGGCAACCACACATTGATGTTTCTCACCCTCTTTTTTTCCCTCCCTTCCCCTCTCTAAAAATAAAGAAAATAAAATCTTTAAAAAAATGAATTACATGCAAAGATGTTTATGATCTCAGAATACAAACACTGTATTTATGTTTTCTTGTTTTGGGGTTTGTTTGTTTTTTAGCTTTTGATTTTTTTTTTTTTTTTGGTGCACTTAAAATTTTATTTAAAGAAAGGTTACACAGACTGGTATGAATGAAAAAAGAAGTTATCAGGCAAATTAGTAAGACAGAGGTAATGTTTATTTTAATGCATTTCACATTCATTACTGTATGAAATATTTTAAAAATAGTACAATCCACTGAAAGCAAATTTCGCAAATTAGGTTCAGTGGACATGTTAAACAAAAAATAATTTTATAGCCGTAGCTGGTGTAGCTCAGTGGATTGAGTGCTGGTCTGTGAACCAAAGGGTTGCTGGTTCAATTCCCAGACAGGGCGCATGCCTGGGTTATGGGCCAGGTCCCCAGTTGGAGGCATGTAAGAAGCAACTGATCTCACATAAATTGATGCTTCTCTCGCTCTCTTTCTTGCTCTCTCCCCCTTTCTCTAAAAGTAAATAAATAAAATATTTTTAAAAATTTTATAGTGACATTATCTTATAAGTAGCTTAGAATTAAGTTTCTTTTCAAAAGATATGTTATAATTCTTACTTGAATTCTTGGTTATTATTGATCCTTTCCTGCAATTTCTCCCTGTCTTTTTTTTTTCCATCTCTGGCATTAGACAAATCTACATTTTTATTTAAAGGATGTTTGTGAAGCACTTTGAAGCAAAACAAACATAAAAGGTAGAGCTCATGAAACAAATTATTATGACTATTCTTATTAATACTTACCAAGTGACAAGTACCAAAATAACACATTTCATTGATAGTATACATTTTATCACTGAACAATAAAGCAAACACTGTACTGGAAATTTTAAATATTCCAGTCTCTTTTGTAGCTGCCTGGTCAGTTCCAGTCATTTAATTTCTCAGTGCTTCAGTCAATTGTCTGTGTAAATCACACCTGCAACAGGACAGGGACTAAGCACGACAGAAGGGAGGAAATTCGGTTTGGGGAGTTGAATTATGAGTGAATCTCTTCTGTCTTTTATTTCAATTTATCAAAATGTCTTACAATAAAAGATGTCAAATAATATCTTTTTAAGAACTTCACAACTATTTCTAAATATATCAGAAAAATAGAGTTTAAAAAAAGACTAGAAGGAGCAACTAGCTGGGGACAAATAACCAATCAAGGGTCTCCTGCAATAAAGTAACCTGCCCTTTGTGTATATTACTTTTTAAACTTCACTGGCTGGAAGGTGTGACAGGCAAAGCAGCATAAATTACCTTTTCTTTTGAAGACAGCGTGGGGTGTACGAACTTCCTGTATAGGAGGCTGGAGCCTTTTGTGTAGGGAGATAGCAGCCAGGCTACAAATGCTATTTTTAGTTCATAATAGAATGGAAACCTGGAGAGAGATGAGAAATACACATTCCCATTAGGTTCTTGGCTGCACTGCCCTGGGCCTGGGAAGGATGAGACCCGGCACAGACACCTGTCCTGCCTGCACAGGGCTGCAAGGCCCCCGACTCCTCCTTTCCCCACCCAGCAAGGTATGTGCACACGTGCACACATAGCTCAAGCCCGGGGCCTCTTCTGAAAGTCAGGAACCCAGGTTCTGTCCAGCAGTCTCCCCAGGGCCACGCCTGACAACTGCAGGCTCTTCCTGCTGGTCTGCACTCCTTCAGGTTGGAGCCTGTGCCCCAGCCACAGACTGCAAGCTCAGGCCCCTGTGCCACATACCCAGCCATTCACTCTTACAAGCACCTGGAGGATACACCACAGGGCAGGGCGACTCTCTTATGAGAATAAAAGCCTCCCATTCTTGTGTCTTCTCAGCCCCAAAAGAGGCAGGGACAGAAGGGAAGATGCTACTCACCCTACACAAGTCAACTACAGGCAAACAGAGCTTATCCTTTAGGTGCCAAGGAAAGAAGAGTTGGGGGCATGGGTCACATACAATCTGGAGTTTGGGTCCTGCATACCATTCACTTACCCCATCAACACTTGCCAGGACCTACAAGTGCTTGTGCTGAGCACTGAGGAGACAGTGTGAGCAAAGACCTAAAACCTGAAACCTTGTAGAGCTCCCAGTCTAGTGGGAAACACAGACAAGATCCTGACATCATCGACTGATAGTGCAGTCAGGGAAAGAGAGAGTAAGCAAATACTCACAAATAAGATAGAACAGCAACCTGAGACAAGGGCTATAATGGCCCTCTACTAACCCATGAGGTGCCTTTGAACATACTGGAGAAAGCCAGCCTATCAGCTGGGTGCCGTGCTGCGAGCACACCCACTACAAATGGGCTCCACTGAATTGCAGCCCTGTGGGGAACTGCCCTGCCTAATTTCAGAAGCTGTAATCCCCCATGGCTAAGGCTGAGTAAAGGACCTTGGGACCATAAGCCACTTAGAAGACAAAGCTTATCTTCCTTGTAGGGACACCACCTCTGTCCCCTTTCTCTTCACCCTGCTTGGCCCTGAGCGATGACTGGTTAAGTCAATGACGGGTAAGATTCTGCAAAAGAGGAACGACCTAAGACAGGCACAGTCTTGAAGGGGCCTTCAGGGAAGGACTTGGGGGGCTATAGAAAAGGGGGTGATGGACCCTCACCCCTCTGCTTTGACATAGCCTGAGCCCTCATTCTGTCTGAGAGAAGTCTTCTAATCTCTTGGCTGCCTTACTTCCCCTGCCAGACTTAAGCCTGAAACAATGACACAGGGTGGTGCAGCCCTGTGCTGGAAAAGGCAGGTTTCCCAGGGTGATCAGGCCTAAGAAAGAATACATAAAATCCAGTGAAACCTGCTCTGCTACAAATGCTCTCAATTAAATGATAAGGGTCTGAGCAGAAAATGAGTTTGTTTCCCAAAGTTTTGTAGCCCTTTAGATAACAGACCCTGACTCAGAATAAGCCATGGTAGTTCTTTGTGTGTTATCTGTTGTTTGATCCTTACTGCCTGACAATGATTAATGAGCTTTACCCGTTTTCCTGTGCAAATTGAAAGCCAATAAAAACCTGTCGAGGCAAGGGTCGGGGTGCTCTCCCCTTGAAAGAGTAGCCATGCTGTACCTTTTCCTCACAGGACTCGGTAGGCCATGTGAATTTGTCTTGTATCTCATCCATAATGCTGCGGACACTGCAGGCTGGTGTCCAAGACAATAAGGGTCCAAGCAGGAACTGAGTTTGTTCCCCAAAGTTTTATGGCTCTTTAACTATCTGACCCTGACTCAGAATAAGCCCTCAGAGTTCTTTAAATTTTATCTATTGTTTAATCATTTCCACGTGACAATGATCTATGAGCTTTATGTATACATCCTGTATTCCTGTGCAAATTGAACCCAATAAAGGATCTCCCCTTGAGAGAGTGGCCGCGCCATCCCTTTTCCTCCACAGGAGTCGGTAGTCCATGTGAATTTCTCTCATCTCATCCATAACCCCTGGGACCCCAGGAGCCAGGATCGGAGTCACAGCTCCACTCTGCCCTGAGCCAGATAGCTTGTGCTATGAAAAACCTGAGCGACCTCATTCAGCTGCCCTGATGTGTATGAACCATGTCCAACTGACTCCTTTATTGGGCTCTCACTCTCTGGGCCACTACCCATCTGCCCTAATTATTCCAGGGTCAGGTGTCAGACAAACAGAGACTGCTCCTACACTCCAGAGCCCACCGAAATTGTTCGATCCTAAACCTAGCCAATAATAAACCTGCTTGTCCATCCCTTTCATGGAAATGGTAATATAGGCTCCTCCCTACATTTCCTACCTCTGTCCCCATGTGGTGCTGCGGTTCTCTGTCCCTAGGGATCCGTGGGGACACCCTCTTCCTGAATGCCCCTCAGCAACTAGAGGGCACTTCCATGTCAAGATCGTTTAATGTTTCACAGCCAGAGAGAAGGGGCTGAAGGAACGGAGGGGAAAGCAAATGACTGGTGAGCTCAGTCACCCACACAAGACACACAGATAGTCCCAAGAGGCTCTGTCCCACTGCACTCTTCCATTCATTATGTAAAAAAAAATATTAAAATGGGTAATGCATATAGTTTAAAAATTCTAAATGTCCGAAACACACAACGAAGAGTCTCCTTCCCATCTCAGACCTCTAGCCCTTTTCCAAAAGCAAATCCATCATCAGTTGCTTGGGCATCATTCCAGAAGTAGACCAGGGCTAAGAAATACCATCGTGTGGGTGTGTATGAGTCCCTTAACACCCCCATGCACACAAAGAAGCTTTCTCTACTCCCCTCCTGTCCTTTGCTCCCTGTCCCCTGCCCCTCCCCCCCACACACAACAAACAGGATCCTCTGGGGATTATTTCAAACTGCCTCGGGAATCATCACACCAGGATTGGGCCCTTGTCACGCGTAGATCATTACAGTCTTGGGAAACACACCGTGTTTCCCAAGAGGCCTTGGGGTCTCTTGGCCCTACTGACAAAATGACCACCAACCACGTCTGCTTCCAGCCCACTTACCACATTCCAGCCTTCACCCAAGAAGTGGAGAAGGACCCTGCTCTTTCTGGGAAGACACAGCCTGAATGGCCTAACCCATCAGGTGTGAGGAGAGAAGGCCGGGTGCTCCCACCACATCTCCCCCACAGCTTTGGAGGCACAGGCCCCACCTGGGGCTGCCCGGGGCAGCTGTTGTCTCCCCACCCTGCCGACATCACCCCTTCACCGCAGAGGGGTAAATGTTTTCTAAGAGGGCTGGACAAGAGATGAAACTGTCAAAAATACAAGTAACACAGGTAACTTTAACAGTGGTATTTCTGGGGAGGGAGACTGAGAGGACAGACTTTTAGTGCATTTCAATTTTATCTTGCCATGTGCATGCAGTATTTTATATACTTTTAAAAAAACTAAATGAAATCACCTGCACAAATTGTGAAACAAGCCACCATCCTGCCTCTTCTATGATCATACACAATTGCTGTTTTCATGAAGACAGAATGCTTTTTAAAAGTCAACTACTATGAAGAGGGCACTGTCCTAGGGGCAGGGTGAGAAGGGGGAAAGGGGGTGAGAGAGGCAAAAACATGAGGGGCGCTCTATAATCCTGGGCGTGAACAAAAGTTAACGACATTTCTAGGAGGCCAGAAGGTCCATGTTAGGACAGATGCTCTTCTTTTTTTCATTATTATAGAGATTGGGGCTGCTGAGCTGATGTCCACGTTGCTGGAAGGAACACAGGGTTCTGCCTGTCAGAGAGTCCTGTCCTGTGCCCACTCCCAGGGAGAGAGGGAGGAGGGAGAGGGAGGACTGTCCCAAAAGAAAACTGTGATCTGTAGCTCTGCAGACCGGCAGAAAAAGAGCAAGCAGGCCTCGGGCATGATGAGGCTGTGGGTCACAGCAAGGAGGAAAGGTTCCCAAGGAACCCCTTCCCTGCAGAAGTGAAACTCAGGGCCCCAGGGGAGGGGCAAGGGGCTCTTGCTTCCCACCCAGAAACTGTGTGAACAGGTCTGGCTAAGAGGGACAGGATGAGGCCTCCACAGGGATCAGGAAGAGAGGGTGCCTCTACACGACCTGAGTACATGTCCAAATATGCCAGGTATCAGATACCCTCCTGTAATGGGCAGATTTTAGGTCCCATGACCTTCTCATTCCAGTGTTACTCCCATAAACATGTTCTCTTAACAAGGCAAAGGGATTTTACAGGTGTCATTAACATACTCATCAGAAAAAAAAAGATTACTCATCAGATGACTTTAAGATAGGGAGATTATATTAGATTATTGGGGTAGGCCTAATCTAATCACATAACTCTTAAAAACGAAAGCCAAGATCTCTCTCTGACTGGTAGCAGACGACAGACATTCAAAGCAGGAGAACTCAACAAGCCATTGTTGGCTTGAAGATGAAGGGGGTGGTACATGTCAAGGAATGGGGACCCCAGTCTTATGACCACAAGGAACTGGATTCTGCCAACAACCTAAATGGGCCTCGAAGTGGAGTCTCCCCCAGAGCCTGCTGGTGTGAGTGCTGGTGGGCCCACACCCTGGTCTTGGCCTTGTGAGGTCCTGAGTGGAGGACTCGGTTGATTCTACATGGCCTTCTAACTCACAGAAACTATTAAATAAATTTCTGTTGTTTTACACTGCTAAATTTGTGGCAGTTCGTTATAGCAAAAATAGAAAGCCAATACACCTCCCAAAATCAAAATCAAATCAACTCCGCAAATGGTTGTCGAGCACTTACTAGGCATCAACTCTAAAATTTCAGGAACGCAGCTAAGGACATATTTCAGCCACCAGGAAGGGGCACAGCCATCATCAGACAGGATTTCCATTTAGCCAAAAGCAACAAGACTGAAATATCGATATTCCTGGGAAAGAGCTCCTAAGATAAACACTATTCCCCATGACGTTCGTGAGAAGAAACAGGAAGATAGCAGGAGGCCACCCGGCACCAGACAGAGAACACCATTAAGAGGGAAAGGTGGACAACAGGAGCTGGCCATGCCGTTCCACCAACTACATAGTCCTGCCTGGCCCTGGCCATTACCCTCACCTCCCTGGGACACAGAGGGGCCACCCCAATGCAGCTCTGCATAAAATGGGGCTGGCTCCGGAGCCTGGGAAAGACAAAGGATGGCTCAGCAGAGCGCCTTTTCCACTCCTAGAGACTCAGCCCCATCCCAAGTCCATTGTGTATCTGGGCTCAGGGCAGTGCAGGGGGCGGGGGGGGGGGGTGGGCACAAGCATGTTAAATTAGGTAATCCCGAGGCCACAATGACTGAGACATCTATTTCTCCCAGTGGAGATGAACACCAGGCTCCTTCAGGGGAAAACTACCTACTAAGGTCACTGACCCAAAAGAGGGTTCAGAGAAGTGGTGTTCAGGTCTGGTCCTTGGCCTCGGACAACCTGGAGGGCAAGTTCACACTGATCCTTTCTGGGTAAGGACTTCTTCCTCCAAAACAGAAATACCTATTATTTTTTCTGATGATGTCTGAGCATGGTAAAACATTCACACAACATAGCAAATGTGGAACCAACTCCACAATCCCAAGTTGTAAAAATAACCCTGGTTAACCGATGGGTATTTTCCACATGATTTTTAGTATGCATTCACATGTACACAGACCAACTCAGTCCCTTCAAACAGAAACAGGATACTAGATATTATTCACTGACTCTTTCACCTAAAAAGATACATCAACACACAGAACTGGCTTATGATTCTCACCTGTTCCATTGCTGTAACAGCTTCATTGTTTATAACAGAAAAAAACTGCCCATCAAAAAGGGATTTATCAAATAAATCATGGCCCATTTATAGCATGGAATTCTATACGACCATTAAAAATATAAATGTTTATGCTGATGTGTATATGTATGTAAACACAAACTTTTTTAAAGTAAAGCATATATGACTATGAACAGTAGCTACAGTGGGAATGAATACTGTGGGAGGGAAACTCAGTTTTGTCACATATTTCATGTACTTTTTCATTCTTCTTTTTTTAAAATGTAGGAACGCTTCTTTATTGACTCCATTAATTGAGGAATTGTGTTTATCTTGTCCATAATCATACCATTATAAGAACAAACCTGCTCTTATAAGGTCACCGAATATTTCCTTGAAGAACAACTTCATAGAATAATTTATTAAAAACAACCCAGTTAAAACCCCTGCCCCTGCTCCTCTGTTCCGCAGAAAGGTTCGAGATGGCCTGTAGACCCCCCATCTGTCCCGTGACACTAGGCAACACCTTCCCTTCGAAAGTCCCAATTCTTGGAGTACTTACCAACAAAGGAAGATGTCGGTGAAGGTCTCTGCTGTGGTGAAAAGTGCAAATATAATCCAGTACATCATCCATTTGACCTGCAGATGATAAAGTAACAAAGCTAGCAGAGAAGGTCAAGGGTGAATGGCTGCCCAACATCAACAAGAAAAGGCCCAGACAGTGGATGTGGAGGCGTGTCCAGGCAGTGTACCCTGCACTTCTCCCCTTCTTTCCCAAGGTCTAGTTCCACACTTGACCTTGGGGCTGGAGGCAAACAGGCTGTTTCCACAACCAACCCAGGCTCAAGGTCAATGTAGACCCTGGGTGATCTTCAATAGCTCTGGGTGGGCCAGGGAGACCTACAGACCAGGAGTAACTCAGGACCCAATACCAGGTGAGTAAACTTTCCAGAGACACCATGGAATGAATTTTAACAAGACCAGACTTTCTGGGATGAAACAGTGGGAGTCCTCACTGGCCACCTAAGAATCCTTTCCTGTGGGAAACCCCACAGCCCCTTGAAGAAACTAGATCTTTTAAAAAAATCTCTCCTACATGACCATTTCTACTGCCTCTCTCCCCCCACCACCAGTCAAGGCATTGGTCTCCTCTCCCCTGAACTAGAGACTCCTGTTCCCCTTGTCTCATGGCTTCCCCTCACTGACCCATCCTACACACCATCCCCGTACTGATCTTCCGAAGACATGAGCTCATCAGACTATAATTTAAAATCTTCTGTCCTGGCTGGTGTGGCTCAGTGGATTGAGTGCCACTGGCCTGTGAATTGAGAGGTCACCAGTTCGATTCCTGGCCAGGGCACATGCCTGGGTTGCAGGCCAGGTCCCCAGTAGGGGGTGTGCAAGAAGCAACTGATCCATGTTTCTCACCAATGTTTCTCTCTCCCTCTCTTTCTCCCTCCCTTTCCCTCTCTCTGAAAGTAAATAAATACATCTTTTAATAAATAAATAAATAGAATCTTCCAGCCTGGGGAAGGGAATGCAGAGTAGGCCAGGGAGTGCAGAAGGGCTGCTCCTGCTCACACCACGGCCGGCTTGGTTGGAGACCCAGGAGGCTACTGTGTCCTGTCCTCAGAACAACGGGACTCAGCATTTGAGGTGGCAGGGGCATGTTCATTGTGGGGATGCTGCTGGTGCCAGTGCTGCTGAAGGCCGCTGTGGACAGCGAAGACTTGGCAGGATCATCAAGCAGAAATCTTTCCACATTTCTTGAATGCCCCATGGCTAAACCAACAGGGAATACCCTACATGTGCCTTTAAGCTATACAAGTGAATCCAAAAGCACTATGAAACCATCTACAACTCCGGTTTCCTCAGTGATAGTCCTCAAAATCCATAGCAAAACTGCCAACAACTCCAGTTTCCTCAGTCTCAAAAAATGTAACAGTCACCACACTGAAACCATTAGCAACATCAGCAGTCTCAACAAATATGTCTTCTACCCCCTTAAAGCCTACACCCAAAATAACACGTATTTCACAGAACACATCCCAAGTGTCCACACCCATGACGACCACAGCCCACAATAATTCGGTGGCATCTGTTTCTTCTTCAGTATCACAGCAAGTGTAAATTCTAAAGAAGATGAAGGACCGCAATTTGATACTGGCAACCTTGTTGGTGGTTTTGCATTACACTGAGAATTTTATCTACTCTTTACCTTGGATGCGAAACGTATTATTCAAGGAGAGGCATTTGGTATTGAGCCTTTGATGAATGTGCTATCATTTAAGGAAATCTAGGGCCCAATGGAAAGATGATTGAGGCGACCCTATCAATTCATTGAAGACAATATTCTCTTTTTGAAAATAGTTTAAACAGACCATATATATTACATATAATATGTAAAGATGTAAAGACCCCTCATGATTACTAAAGGTAAAAAGGGTTCAGTCTGGGTTTTTAACAAACATTTGGAGCACACAGTTAATGCAATGGCTCTATTCACTTTTACAAAACACATAGTAAGACGAACAAGTCCTGTCCCATCAGTCACAAAGGGCTAGTAACTGGAAGACGGCCTCACTGAAGGGCACGATGCCACCTGGGCATTCAAACAAGGAGCTCGTCACAACACTCGGGATGCTGTCTTCCTTGCTCACACAAAGCACGCGGCACTGTTCAGAGATGCATACGTGGTAATCACTCATGCCACACAGCAGGAGTTTTATGAATGAACCAGCTCTACACATAATTTTAGTTTATGTATCTCTTCAGAAAGCATCAATATTTTATATATTTTAAAGCTAAGGACTTAGTTTAGAAACAAAACGCATGCATTTCTGTCCTCCCTCAAGAAAGATCAAATAACACCAGAACAATAGCTGAACTTAGCCCTGTTACAGCACCACTGGAGAGCCTGTGTTTTCATTAACACCTTCTTTCAAGCTTTCAGTGGCAGTTGACATAATTATCTTTTTTCTCTCTGTGTAATTTCAGTGAATCGCAATGTTTAACATGATGTTTTAAAGATGGGGTGTACAACCTGCGGCCTGCGGGCTGCATGTGGCTCAGGAGGGCTATGAATGTGGCCCAAGACAAAAATCATAAATTCACTTAAAACATTATGAGATTTTTTTGTGATTATATGTCGCAATGCATTTAAAGTGTAGCCCAGAGATGCCAAAAGGTTGGACACGCCTGATAGTCGTTAGTATCAAATAAGTTAAGAAGTTGGATTATTTGCTACTGTGAGACTATTCTCACCACTGGAAATTGCTTTATTTCATATTCAGCTGTTAATTATATATTAGTAAATATCTGTAAGAGATGGAGAGCTGCTTTCCATACCTAGAAATGTTTCATGTAGTACAAACACACCTAGCTTAACGAAACCCCTTACACAATCGCCAAAACAACACTGGCATCTGTGCAGGCAGAGCTGGAGGCCGCGTGCTGCTCACCAGGCTGAGGGCTACGGAGCACCCCTCCAGCCGCTGCACCTGCAGGATGAAAACACTGCACCTTCCTGCACTGTTAGTTTTACTCCGAAGAATGGAGAAACAGCATTTTTACATTAAAACACCAAGGTATTTTAGAATAAACTCTTACGAAGTTTTAAAACAGGAATTCTCAAGACAGGAAACTTCCTGCTGCCTTAGAGGGTGGGTCAAAGGCAGGTTTACAGTTGTTTGTATGGAAAACAATACAATAATTAATAAATAATGACACAACAAAAAACTCCGAGTTTCGTGTACTCACAACTGCAAAGCTACCCTGTATCTGGGCATTCCTCAGACCACTCCTCCTCCTCCCTGCAGAAGAGGAAGCACTTATAGATGTACTAAGTGAATGCAGAGAAAACGCACAGTACTGTAGCAACACCAACATTCGCCAACACACTTCGGAGCGTTTTCACTTTCACAGTTTGTATTCAAGCACTCAAAACTCAGGAGCAAGTTTTGACTAAAGAAATATTTAGTTCATACTAAACACTAAGAAAGCATTTCTACCTTAGATTGGTTAAAGTAAGCTCTGGCCCGGCAGCTCAGTTAGTTTGAGTGCCATCCTGGACACCAAGAGGTTGCAGCTTCGATTCCCAGTCAGGGCACGTACCTAGGTTGCGGGTTTGATCCCTGGTCAGGGCGTGCATGAGAGGCAACCAATTTACATGTGTCTCTCCCTCATTCTCCCCCCACCCCTTCTTCTCTTTCTAACATCAGTAAGCACAACCTTGGGTGAGGATTTTTTTTTAAAAAAGGACAATGACAACAATTTAAAAACCCCCTTCCTTGACAAAACCCTTAACTACAAACTTCTCCAGTGAGTCATTGGCACTTGCAGTGTGCACTTCATCACCCGCTCCTTACTCAGTGCACAGCCTCCACTACCATCCGTGCTGCTCTCCGGGGGGTTCCATTTAAGAACATACTTCAAGGAAGTGTGCAGGACCCTTTTTCAGGTTTTTGCTTGACTTGCTTGACTTGCTTGACTTTTTAGCTGGATGTGAAACTATCACTTCCGGAAAAACTCGCCCAACGCAACTGAACTGGATTCCCTCTTGAGTTTCTGGCTGCCTCTCAGGCCCGTCGACTCCTCCCAGGGCTGTGTTTTAGACATTCTCCTCAACTCTGGACTAGACACTCTCCCTGGGTAGAACTCGGCACTTCTCACGCAACTCAGCCAACCGATCGGCAAGTTCTATCACTGGACCCTCTTATTTATGTTAAACCTATCTTCTGTCTCCACCCCCTTGGCCATCTCCTTACTTCGCACCTCGAATATCTCCTGTCCAGAACAGAACCACAGTCTTTTGCTTGGTTTCTATACCTCTGCCCCCTTCCCAGCCTGCCCTCCGTATTCCAGTCAGAACGATCTTGTTAAATCCAAATTTGATGATTCTGCTTCCTATCTTAAAGCCTTCAATAGTTCCTTATTGCTGTTAAGATAAAGCCCAAATTCCTTAAATTGGCATAAAAGTCCTTGCATGAACTGACCCCTCACTATCTCTATTCTTGAATTTTCCTCTCCATTTATAACGAATCCCTTTCAGTTCCCTGAAAAGTGCATCTTCTTTTGTCTCCAGATTTCAGCCTTCAGATCTCAGCCTAAATGTCTGAGGTTTGGGTAAGTACACTCTCCTTTCTCCCTCCCACGGGGTCACACACGCTCCCTATCATAACATTTATCACTCTGCTTTGAGAGTGCCTGTTTATTCCTGTGCTTTTCTGACTGCATTACAAATTCCCTGAGAGTGGACACCAGCTCTTTTTGCACACTGTTGTATCTTTAGTGCCCCAACAGTTCCTGGCACACAGTATGTACTCAGTGAATACGTTCTGAATGATGGGATTAGAATGCTGGCATTGTCACTGGGAGAGAAAGCACAGTTTCTACAAGGTTGAGAAGGAATATCCTTTGGGAAATACTGGTATATGTGGATTTTTGAGGAGAAAAGACAGAGGCAGGATGCTTTCAAGGCAATAGATGCTCGCCACAAGTACCTGCTGAAGGGGTGGATGGGCACACGTGGGGGAAAGGGGCCTGTTGAAGTTGGTGCGTGGTGTGACACGGAGCCACTTATGCCAGCAAGAAAGTAAAGAGGCAACTTAGGGAGGAGAGGCTGAGCTCCACAAAGCTCAGGGCAGTGCAAGGGTCCAGGAGACATATAAGAGGGACACCAAAAGGCCTCTGGAAAGGCAACACCAAATCTCAGGAGGGAGACTGGGGCTACAGCCAAAGTTGAAGGAGCCATGGCAAAGATGAGCTTGAAGTGTCAGCCTAAAGAAGTTTCTATCAAGCACTCCTTCACTTTAAAATACTTTTATGCAGAATGAATGGTCTGAGAATGATTCACTGAGCCTCAAAAGGTAAATGGAATACTGGGGGCTCAGAGGTGGAAACCATAAATAAATTACCAGGAAATGTTTTCCTCTTCATATGCAGAGATATCAAATGATGTCTATTTTTTCCAAGGTATGAAACAGAACTTGCCAGCTTCAAGGGATTCTATCCAAAATTTCCTGCAAGAGGAGGATAGCGTGGAAGGACAGCATCCAGAATAGAGAGAGGGAGCTATGGCTGATTTGAGAGCAAGTCTGGAAGGATGGCTGGCAGCAGGGCAAGGGAGTTCCTCTGGACTGATCAGGGGCAGGATCCAGGAGTGAGGACATAGGGAGAAGCTACCATCCAAGGTCATATAGCAAGAGGATGGGAAGTAGAACCTAGAGACCTTCCATGAGCCACAGAGGTGGACTGAGATACCCCCAGCCCAGAACACCATGCCCCCAGGGCTGCTGGCAGCCTGCAAGGGGCCTCCCACGTGGGCTGTGGAGGTAGCAGGCTTAGCTACCTCTTTAACCTCCCCTCCCCTTTGGATCCTCCCCTGTGCCAGTCACACTATTTCTTGAGCCTTTCACACTCCCTCTTGCCTCTGAACTCTGCTTCAGCTTCACAGGGAATTCCCGAAGCCAAATGGCTGAGAAAGCAACAATTTGAGACTGGTTTACAGATGAGTCTGCACCATCTGCTGGTAGGAGCTCAGAGTGGACAGCTGTAGAGCCCAGGTGCACCTGAGAGAATGTGGAAGTGAAATTCCCTCACAGGCAGACCTTTGAGTGGCGCACTTAGCTTGCAAGGAGAAATGTCCTGAAGTAATGCATTTACACTGTCAGCAGGTGTATTAACTGTATTTTCTTATGTTTCTGTATTGTTGATGCTCTGGCATCGAAAGCCTTGCTGACTGGGGAGAGACTGTCCCTCCCAAGACTGGCCAGTTCTTAGAAATAGCAAAAGACTTGCCCAGAGTGCACCTTTCTTATGCAGCCTGACCAATCCAGAGCCCATGCTCCAAACTGCTCCCTTTATAGAACTCACGAGGGTGAGCGAATATTCTCCAGCCCTGATAACCCCTAGGGCCGGGTACCAAGACAACTGGGGCAGCCCCCGCAGCCCACAGCCTGCTGAAATCCTTCTAGCTAGCCAATCCTAATGCCTTCCCTTGACTTCCCTGCAGAAACCACAATAGAGGTTGTTGTCCACCTATTCCCCTCACTCTTCCTAACTCCTCACCATCCCTGGTGCTTCTTCACATGGCCCTGTGTGATGTGCTGTGTCTCCTACTTTTAGTGAGCTGTGAGTATAAACCTCTTCTTTCATGACAGTCGCTTCTGTGTCTGCATGCCTTACCATACCCAATTAAAACAAATCCTAAGTACATTTTAAAACACCAGATAAGGATTTGACAACACAATGAGGGACTTGGAAGGACAACTGATCACATTTTAGAATGATACAAATGGACCCCCAGAATGCAGACATTTGTGGCCTGTGGCCAGCACCACTGGAAATATCAAGAATCTTATTAGAAATACAGAATCTGACTTCCGGCCAAGATGGAGGCATAGGTGGACGCACCATGCCTCCACGCACAACCAAGATAGGGACAACAACAATTTAGAAACAGAATTACATCCAGAACTGACAGAAAATTCATCTGAATGGAAGCTGGACAACCAAAAAGTTGAAATAGACCTGTTCATCCAGACCAGGAGGAGGGGTGGAGATGAGCAGTCAGGCGTGGGTTGTGGCACGAAGAGCAGAGAGAGGACTGGGTGTGTAAGGCATCCGAGGTGCGCGAGACTGCAGCGGATGGACCCCAAGTGTGCAAGTGGCAGCTGACAGACCCCGGCCAAGGGGTGGCAACTGGCAGACCCAGTGCAGCGGTGATTGTAAAGCAAGGCAGTGCACACAACTCAGGATCACAGAGCTGGGAAATAGAGCCTCAGGACACTGATTGAGGACACCTGTGGGAGTTGAGGCGCATGGAGAGACACCCAGCCTCACAGGAGAGGTCCTTGGAAGGTCCCATGGCGTGCACAAGCCCACCCACATGGGAATTGGCACCAGAGGGGCCCAGTTTGCTTGGGGGAGGCAGCAGAAGGGACTGAGATCCCACACAGAATGGAGCAACCGCCATTGTTCCCTCTCAACCCCGCCCCCATATACAATGTCACAACCCAGCAACCAGGGTGCCCCGCCGCTGGTGAACACCTAACGCTCTGCCCCTCACTGTAACAGGCACAACTAGACCAAAGAGAGAGAGAGAGAGAGAGAGAGAGAGATGGCTCCAACAGAAGAACAAATCAAAGCCCCAGAACCCATCCTTTCAAGCAACCGAGAGATAGCCAACCTATCAGATGCACAGTTCAAAACACTGGTGATCAGGAAGCTCACAGAATTGGTTGATTTTGGTCGCAAATTAGATGAACAACGCAGGCTGCAATAAGAGAAATGAAGGAAAATGCACAGGGAACCAATAGTGATGGGAAGGAAACTGGGACTCAAAACAATAGAGTGGACCAGAAGGAAGAAAGAAACAACCAAACAGGAAAGAATGGAGAAATAAGAATCCAGAAAAATGAGGAGAAGCTTAGGAACCTCCAGGACATCTTTAAACATTCCAACATCCAAATTATAGGGGTACCAGAAGGAGAAGAGGGAGAGAAACAAGTGGAAAACTTATTTGAACAAATAATAAAGGAGAACTTCCCCAATCTCGCAAAGGAAATGGACTTCCAGGAAGTCCAGGAAGCTCAGAGTCCCAAAGAAGTTGGGCCCAAGGAGGAACACACCAAGGCACATCATAATTACATTAGCCAAGGTAAAAATGAAGAAAAGAATTCTAGGAGCAGCAAGAGATAAGGAGACAGTAATCTACAAAGGAGTTCCCATCAGACTGTCAGCTGATTTCTCAAAAGAGACCTTGCAGGCAAGAAGGGGCTGGAAAGAAGTATTCCAAGTCACGAAAGGCAAGGACCTCCATCCAAGATTGCTCTATCCAGCAAAGCTTTCATTTAGAATAGAAGGGCAGATAAAGTGCTTCCAGCTGGGTGGTGAGAGATATTCCCAGGTTTCTCTCTTGGACAAATGGGTCTGTGATCAAAAGGAGGGAAAAAAGTGAGTGTGCGTGCACCAGTCTCCCCTAATGTTATTCAGCTCCTTTCTTCCAATTCCATTTTTACCAAGATACCTTCTAATCTTTACTCTCAAGCTTTCCCTAGTGGGAAAAGCATGTGCCTACCAGCCAACACAAACAGCTACTCTGCTTGTCAGTTATATTTTTCACTCTAAATATGAATTGCCATTCTAGTTATAAAACAGGCTCCTGTGAGATGTCAGAGTAAAACAATATACCAGGGTTTGAGTTCTCCCAGAAGAGCTGACAGAACTGAATTTCTGCCAAGCAGAAGATCAGACCTTGAACCTCTGTGATCCCAGTTTTGCCTCCTTACCTGGCACAGCTTCCCTGCATCCTAGGCAGGAAGGGAGACCTGGAAGAGGCTGCCTAATGCTTAACCCCTGTGCCAAGTCAACTGAGAATCGTGAGGTTCTGTGCTTACAACTGAACAGCTATGTATAGTGCACACTATGAGTTTCTCAGTCTCCAGGAAGAACCCACACCCATCTGGACCCTCTGCTTGGTAGCAGGTGCAAGTCAGAGCAAGCAATTCTAGGAAACCAAGCGTGGCAGGTGAGTTCTGGTTGTTACTGATCTAGAGGTGGCTGGTTTTACCATGCAGACATCCTGGAAATCTGAGAAAGAAAATAATGACTTTCCATACCCACTCTGAATTATTTTTTTACCTGTGCCAAAGTGGCCAAGTGACACCTTCTGAGCAAAAGAGGGAGAGCAAAAACCCTTTGTCCCTCACAACACTGGAGGCCAGGATTGTTGCTATTTGCTCCATGGCTCAGGTAAAGAAAGAGAGGCTCTTCGAAGTTAAGCTTCTTGCCCAGCACTGCTTCAGTCAAAACGTCAAAGCTAGGATTTGCCTGCAGGCTCCTCATGACAAAATCCACATCTTTTTCTTATACTCTGACCTGGGTATCTCCCCTTCCCTCACAACCCACTCCTGCAGGTCTTTGTCAGTCGGGGTGACCTGACAGTTCTCCTGTCTGGAGGTGCCTGGCACATCTAGGACTGTGACTGTGGCTCCCAAATCACCCAACAGTAATACATCCTCCAAACCAGTAAGCGCCAAGGAGCCCCCTCCCACGTGTCCAGCCCTCTGCTAGCTGCTGTGGGGAAATGGTCAAAGCACAGTGAACAACAACCCCTGCCCTCTAAAAGCTTACTAAGCAGCAGAGCTTAAATCAGGGGGCATCGAATCGCAGAACTGGAGCAGGGAGAGAGCCAGAGCTACAGTCCCAGGGGCTGAAGCAGGTGTGCTGGCCTCTGGGACCATGCTCCTGCCCCTGGTGCCAGACTGTCTCACAACAACAGCACTTTGTAGTCTACACAGTGCTTTCCAGAGAAACTGGGGATCAGAGAGGGGCAGTGACTCATCAAAGGCCACACAGCAACTTGCGGTGGACTGAAGGTCCATCCCCTGATGCCAGATGCCATCTCCTCTCAGCACACCTCCCCGCTTCCCTCATTCTACACTCTAGTTCTAAAGGAGAAATCCAGACAGGGGAGGGGTTCCTGGGTCACACCAGGTGAGTCTCATGAGAAGACTAATAAAGGGACTCCTCTGCCCTGCTGCCAGTGCCCACGACAGAGAGCACCCACCTTCCCCCACCAGTTCACACCCAGTTTCCCCCACCCAAAAGGTACAACTTACATATTCTTTAATGTCCTTCGATTTCACAGCCTTGTAGGAATAATATGCAGGGTAAAGGGTGCCAAATATAAGCCTGGAGAGAAGAGAGAAAGAAAAAAAGAGAAATGTGATTTTCCTTCATCCTATTTGATGGAAAGTGTCTGTCTTCAATGCCGCAAACAGTTCTCTAAGCTACCGAAAATGCTCCTCCTGTGGGCTTATCTATTGTCCCTGGGGCCCTGAAGGTCTTCTGTTCCTCACTGAGATGTACTTAGAAACCTCCTGTTACGGCTCCACAGTCTGTAAGTTTGGCACCATAGAAGGGTGACTGGGGGTCACAGGAGCCAACAATGGGGCAAAGGTGGGCAGCTGACCTGAGCAGCCAAGACCAGGGAAATTAAAGGTCAAACTTCCCTTTCCTGCTGCTAGTGCGCCTGTGATACTCGGTAAAGCCTGCTATCCCACTGGGCTTCCTTCACCATTAAAACCTTTTCACTAAAAGTTCCTTCAAATTTCATACCTCTCATACTTGCCTTTAGCATCCTGCCGTTTTTCAATTGGAAATCCATTCGGGCCAACCATCTGCTCCTGCCACCTCTATCCCCACCCGTGTCTCACTGCTCTGAGGATGAAGCAGCAAAAATACCACTAGCACGACTGTCTGGGCGTCAGCTCTCACTGACCCACATCTCAGCCCTGCCGCCAAAGACCTGCACGGCACAACTCTATCTGACCTCGTTCTCCCCACCTTGCACCCCCCCGCCACCAAGCCTCTGCGTGGGCTGTTGTTTCCTTCTGGAGTCTTCCCTCCCCTTTCTTTGCCTGGTTTGTAATGCCTGTTCATCGGATCCCAGCTCCATCACGCCTTGTGCATGCAAGCTCTCTCCCTGGCCTCCCAACTAGGTTGGTCTCCCCAGGCACTCTCAACGACCCAGGTGCACATTATCAGGGTGCTCTTTTACTACTGTCTGGGTGATGCTTTGATTGACAACATCTCCCGGTGGGACTGTAAGCACCTTCAGGGCACAGAAGGGATCTGTTTTCTTTAACAGTGTATTCCCAGCACCTACCACATAGTAGGCTCTCAGTGGATAGTTTTAATTGTATAATTGACAGAATGTTGGAGCTAGAAGAGTCTATTCACCTGACAGATAAGGTCACCCCCAGGTGGGTACAGGAGGGGCACTGGCCCCCACCCCACAGGAGCCAACATCTTCTGTGACAACCCACCGACAGAGCTTCCAGGGTCCCTGCAAGGAGACCCCACACTTGGGAAGCCCAAAGCCCTGACAGTCCAGATGCAATTTACCAAGCAGTGGTCAGTTTCCCACAGCTGCTGTGGCCAATAACAACACCTTGACATTCTGCATTTATCAGCCTGCCAGGAAAAAAAAGTTAGCTGAACTGAGTGAGCCTCTATGATGCTGAAAGGGAAGGGGTTTTGTAACCCTGACTCACACAGGCCTTGCCCTAAATGCTTCTCAGGTGTCACCTCAGCCCTCAGACCACCTTGGTTAAAGGAGCCTCATTCACGAACAAGACACCAGTGCACTTGCTTGTCATCACTTGCTTGTCTAAGACTGAAGACTGGCTGCTAGCTGCCGGGGACCTGGCCAGGGGGGCTCCTCCAAGCCTGGCTTGGGAGCGAGGCCATCCCTGCGAAGGCTGGGATTATGTGTGGGGAGCAATATGAGCCAACAAAGGGGACAACAAGTATCTGAAAGGAAGAGGAAAAAGTGGGACTCGGGCGGAAGAGGAGAAACTTAAGAAAGAGAGGGAAGGCATCAAGCAGGCTAAGGGGGACAAAGCCTAGGGAAGCCCACAGGCTACTATGAGCCAGTCTGGTGAGGGAGGTCTTTCGGACCATCGCACCCTCTCCCCTCCAAAGCATTCCCAGAGACCAGAGATACTCTGCTCTCTGTGAGGCCTTTCCTGACCTCACTGACCCATGAAGATTATTAGCTTGTTCTCTCCTTCCTACATGCCACAACATCCCCTTCTCTTAGCCCTTATCCATACCACTTACAGTGATATATTCAGTGTCTGTCTCTGACACATGATGTTCATGGAGCCAAGGATGGGGTCTGTCTCACTCATCACCACACTCCCTGGGGCTGGCAAGTGCTTGATGAGCACATGGTGTTCACTGTGTGAAGTTGCCGAGTGGTGAAGGAAGGGACGGAGCCATGCAGGGCACATTCCTGACCTTGGGACTGAGGTCTCAGCAGCAAGGGGGATGCCAGAGGGCAATGGTTGATTCAGCAAAGCCTCAGGCAACATGCCATGAGCTCCTCTGGTACAGATGCCCTGGGTCTGCCAGGAAGGTTTCCAGGCCCTGCCCTGAGGCAGGGTGTGACCAGCAGAAGAGAGACAGGTGCGAAGTACACAGCGACTCAGCAGCCGCTTGATTTGCTCCTCTGTGAGTCCCCGTGAGCAGCGACAGCTCTGAGGGTCACAGAGCTGGGAAGCCTCGGTGGTGTGTTCTCCACCCGCCAGCCTCCTGCTGTGCAGTGACTGCCAGTGGCCCCCACCTGACAGCATGGGCACAGAGGACAAACTTACTTTTTCAGTCCCTAAAATCTCAATAACCCTGGCAAGTAAAGGAGCACACTTAGCATTTCACTGCCTAGGGAAAGAAGAACAGGATTAAAATGGCAAGTTCCTCTAAACCTATTTAGAGAAAAGAAACAACAAATGAAGCAGGTCCAAGCCAAAGGCTTTGGGACCTATGTCCATGCAGTGCCCTTGCCAGGCCCTTCTCCACGTAGCCCACAGCCTGCCTCCCAAGGGTCCTGGCCTGCCCCTCCCCCAGCCTCCAGATCTCAGAGCCAGCCTCTGTCCTGCAAAGAACCCTGCTCACTCACGACTGTGACTTCCCCCTGCTCTTTGTCCCGCCTGAATCTTAGATCATGATCTTCCCACAACCCCACAACTTTTTTCCAGAGAAAGTCTCACTAATCCTTTAATATCCATCTCCAAAAGCCACTTCTGTGAGTCTTCAATCAGTTTTCCCCCAGAATTTTCTTGACTGTCTGTAAGTCTACTATAGCCCTTATGTAGTAATACTAGTAAAATATTAAAAATAATGATATTAATATCACTGAGTACTACTAATGCCAAGCACTGCTCTACAGGTTGTATACGTTGTCTTACTTAATACTCTCGACACCTGTATGGGGTAAGAGTCTATCGCTCCATTTCACAGGTGAGGACACTAAGGTCCAAGGAGACAACAGCCAGGAGCAGAGCTGGGATGTGGGCCTGGGCAGCCTGACAACGGGGCTGTCTCCCTCCTCCAGGGCTACTTGTGCTGGCTGAGTCAGTCTCCCCATCCAGCCCACGCAGTCCCCGGTGATCAGTGGGTCCCTAGTGCCTGGCACAGCCTCTGCACTAGTGCATACTTGAAAAATGTCTGTTGAATGAATAAAGAACAGAAAACTGCAATCTCTCACCAAGGAACTTAACCCACTTGACAGATCCACAAAACTCTCTCTACAAGGTCATGAGGAAGCAGTAAAATACTTACGAGCACCTACAGCTACTTAAGTGCTCACCATCAGCCCCAGCAGAGGGAAGGGAGGAGGCGTGAGTGCCTCTAGAGAGGAGACTGGGCTCTCTGCTAACACCCTCCTCCCAGTTACCTCTGAATGGAGCCTCACACTGCACCTCACAGCCTCGAGCTCTGCACCCACCTTCCCTTCGCCACTGTCATTTACTGTTACCCTGAAGTCCTCCACTCCTAACTTATTGGCTCTGTTTATCTGCCTCCTGTGTTTCTCCTATCTTTGCCCTTCCTTTCTCCTCTTGCTTCAAGTTAGGGGCCCTCATCCAGGGTTGCCTCCCCAACCTTCTCCATAGCTGAAGCATCTAGAGGGGGCTGTCAGTCTCGTGTAAACACTATCCTCTAAGGCAGTGGTTCCCAAGCAGGGACAATTAGGTTTCCTGGAGGACATCTGGGCAATGTCTAGAAACACTCTGGTTGTCACAACTGAGAGAGTGCTACGGGCATCTGATAGGTGGAAGCCACAGATGCTGCTTAGCATCCTACAATGCACAGGACAGCCCGCAAAGAAAGAATTATCCAGTTAGAAATGTCAATGCTGCCAAAGTGGAGAAAGCCTGCTCCAGTGTGCTGTTCCCAGTCCTTGGGCCCCGGGCTCTTCCCCTGACCATCAAAGGCAATCTGCCCTGGGAGTTTAAAAAAAATGCCAACATTCAAGGCAAAATAGCAAATGCTCAGATAGGAGAGAACAGTCCAAAACGGCAAAGAACACACACCTACCCATTGGCCAAAGTCAAGGAAAACACAACTCTGAAGCTATGTGTTAACCTCCTGAAGCTCTGGACAAGAAAAAAGAGGTATTGCTCACATGAATTAACTGTAACTGTGACACCAGTTATGGTCACCCAGGAGGGCTGCTCACGACTCCCCAGAGCCCACAGAGGAGCAATTGCTGGCTAGGGGCTCAGCTACAAGCTATGGCACCATGGTTCCTAATGGTGGCCAATATCTCTGTAAACCATGAAATAGATTATATTTTCCCCAGTCTTCTCAGGCATGCTAGTGTCAGACAACATTTCCCAATTCACAATAAAATTGAAAACTTTTAAAATCAACGCTAGCAATACTTTTTGAAATTAATTTGTTAACACAAGAAAAATAACACACCTATTTGTTTTTCACACTGTGACAAAACAAACTGAATTTAAGAACTAGTACACCACATGCGAGCTTCTGGAATGCTTAATTTCTTGACCTGGGTGGTAGTTATACAGAATTTGGCTTTATAATTACAAGTATATATTAAACTATACACATATGTTCTATATATTTTTCTGTACATATACATTCTATTTCATACTTTTAAACATTTAAAAAATATTTATTTATTCTTACAGAGAGGGGAAGAGAGGGAAAGAAACATGAATGTAAGAAACATTGATTGAGGAATTCCAGATGAGATAGAGGCATAGACAGAAATGCTTTGCTTCCTCATACAACCAAAAGAAGGTAACAACCAATTTAAAAACAAAAAACAACCAAACTACCAGAAATCAAACTGCATGGAAGTCCAACAACCAAGGAGTTAGAGAAACGTTCATTCAGACTGGTAGGAAGGGTGGAGATGGGGACAGAGAGGATGCTGCAGCAAGGCAGCGGACCATGGGGGCAATCCCACATTTCCACACAGAGAAGCCAGGAGGAATAATTGGGGAGCAAGACAAGATTGCAAAACCCAGGGTTTCAGCGCAGAGAAACTAAAGACTCAAAACGTCTGGCTGTAAAAATCTGTAGGGCACTCCCAGCCTCATAGAAGAGTCTGTTGGAGAGTCGCACGGGGTCCTAGAACTACAAACCCACCCATGTGGGAACAGCACCTGAAAGGGCACAATCCCCTTGACCTTATCTAGGAGACACTTTATCTGCCCTTCCATTCTAAATGATAGCTTTGCTGGATAGAGTGATCTTGGACGTAGGTCCTTGCCTTTCATGACTTGTTTCCAGCCCCTTCTAACCTGTAAGGTTTCTTTTGAGAAATAATGAAGTTATCAGTGGGAAGTGAGGGAAGTCATGGAAAGTGGGGTGAGAGCCAGCAAGTACCACTGTTCCCTCTATGATGCCTCCCCCATAGACAGAGCCACAATGCACTAAAGAGGGCTGCCCCACCCTAGCAAATACCTAAGGCTCTTCCCCTTACAATATAACAGGTGCACCAAGACAAAGTAATATGGCCCAGATGAAAGAACAGATCAAAACTCCAGAAAAAGAGCCTAGCGAGGAGGAGATAGCCAACCTGTAAAATGCAGAGTTCAAAACACTGGTAATCAGGATGCTCACAGAAATGGTTAAGCCCGGTTGCAAAATGAAGTAAGAAATGAAGGCTACACAAAGTAAAATAAAGCAAAATGTACAGGGAAACAACAGTGAAGGGAAGAAAACTGGGACTTAAATCAATGATTTGGAACAAAAGGGAGAAATAAACATTCAACCAGAACAGAATGAAGAAATAAGAATTCAAAAAAATTAGGAGAGGCTGAGGAGCCTCCAGGACAACTTTAAACACTCCAACATCTGAATCATAGGGGTGCCAGAAGAAGAAGAGAAAAAGCAAGAAATTGAAAACTTATTTGAACAAATAATGGACAACTTCCCCAATCTGACAAACGAAATAGACTTCCAGGAAGTCCAGGAAGCCCAGAGAGTCCCAAAGAAATTGGACCCAAGGAGGAACACATCAAGGCACATCATAATCATGTTTCCCAAGATTAAAGATAAAGAGAGAATCTTAAAAGCAGGAAGAGGAAAAGAGAGCATTACCTACAAAGGAGTTCCCATAAGACTATGAGCTGATTACTCAAAAGAAACCTTACAGGCAAAAAGGGGCTGGAAAGAAGTATTCCAAGTCATGAAAGACAAGAACCTATACCCAAGATTACTCTATCCAGCAAATCTATCACTTAGAATGGAAGGGCAGATAAAGTGCTTCCCAAATAAGGTCAAGTTAAAGGAGTTCATCATCACCAAGCCCTTATTATATGAAATGTTAAAGGAACTTATCTAAGAAAAAGATCTGCCCTGGCTTGTGTAGCTCAGTGGATTGAGCACAGGCTGCAACCCAAAGCATCGCAGGTTCGATTCCCAGTCAGGGCACATGCCTGGGTTGCAGGCCATGGCCCCCAGCAACCGCACATTGATGTTTTTCTTTCTCCCTCCCTTCCCTCTCTAAAAATAAATAAATAAAATCTTAAAAAAAATAAAACAGGAAACTCAAAAAGTAGAAAATATTTTAAAATGTTTTAAAATTTGAAAAAAAAAGAAAAAGATCAAAAACTATTAACAGTAAAATGACAACAAACTCACAACTATCAACAACTGAACCAAAAAAAACAAACAAAAATAAACTAAGCAAACAGCTAGAACAGGAACAGAATCACAGAAATGGAGATCACATGGAGGGTTTTCAGCAGAGAAGGGGATGGGTAGAATGGGGGGGAAAGGTACAGGGAATAAGAAGCATAATAGGCACAAAATAGACAGGGGGAGGTTAAGAACAGTATAGGAAATGGAGAAGTCAAAGAACTTATGTGTACAACCCATGGACATGAACTAAGTAAAGGGGGAATGCTGGAGAATGAGGGTTATAGGGAGGAGGGGGATAAAGCAGAGAAAAATACTGAGACAACCGTAATAGCATAATGAGTAAAATATACTTTAAAAAATAAAATAAAATAAAATAAAATAAAATAAAATAAATAAAATAAATAAAATAAATAAAATAAATAAAATAAAATAAATAAAATAAATAAAATAAAATAAAATAAAATAAAATAAATAAAATAAATAAAATAAAATAAATAAAATAAAATAAAATAAAATAAAATAAATAAAATAAATAAAATAAAATAAAATAAAATAAAATAAATAAATAAAATAAAATAAAATAAA
>PVIA01002509.1:10600-205965 GCA_004024845.1 Tonatia bakeri | reverse complement strand
TTTTTTTGGGGGGGAAGCCAGCATGAGAAGGCCTGGTCAAAGGGACACAGTTTTGGCAGCTTCCTCCTGGGACGCTGTTCCGAAGAAGTGAGACAAGCTTCGTGAAGTGCTCAGCCAGCACCCGCGTCCCCAGCGCTGGGGAAAGGGCCGTGGGGACAAAGTCCATGTGCCTTCGGTCACCACCGGTGTGCGCTCGCTGCAGCCTTCCTGTGCAGCCGCCCCCCGCCTCCCCTCCAGCCGCTTACACTCTCCCCGCAGCCCAGCTGTGGGAGTGTCGTCATGGACCTCTCTCCCTGGGAGACTTGCCCACTGGTTTATGGCCTTGACACTTTTGAGGAGAACGGGCTGGGCGTTTCGTAGACTGTCCCCCACTTTGGGGGATGATTTTCTCCTAGTTAGGTGGGGTGCTCAGTTTCAGGAAAGATTATCACAGAGATGAGGGGCCCTTCTCACCACCTCCTGTCAAGGGTTCATGTCATGAACACCACTTGTCACTGATGAACTTGACCTTCATGTCTGGGTGAAGGCCTTGTTTGCCAAGCTTCTCAATGGTAAAGTTGCTTGTCTTCCCCCTTTCCATATTCTACACTTCGAAAGTAAGGCAGTAAGTGGAGCCTCCATTCACGGGAGAGGGGTTAAGCTCCCTCTCCTGGGGGAAGGAGCGTAATCCCCCCACCCTGAGTGCGGACGGGATTTATTGCCTTCCTGTCATCGGTGAATTCTTCTGTAAGGAAGATTTATCTCCTTTTTCCTTATTTATTCAATCATTTATTTTTCTCAGTATGGACTCATGGCTATATTGGCTATAATCCAATGGTATATTCTTGTGTTTTTTTGCTCAAATTATCCCAGCTTTGGCCACTGGAAGTTATTTTGGGTGGGTTCCAGGAGGTGACATTTTGAAGAGATACTTTGAATGCTAACTCACCAGCTCTGCAGGGGGTATTCCTCACTAAGGTGTACTTCTGACATGAACAAGAGTCCTCCAGAGTGTAGATTAAGATCAATTAATCTAATAACATGGCAATCAAACTGGAGATACTTGGCATCCTTTTTACTCATTTAACTTCTTCGTTAACGTCCATATAATGTTCCACTGAGTACAGACCATAGCTTACATAACTCCTGTGTTTTGCAATTACATATCACACTGAAATGGACATTTTTGTGCATTTCCACATAATATTTGTTTCCTCATGAAAGTGATTAAAGCTCAGTTCATGTGCTTGAATTGTTTTCTTAAGGGATTTGTATGTCAGCAGCAGTGTGTTACCAAAATTAGTATAAAGCAGATAAAGCAAAAATGCAAGGAGAGAAACAATAGAAAGTACACTCATGGACACACAAATATTTAAACAGCCCACACGTCTGTGTCAGACTGGCCATGCGGAAATCTTTAGAAGTCAATTATACACATTGTAGCAGGTAGGTTGACCAGATGATCCTTCTAGTTCTGAGCTGTTATGATTCTATCTCTGATGTATAAATATTTACATTTAATATGCAAACATTTGTGTGCTTCTTATGGGAAAAAATACCTCACTCTTTCTTCGGGAAACGGTACCATCGATGACTGCCTCATCAAGCCAGGCGTCATGCTCAGCACTTCTCACACCTGCCTTTCTCCCTCCTGCCCTCCCCCAGGGATGAACCCTACTGATGAGCGCATTTTTCAGGGGAGGGACACAAAGCTTGCTTCCGTCACTCCTCTGTTATGCCTCCATGCCGCTCCCCTTATGGCTAATCTGTCTTCCCATTTCCGTGAACCTCCTGAGAGCGGGGTCTGAGGGTCCCCCTAGTTTCTCCCCAGTGCCCAGCACAGGCCCGGGCACACAGCTGGCACTCAACACACACCAGGGGATCGAAGGGAAAGCTGAGAGGAGGAGATAAGCACCCCCACATTTATAAACAAAAAATCCAGAGTTAAAAACAGAGCTTGTGCAAAGAATGCCATAGAGAGACTGAGGTGGCTGTCGTCCAGAGGAAACGGGATGCCCTTGGTCCAAGTCCCTGTTCCCACCCTGACTCTGTCTGCTCTCTCTGCACTTCCGGGGCCCCGTGTAAAATTACTTCCTGCATTGGGTCAATGACAATGGCAGAGGTTGGACAGAAAGTGTCTGGTCGGTGCCCCCACATCACAGCTGCCTGATAAGTTGCAGCTGCAGTAATGTGATTTATTTGGCCACTGACCTGAGACCATCGTCTTTGTTCCTCTGGATTTCTGTAAAATGGGGACAAGAAAGGCTCTTCAGAGGCTGATGGAGGAAACCCTAAGTGAGGAAACGCAGGTGTGTCCCCAGCTTGGTTCTCCGCCTCGGTTCCATCAGTGGTCCTGGAATTCTCCTGAAAAGATACGCAATGGACTGTGACTGTTAATCTCTTCATTAAGGAGAAAACCTCACAAGATACCCCAAAACTACCAACTAGAAGTTGAATCAAATCAAATTGGCACCTTTGGTGCCAAAAACAGCAGCTGGAAGTTTCAATTCAGCAGCAAGTGGTCAAATGCTGGCGGAGTGGACACCGCCGCAGACCCTGAGCGGCGGCCCCGCAGCCCTCAGAACTGGACCGGGCGCCTCCCTGCTGGGACCCGAGCAGCAGTGCCAAACCCTGTCCCTGCCTCTGTTGTGTCTGCACTCCACCCGCAGCTCGGGCAAGCCGGAACCTCTGAGAGCACAGGCTGGGGTTTCATTCAGACAGGCCTGGTGTCAGTCCGGGATCGGCCACAGCTGTGTGGCCTTGGGCAAGTGATCAACCTCTCTGTGCCGTCCTTTTCTCATCTGCAAAATGAGAAGAAGGTGCCCTACCCAACGCTTGATATGGGCATGACATGAGCCAACGTGTAGACAGAAGAAACAATTGGTATATGGCAGCTATTAACTACTTTCACAAGGATGCTGGTGCACTGGGCCGACGATGTGCAAAGCCTTGTACAGTAGGTGTTCACTCAAAGTTTTTTTGAGTGAACACGTGCATGCGTGAACAGTGCATGCATGTATGAATGAATGGGTCATGCTAAAGTCTCTGTGCTCCTTAGGGCCTGCCTGCCCTTCCCCTGCCCTCTGCCCCCTTCCTTCCGGGCTGCCTGCCCCGCTGGGGACCTCCTTGCTCGATGACCACAGTCCTCCGCCCTTCCTGAGCTCTCCTGTCCTCGCTCCCCATCGGCTGTGGCCATGGTAGGTGGTCACGGCCGGTGGCTGGAAGCTGAGCCATGAGCCCACTCTCCCTCTCGCACCCTGAACCCTGGCGGGCTGTGCAGTCGGAGCCCCATCAGGGTCCCTCCCCCACCCCACCCGCGGCCCCTCCTCCCCCTGCGCATTTCAGAGTTGAAACGAAAGGTGAGAGGCGGGTTTGGTGAGCACCGGATAACCCTGGGAGTAGCTGTAAAGTATTATAAACAGTGTCACGTCAGCTGGAGATTTAGCATCAGATCCCGACTGGAGCGCGAGGAAACGGGGCTATGACAGGGAGAGCTTCCTCCCAGACGAATGTCCGAAGGTGTCTCGAGAAGGGCGGTGATGACAGGCAGAAGGCTTATCGGGGTAGGAAGTCGCCGTTTATGTGCTGCAGGTTTCTCCAAGTGCTGCTGAGGGGGCGCCTGTGGGGAGGGGGAGGGCGGAGGGGGAGAGGTGTCCTCCGTGCAGCACTGTGGGGCCAGCAGTCACCTCCACCCATGTGGAGCAGGGACATCCTCCCAGAGCTCCGGGGGCCCACAGGCGACCTCGACATCCCCCAGAAAGACCCCTGCCAGGTTTAAATATTCCCGAAGCTGTAAAGTATCTTCCCCTCTTCCCATACCGCCCCTGCACACACCTTAGCAGAGCTTCCTGGAAACTCTGAGCTGCAGCGGTTCCTTTGGGAGAGGCTCATGGCACATAGCTGAACCTTTCTGGAAACATTTAGCTGGCAGTGATGGGTCTCAGATGAGTGAGACCTACTTCCCAGATGAAGGCAAAAATGGGAGAAATCGGGGCGACTGGCCTGCTGGGGAGCCGCTCCCAGCCGGGGCTGCCTGCGCAGACTCTGGCATCCGCGCAGAGTGGCTGTGCGGCCGCATTTGGTGCAGGTGCCGCCGCCCAGTGCTCTGGGGGTGGGGGGATTGACCCAGGCGACGGCCTGTCATCACACACCTGGGTGGCCCGTCCCTTAGCCTCAAACCTCAACGTCTTGCATGTAGAATGAGGGTCATTTCACGGAACGAGTTGCTCAGCCCCGTGACCCATTTCACCCCAGGACGCAGCCCCCCTAAAACACCCCAGGCCTTGTGACCATCAGATGATGACTCTGCATTCTCTTCCGTATTCAGTGTTTGGCTTGAACAGACCATTGTGTTTTCCAATCATTTTTAATGTGAATGCTTTTTAACTCATTTTAATTATTTGTTAAAAAGTCAATTAGACCATTTTATCCACCACATCTCATCCACAATGAGGATGACATTTTGTTGGGGGCTTGCTGAGCAGACCCTCGGCAAGTGGACCCTGGACTGAGAGGAGGATGGGGCCCTGAGAGGTGACGGATGCCCCCTGTGCTAAAATGCCTGAGAGATGGGGACCTGGGCCGCAGGAACACGTGTGTCTACATGCAGGCACGTCTCCCCAGTCCCACGGGAGATGACGACACCTGAGCTGAGCCCACAGGGCAGGGGGTGTAAGGGAGCATGCATTCCATGCCAAGCGCAGAGCAGGTTCAAAACCAGAGTGCTTCAAAAAGCCTTCACTTCATGCTGTAAAATGTTTCATTACAAGTACTACTGGTGATGATAGTACTAATGCAAACGAGAACAGCACATTAATATCTGACCTTCTGACAGAGGGCCCATCGGGATTAGGGTTAGGGTTAGAGGGCTAGGGTTGGGGTTAGGGTTAGAGGGTTGGGGTTAGGGTTAGAGGGTCAGGGTTAAGATTAGGGTTAGAGGGCTAGGGTTGGGGTTAGGGTTAGAGGGTTAGGGTTAGGATTAGAGGGTCAGGGTTGGCCTGTCTCCCTCACAGGTTACGGTGAGGATGGCACAGTCTCCTGATGCCCTGTTTTTCAGATGACGATGCCAAGGGAGGTTGTGCCACGAGCTCGAGGCTGGGGAGCTGGCGGTCCCCAAGTGTCTGACGTCAGCACCTAAAGTGTTCTTCAGTTGCACCTGCTGCCTGGGCAGGAGAAGGGGGTCTTCCAGTTCACTCTCATTTATTCCACCCAATAACCCTTGGAGGCAGGCATGCCGATCTTCCATTTCGCAGATGAGGGGTCAGTGCCTTAGGGAGGAGGGTACGTGGCCTGAGCCCCATAGCTGGTGGGGGCCGGGCAGGGGGTGACAACGGGCCTGGCCACATGGCTTCTGGCTTCCCAGGCGAGAGCTGCCTCTGAATGGGAACAATTTTAGAGTCTCTGAGAGAGCCGGCCAACACCCTCCTTGACTTATTATTATTATTTTATTATTATTATTATTATTATTATTATTATTATTATTTATCACCATTTGTAGCAGAAAGGAAGTCAATCCAAGTGGAAGGCCAGTCCCAGTGCCACTTCTTGCCCCTTCAGGAGAGTGAGCCTGGGGCTCCCATCTCAGCTCTCCTATGAACCCGGCACCCCACAGTCCTCACCTGCTGGTCAGCCCAAGTCCCCTCCCTCCTCCAGCCCCACAACTCAGTCGGCCCATCTTCAAGGCCCCACCAACAAGCCACCCCCTCCAGGAAGCCTCCCCGGACAGCTGGCCTGGCCTAGTCTCCCTCCATCGCCACATTGCACATCTAGCTTGGTCCTCGGGAGACCGGAAGGTCCACGGGAGACCTGGATTCACATCCTGAGCCCAGCTCACCTGCCATTCCCTGTGACTCTTACGCTTTCATTCCCCATCTAATCAAGGGGTGAGAGACACCAGTGGGACCGACCCCACGGAGCTGTGTGCAGATGACATGAGGTAAGTGCTGAGCACAGTGCTTGGCACACAGTGGGTGTTGGACAGCTGGTAGCTGCTGCTAGAATGGCCCCAGGCAAGACGTGAACCTCATGGACAATGGCTGGGTCCCAGGTATCCACAGGACTCTCCAGCCTCTGATGCAGGAAATGCTTCTGGCTTCTCCGAATCACCCTGTGGCACAGGACAGGGGAGAAACAAAACAAAACACAGACTCTGGAGTCCAGTGAGAGTTCGAATCCCAGCTCTTCTGCAGTCCTCTCTATAAGTTTGCGCCATTCACTTAACTTCACCGAGCCTCTGTTTCTTCAACTGAAAAATTAGGACATTATACCTGCCCTGTGTGCAGGAATGAGGAAGAAAAAAGACCTGTTCTTTCATTCTCTGATCCGAACGTTGCGTGAGCTCCCGATCTGTGCACATACACACAGTGCCAGGGGCTGGGAAAATGATCTCGAACCAGAGCAAGGCCTGGCCCACCACCCGCCTGTCCCGCCACGTGGTTTCTGCACCACGGGAGGGCTCGGGACCCCTCCCATGGTGTTTTCCTGCCACATGTGCAGGGACCTGGAGCCACAGTACTCTGGGTTCGTGGCAGACGGAGGTTTCCTTCAGCTGTGGGTTTTCTCTGCCCCTCACCAGAGCTGTGGTGGCTCCTGGGGTTAGATATGCCTCTTGGTGTTTGGGGAGTAGGGATAGAAAGATCTATTTTCCGGCCATCTGGGTTTGCAAGAACCCCAAACACACTTGGCCAATCGGGTCCCTCTCCCTCCTGGAACCTGTGGGTACTGCTGAACCATCTTTGCTGTGTGCTTTTGCTTCATCCACACCTAACTCATCCAAACGTTACATGGAGGCACAAGGACCTAGGCAGCTGCTGCCCTCCATGAGCCATCAAGGCCCCCAGGGGTCCCTGGGCTCACACAGAGCTCGTGAGAACACTTCTCACACCCACTTGGGGCTGCACTAGTCACCCAGGCCCCAAGGAACACTGCTTGTACTCTTGGTCCCTGAAAGTCTGCCCTGGACATGACCCCAGCCTCTTTGGCCCTGACTCCCCTCTCCTCAGGACTCAGAAAGCAGAGGAATCTCAGGGCTGGAGGAAATGGAAACCCCATCCTGGTCCTCCAGGGACCTGGCCTGTGACCCACACACGCACACGCCCCCGCCTGGGACCCCGGGTGGCACCGAGCATCTCTTCCCAACAGAAGGTCAGCTTGTCAAAGGCCAGTAATTCTGCCCATTGTGTTCACTGTGGTATCTACCCCCTGTGCCTGCAGCAGAACATGGCACACAGGAGGCGCTTCATAATTATTGTTACAAAATAAATGAATGAAGAGTAAGCTTTCTTAAAGGATAACCTGAGGGTGGGGAAGAAAATGACTCCTCTCTATTGAGCACCTACTATGTGTCAGGCTCCAAGCTTGACACTTCATGCAGAATCCTTTCGCTCTGCAACCACACTGGCACTGGGGTCACTGTGCCCATTTATGGGGCTGTGGGGATGTCTCAGAGGGGGGAAGGCTGTTGAAACCCTCAACAGCTGATGAAAGCTGTTGAGGGTTTGCATGTGGGGTTGACGGACCGCAAAGGCACACAGCTTCCTGGCCACATGCCCCTCTTCCTGAGATCGGTGAGTAGGATGAGTCCCAAACCCCAGCCAAGCCACCTGACTGACTGCCCTCACCCAGGGTGCCCCCCTGAGGGGGCCTCGCTGGATGGGCGAGGGCGGGACAGGCTGTGCCATGGTGAGGAGTCAGCACCACAGCTTGGAGGCCCGGGACTCCGAAGGCTCATCTGTGGTCCACACCGCAGACTTCTGTGGGTTATGTGGCCCCCCCAGGGGGCTCTTCTCAAACAGGGGACGTAACAGGTGGCTTCTGAGGTTGCAGCAGAAGAGGACAAAAGAGATAGAGGCTCTGTGTGAGATGTTTCTAAGGGCCAGGCCTAGAAAGAGCACCACCCTTCCACCTCGTTCCATCCTTCCAAGCCTCTGCCTCCACCTCCCCCAGGAGAGGCTGGGGACAGAGTCTGCCTGTACCCCGAGGAAAACCAGTGCTGAGCCCTGCGTGCTGGGCACCCACACACCTGCCTTCAGGGGCCTGTCTTTCCGGAGCCACAGAGCTCCCCTCAGCTGCCCCTGCAAGGCCCTCAGTGCCCCAGGGATGAGCCAAGCCCCAGAACCCTGTGCCTGTATACAGGACCTCTGCTCTTCAGCCCTGGTGCCCCAGCAACTGAACCTGGGGTGACGCTCAGGGCAGCCCATGACAGCTTCTCCTCGAGGAAGAAAATTCTCCTGAGAGTCCAGGAAAATCAGTGTGACTGCTTCCCACTCTCCCCTTCCCTCCTCAAGTCAGATGCGAGACGAAGCTGCCAGACAGATGGACTTGAAATGGGCAACTCCCCCCACCCCTTCGGGTCTAATAAAGTTCGAGGATGGTGGGGGTGGGGGCTGCGTGCTGGCTCTGCCCCGAGACTGAGTGATCTTCCCCAACCTTGGCTTCCTCTGCAGAGAACGGAGAGGAGAGACTCATACTCCTGGCCTCACAGCAGCAAAAACATCAGAGATCATGAACTTGATAGGGCCACAGAAATGTAACACTCATCAGGACAGAGGTATGAGCACGACACTGGGGTTCCCAGAGGCAAAGGGGTTCAGGGAGGCTTCTCAGAGGCTCTGGTGACCTTGACTGAGTCTCTAAGTATGAATTGGCATGTTTTGGTTGCAAAGGAGGCTAGAAGGGAAAGTCAAGGCAGACGGCACAAAAGCGAGAACTTTCTCCTCCAGGCAATGGGAAGCCCATGAATGTTCATGATTACTCTCTTCCAGAAAAGATGTTCAGAAGCAGGAGGCTCAGAACTGGTACAGCAGGTTTGTGGGGTCCCCAGTCACTCAGTTCTTTCTGTGCTACTCACTGCCCTACGTGGCTCCCATACCAGACATCACCGCATGGCCCAAGGCTGCCGTTGTAGCTCCAGCCTTCACACTGGCTTTCCTGGCAGCCGGGCAGACAAAGGGGAGGGTAGGACAGAAAACACGTACCACAGAGAGTCAGCTCCTCACAAAGAGCCTTCCCAGAAGTCTGTCACTTACACCTCATTGGCCAGAACTCAGTCTTGTGGCCACTCTAGCTGCAAAAATGGATCAGTGATATAGTCTTGGCTCTGAGCAGTACCTTGCCTGCTACACATGAGAGATCCTTAACTGGAGAAGGTAGCGGGGGATACTGACTAGACGTCAGGCAGCCCTGCTACAGTAGCTTTCGCCTGCAAGGAACAGAAAACCCGGCACCCAGACCTTACGACGTCCTAGAAGTCCGGAGGGACACATCCCAGGGCTGGTTTGCCGACTCAGCAGTGACGTCTAGACCCAGGTTCTTTCTACGCTTTGTTCTGCCACCCTCGGGATGTTGGATGTTAATTAAGTGAGCTATTATTAAATTAGTTAAAATCTGTGAAGCACTCAGGCTGTATAAACATATGTTAAATGTGTCACCTCACAATCACAACATGACTGCCACAACCCCAGACATCTCATCCTGCCCCTATATCCCGTGCCATGGAAAAGTCGGGCAGAGGGCAACAAGCGTTCTCTTGGGCCACTCTTGTCTGTTGTCAAGAGAGACGATGCACCTCGGAAGCAACCTCCGCCATCAGATCCCTCTTATGTCTTGTTAACCAGGGTCAGGTCACACGCTGTTTCTGCACCTATCCCTCTGACAAGAGGTGACGTCTTTGTGACTGAGTGATGCCAATCTGCTCCACTCCCAAACAAAACCAGAGTTCGGAGAGCGGGTAGAGGGGACAGGCTGGCTGGCGGGCAGTGAGCCAACCTGCCCCCCTCCCCCCCGCCCCACATTCAGAAGAGAGTAGAGGCTGGGAAAGCAGAAGACACTGCTGAGACTGTGCTGGGGAGAGGGGCTGAGGGAAGGAGGGTCGCCCAGAGAACCTGGCACAGCCTCGCAAGCGGGCCTTGCGGGGTCACCACTACCTTCTCCTTTCCAACGAGATGGCGTGTCCCAGGGCCCGGAGCCCAGAGCCAGGCAGGCTATGAGGCCACATGGGCCACGAGCCTGTGGACTGCCCCAGCATGGCCTGGAAACTGCATCAAACCCTCTGCCTTTCTGTTCTGCCATTGAGAACACAATGGGCTCATTCCATTGGTCCCGAGGGTTCAGTGCTCACAGCATGGCGGGTCGGGAATTCTGTGTTTTCACCTTGGCCCGAGCGTCCCTATTTATCTTGTGTAGTTTCATTAAATCCCTCGCTGCATACCAAAGACATATTTCTCATCGAACAGCCTGTTGCAGGGGATCCAGGATGCTGCAGATACAGAACGTTCTTTGCCTGGTTTTCTTTTTTAAAATCAAATTACTCCCTGCTCCCTCCCCATGTCTCGCATGGTTCACTTAGATTAATAACAGTGGAGATTCTGCCCATTAGGTGCTGAGAGCGGTGAGCCAATTCCAATTCCAGATACTGCGTGATGGAAACTATTTCCCCCCGACTCTCTCGCCAGCAGCGAGCTTTTCTCTAACAGCTTAATTAGGGTTCAAGGTTACGTGCAGGAGCCCGGAGCCTCCGGAGCCAAGCCCGCATGTTTACAGACTTCCGTATTCCCTGCGTTTCTGGTTTTGTATTTTGCAAGAGGAGAGAAAAGGAAATGACAGAGAGAGGGGGGCAGGTTTAATAACAGCAGGAAGAGGAAGCCTCAGATAGGGTGGAAACAGAGGCGGGGACAGTGGAAATGCAGAGAGGGGCAGGTCCCGACACCCAGAAATCGTTTAGACAGACCGCAGAGACCAGAGCAATGGAAGGGCTCTGCCTCGCCCTCCATGCTCGGTGGCAACAGGTCATGAACTTGTCCTGTCCCTCCCTCCCAGTGGAGCCTGGATGTGGAGTGGAAGAATTCAAGTTGCGGTTCTCTCTCTGTGGCTTCCCAGCTGCATGGCCTTGGAAAAGCCACCTCACCTCTCTGAATGTCAGCTTTCTCTCTCAGGGGTGAGGAGGGATAATTGTACTAATTCACGGAATCGTGAAGCTCCTACGATAAGTAGGAGCAGCACCCGACCTTGTTGTGACGTGTGGGGTCCCTTGGTAAATGTGAGTAGGTTTGAGTTGAATCTGAACCCCATAGACTTTTCTGTCACCATGGATGCAACATTTGAACCTTACAGCTGCACAGTGAAAAGCCCTCTGAGAAACTGTGGGTACCATTTACACCCTCTTGGCCTCCATCTTCTCATCTATAGGATGGGTGGGTAATAGTGCACACGAGGCCCTCAGCTCGGTACCTGGCACGAGGTAGGTAGGTGGTCAAACCTGGGAGTTGGCAGGAAGCAGTCTGGCCAAGCCCATCGTTGTGCTGATGAGGCAACGAGGCCCTAGGACGGGAGAGGACGCCCACTGAGCCACAGCGAATTAACGAAAGAACTGGGTCAGAACCTCGTGCTGTTTTACCGCCCGCCAGTAGAAATACGCTCCCGTGTAAGGAGCATGCACAGGGACCAAGAGAAGTTGGAGAAGACACGATCCCTTGACAACACACTGAAGAGAGAGAACTCAGGAATTAAGAAGGAACAGCTTCAGAGGGGAAGGGCAGGGGCCACGGGAGAAAGCCCCCTAGGAATCTGAACCTGTGTGAGCCTCTTCCTTATCACAATTGGCATCATCACTTAGGTCAGTTTCCTCATGGCTCCTAGGTACCACCTGAGAGCGTCTGACCCTGTACTTCCTCGTCCGTGGGCCCTTCACGCCGGAGGTGCAAGCATGGACACGTGAGGACACTTGTGACAGGGATCGTAATAGCGAGACTATGGAAGCATCTGCACGTCGGAGGGTTAGTTACGTGGAGCTGTTAAAAGTGATATTTATAAAGAATTGTTCGTGAAACAGGAAAAACACTTAGGATGCAGCGTGAAGAAAAAGATATGAAAGGGACACCAAGCTGCACCCGCAGTGATTTCCCCCAGTGTGTGTGTGTGTGTGTGTGTGTGTGTGTGTGTGTGTGTGTGTCCAGTCTTCAAAGACGGCACAGGAGCCCTGGCTCAGTGCTCAGCTGCTGGAGCATCTACTTGTATGCACACCAAAGGGTTGCAGGTTCGATCCCCAGTTCGGGGCACGAATAGGAGGCAACTGATTTCTCTCTCACACGGATGTTTCTCTCACTTCCTCTCCTTCCCTCCCTTCCTTTCTCTAAAAAAAAAAATCAATAAACATATCCTCATGCGAGGATTAAAAAACAAGATGGCGCAGACAATACACCCAGCTGGTAACACTGCTTACGCCCAAACGGAAGACCTAGAGGTGATGTCCGCTATCTTTCCGTCTACTTCTTTCTATTTTTCTGCCCTTTACAAACGTTCTGCTGTGTCTGTATATTACTTGGACATCCAGAAAAATGCTATTCAAATGGGACACACCACATAAAAGGCAAATGTCAGGCGAGCCCCTGTCACCTCACAGGAGCTGCCCCCACTCCTCCGCGAAGCCGTCCCCACAGGGCAGGTCTAAGTTCCAGGCCACCGTTGCGTCCCAGGGAGTGACACAGGGCACAGGTCTTCCTTTGGTGGCACAACTCGTGTCAACGGGCAGCTTGGAGACAGTAACACTCGCACAAAAAAGGAATGAGAAAGTGCACTTTCAAAAAGCACAAGAGGGTCCAGCTTCAGGAGGGCCAGCTCCCCAAGCACGAAACCCAGCAAGGTCTCCAAATCGTGGAGGGGGAGGCAGGGCGACAGAGGGCAAAGGGCGCACATTTTCAGTTATCAGGAGACTACGTCCCGGGCCGTGGCGTTCAGCAAGCTGACCGCAGTCAGGAACGCGGCACCGCGCACTTGGAAGCGGCTGAGAGCAGAACTCGGGCGCCGTGCACACGGAGCTAACTGAGCGAGTGATGGAGGTGCTCATTCCCTTGACCTTGGCGGCCATTCCATCGTGCTGTACGATTTAACTAGACACAACTGTACCTTTCAGCTATTCCCAATGGTTCTTTAATAAAGTGTTTTTTAAAAGAGCTTAAAAAAAAGATGAACTGCAAAATTATCAACATTTACAGTTCAATGGTCAACTGCTGCATAAAAAGTCACCCCCAAAAGTGGGGATCAAAGCAACATCGACTTGTTACTTCGTATCAGTCAGGAGTCAGAAGTCAGCAGGGCTAAATACGAGTGGCGAAGGCAAAGAGACAGAAACCACACGAGGAGACGAGATGACACAGTGCGCGTGTCATGTGAGAGTGCTCACGCACACCCCAAGCTGGTTCCTCCCTGGGGCCAGGGTTGGATCGGGGAGGGGAAAGGGGGACTTTAGCCTGTCTGTTACGGATTCCCATTTACAGCCCTAGCATCTAGAATATAATGCATTAGTGCATTACTTACTGTGTATAATTATAACGTTTAAAAAAAGAACCTCCGTGAACATAAATGAGGGTGCAGAGCGGTTTAGTTTTGAGATCATTGATTTCCACATCTTTACCTTGGACTCAAAGACACCAAGGCTCGGAGAAGGGAGCTGACCAGCCAAGTCCACTCTGGGTGGGGGAGTTTGTACGAAACCCAGTGGAGTTTCGAGTCAGTATCTTTCTACCATGTCACATGGTTCCCTTCGAACCAGAGCCGCCAAGCGATCTTCTTAGCATCGGAGAATGTTTCCCGAGATAAAGAGCCTTCGCCTCCGACATTCCCACTCCATCTCAGGGCTTCACCCACCTGCCCGGCCGACCTCCGGAGGCGAGAAGAAAGAAGGCTGGATGAGAAGGCAGGAAATCAGCTTGGTTGTTCTTTGACCTCGACCTCTGTGTGACCTTGGGTGCGTGGGCGATAGACTCAGCGGTCTCCCTGCTTCCCTCCGGGTCTCGGGTGCTACCCTCTGTGAACTCTGCCTGCAGCCAGATCCACACATACCCTCTGCACGACCCTAGGCCCTCGCCTCCTGTTCGTAATTAAGAGAAGAAACCACCAAATGAGCATATGCATAAATACATGCAGCAATGGATTCTTTTTTTCTCCCTCTATGTGAACTATTTCGGCCTAATTCTCTTTTTACAAAAAGAACGGCTAATATTTCATGGGGAGAGATAAGATCTTGCTTTAATACAGTTAGCTTTAATTGACCTTGAACTGAATCTACAAATTTCGTAGAGGTGACCTCTCCATCAATGCTTGATACACATTCACAAATAAATGAACTGAGAAGATTCCTATTTAGATAACTGGTCTGATAGAGGATCCAAAATAAAGGCAGATGTCCAGGGCTCAGGAGGAGAGGCACAGAATCATGGAATCTTAGAATAATAGAGGTTTCGAGTGATGGAATTATAAAGAATCCAGAGCTAGAGGGGACCCTGACATGAAAAAATGAGCTAGACGGTGAACTCTTCGGGGAAAGGGTAATGTGTGGGCCACCCCTGGCCCAGAGTCCAGCACAGGGCAGGGCACCCTGAGGGTTTCACACCAAGTGGATGAGTGGGCATCGGTGCGTGAAGGAAGTAATACGGCGGAAGAGAGCCAGAGAAGAAGTCACTCCTTCAGCAAATCTCTCCTGCACACCTACTGTGTGTCAGACAGAACCCAGGTGACAAGGCGGGCACAGAGATGAGTCCACACAGACCCTGTCTTTGCGGTGGTTCCAGGCTAGTGGCATCACTGTGGACCGGAGAGGATTCTGGGAAGATTTCCTCTAGTTCAGGACCTTCTCCCTCCCTGCCCCCCAGCTGCTTGTTCAGGTTCCTAACCCCATCCCCTCCAGGACCTTTGACCTGGATTTCAGAGGGAGGAACCATTTTAAAAGGGAATATAGCTCCAAATTCAGTCATTTATGCTTTTTTCCATACACGGTCATAGGTCTTGATTAAAATAAGCAGGTATTTGCCACGTGGCACGTACCAGGGTGTTTTTGCTCTGTTTGTTTGTTTTTTGGTGGCAATTCTAACCTAGGTTCAAGTTTAAAGGAACTCACACATGCGGCTCCAAACAATATCACCCACGAAACCTGAACCCCCAAAGAGCACCCTTGACTCCGGATCGGGCTCGCCCGGCGGGTGAGGCCGTGTGCACGACGCAGCGGTGTTTCTGAGGAAATTCAACAGACAACCCGTGGGGAAGACTTCTGCCACCACGCAGGGTGGGGAAACGCCAGTTCAAGGTGAAGCCCCCAGGTCCTTTACTGCAGGGCTACTCAGAGTGTCTCCCACCTGCAAGGCCACGTGGACCTCTGCAGGAGACCCACAGGCGGCAGCTTCGCTCCCAGCACCCTGCCCACAGCACCCTGATGGAGTGCTGATAGGTGAGAGAAAGCCAGCGTGGGGCGCACGGGACCCACAGGCCACGCCCTCGCAGTGCGAGCCCTGGACCCCAGCAAAGTGGAGGTTCTCATGACCTTCCTCCCTCTGCACCCTGTCAATCACCACGGGCTTTGTGTCCAGCCCCGCTGCCCCACCCACCAGGGGCACTTGTTCCCTTCCCCCTCCTGTGGGGGCAGAGCCTAGGGTGGGCTCACCTGCAGTACCCCAAGCAGGAGCCGGAGCAGCCAGGGCAGACTTCACGGGGTCCAGCCAGGCTGACGCTGGCTGTGGGGTTGGGAACCGTCAGGAAAGGAAGGCGGGACATAAACAGGAGCAAATAGGGAGGGGCATGGAACACCAAATCACGGAATTCGCGCTTTATCGGATAAGGTCATTGGGCGCTGTGGCAGGTGCACTCACGGTTTCCACGGGGAGTGGCTTTGCTCACCCATCTCTTCACTTGAGTGTCTGCTCCAAGCACACCTCCTTCGAGGGACCTCCCACCTAGGATTCTGCCCACGCCCGTGCCTCACCCAGCCTCTTTCTCCCTCAGAGTGCTCACCACTCCCGGACACTGCATTACACGGTGGGTTTTCTTTGTATCCTCTCTCTCTCCTCTGCCTGCAGGCAGGCCCCGTGGGCCAGACACTTGGGTTTGGTTGCCCAGCACCCAGCACAGTGCCCACACCGAGCAGGCTCTCAGTAAAGTGAGGAATTGATAAAGGACTTTAAGAAAAGGAGGCACTTGCCTTGAGGATTCTCAGGGCATTCTTTCTAGAAGAGAGACCTCATGCAGCTGTTTAAATTGCTGGCTTTTTATTTGAAGGGAATACAGTCTTTGCAAAGGCGTGCTTCCACCTAAACACTGGCATCGACAACATTGAGTGAAGAACTGAAAAAGTACAAAACTTAGAGGATATTTACTCCAAACATCTCAAACAAGAAGTCCAAGCACCATCTCTAATGAAAACTACACTTTGCCCCAGCTGGGCGGCTCAGCTGGGCAGAGCATCGTCCCCTCACCGAAGGTCGCAGGTGGGACCCCAGGTCAGGGCGCAGGCCTGGGCTGCATGCTCGACCCCCGCTCTGGGCTCATACAGGAGGCAGCCAATCAACGCTTCTCTCTAGCAACGATGCTTCTCTCAGGTCTCCCCTCCCCCATCTCTAAAAACAACACAAACGCATCCCAGGGTGAGGATAGAAAATATACCTATGCTTCGTCCAGCACATTCATCTTTTTAAAAAATGCTTCAGGCCGCTGTGCCACACACCCCATGCTCCCTTTTGTCTCACACTGGGCCCACGTCACCCATTAACGTCACCAGCCTTTAGGTTGCCTGCGTACGTAACTCGACTAAACCTTTCATTTCCCATTTGAGGAAACATCAACTCAGAGGTGGGGTGGGCCCGACTCAAGGCCTTACAACTTATCAAGAGCCAAAGTCCAGGCTCCAACCCCTGCACCAAGACACCCAGCCTGCTGCCCTGCCCTCTGCAAACAAACCCGTCTTCCTGCCGGCCAGACCAAACCCGGGCATGTATGTCCTCTCTCCCCCGGGAGCTGACTGCCCTTCCCCTGGACAGACCACAGCTGGGCAAAGGTAAGAGAACCAGAGACAGCAGATTGACTCAAGCACAGGGGACACTACAGAAAGAGAGGGAGCAGAGCCAGGGCGATGATGGTAATGAACTCCTGGTCATGGACACACTTTTAGGGTCTATGAGTGACCCCCTAGCACTCCCCAGGCAAGACACTCTGCCAGGTTCCGAAAGACCTTGCAAACCTGCTCACTCTTCTGTGGACTCGTCCCAAGAGGTTTCTAGTGTTCCGTGATGGGTGGAACATGGGCTTTGGATGCAGACAGACCTGGAAGGGAATCTCCCCTCCACCCCACTGACTGGGCACACCCTACAACCACTCTGTATCGCAGTTTCTTATCTGAACAGAATGAGGGTAAAGTGGCCTCCATGACCATTTTGTTTGGAAGAGAGAAGGAATGAGTGTGTTTCTGGGACCTGGCACTGTTTATGGCGTGGAGAAGGAGCTTGAGGAGGGTGGCTAGTTGTTTCGGTTGGCGTTCCCGCAGAAAAAGATGCTGCGACAAGAATCCATGTGCAAGTGATTTGTTTGGGAGGTGATTCCCAGAAATGCCGGCAGCCACTGGAGGATGGATCAGCAAGCGTGTCCTCACCACACAACTAGGGCTCTGTTCCACTGGGGACCTCCAGAAAATAGTGCAGAACATGTGCCTGAGTTACCCCCACACACATACACACAGGGTGAGGAAGCTAGGGTGTCGATCCACCGACTCCCATTAGTTATTGGTCGAGGGCTGCTCCCAAAAGGCATTCACTCCTCAGCACTGCCAGCTGCCTCCCTGGCCTGCGGGGCGGATTCCAGCCACAGAGAGAGAGTCCAGGGCAAAGAGATGGGGGTGTGAACCGCTGGGGGTCAGGCAGGTGTGTGCACAGACAGTGAGCATGTGAGATGAGGGCAGAGCAGGCATGGCATCTGCTGCTACCCTTCTGTCGCTGTGCTCATGAGGACTAGCTAACACTGGATGAGCCCTTCCCATCGTCCTGGCCATGGACGTGTGCTCCCTTATTTCATCTGCAACAAACCCAACAGGTGGGCCTCCCTGTTATTCCAAGTTTGTAACTAAGGTCATCAAGGCCCAGGTTCGAGCAGCTGGATTGAACCCCCGGCTGACTGCAGAGCCCCTGCCTCTGCACACGCTGCACCTTCTGAAGGAATGCAGGACTCGGCCAGTCAGCGGCGCAGGCGGGTTCAGAGCCCGACCTGCAGACAGCGCAGCACCGCTCAGCGCGTCTGCGCTCCTGGGCGACCGCCTTCCCAGGCACGCTGCACGGCCTCCCCGGGTCTCAGTTCCTCCAGCTGCGAGATGAATACGGGGCACGTCTACTCTACAAGGCCATTGCCAAGATGAGCAAGAAATTAAGTTCAGCAACTGGCATGCAAGGTAGTCTCAATAAATAAGAGCTGTTACTTTCCCTGCAAAAACCTCAGTATTCTCATCTCTAAAATTAATAGAAAACAGTAAATCTATATCAAAAGCTCTCTTGGTTATCAAGTGAGAAAGTATATGTAGATATTACTGTTCCATAAATATTTAAAAAATAGAAGTTGAGGGAACATTTAAAATACTGTATGAGATTTGGGAAGGACCTTTCTCCTGACCACTAGCCCCTTCTGCTCTCTTTCCAGAGGAGGCCACTCATTCACGTCATCTGCATAATTTCAGTTATTGCATTTTTTTCAGGTTTTTTTGGAGGGGTTATTTTTGTTTTTGGAAGGGTTTTCATTTTGCTGCTGGTGTTTCCTCCTTCAGTCATTAAGAGTATATTTTTCCTTACATCCTTGAGCATGCTTACAATAAGCACCTTAAAATCTTGGCCTGCTGACTTCAGTACCCCCACTGTTGGGGTCAGTCTCCATGAATTCTAGTCCCTGAAGCATGGGTCCTCATTCCTGTTCGTTTGTGTGTCAACTACCTTTGGACTGTAGCCTGGATGCTGTGCCTGCCATATTGCAGAGACTCTGACTTCTGTTATTTCTCCAAAGGGTGCTGACTTTGTTTGTTCTGCAGGCGACTGAAATACAGCGAGACTCAGACCTCAAACGCTGTCCCTTGGACAGCAGCTCACATCTCATTTCGGTTCTTTTCTGTGCAGCCGACCTACGTGGGGTCCGCCCTGCTCATCCCTGGTTTGACAGCCCCCCAGAGGTGTGAGTCTATACACAGGCCGTGCTCCCCGACTGTAGCTCCCCTTATTCTGAGGTTCACCCCTGCTCCACTGTGTACCAGCTGCCCTCCACCCCACAGTGCACCGGGGAGATGTTAAAGGTGCCTTACTGTTTACAGTGTAGGAGGGAATCAGGCATGTTTTACTCCATTCTAAAGCCCCAGTGCTCTGCTCACAACACAGGTACCCATTCAGTATCTGTTGAACAAGTGTGGGCTGCAATCACCTCTCTCGAAATCAAAGTGCAGCTGGGTCCCTGGGACAAGGAGAGACAAGGGCTATGGGATGGGGGAAGCTCCAGAGGGAATCCAGGCAGCAGGTGGAAGGGGAATGTAGGTGGGATATGAGAAAGTGGGTGGAAGGGCCCACTGGACCCTTTTCTGTGCCTTGGGCTTAGACCCGGAGAGACCCACTAGGCCCCTCCACCACTTCCCATGGAGCCCAGAGCACCCTAGGGGATCAGAGCCCCCTGGATTCCCAGAGGGGTCCCCAGGGTCCCCTGGATTCCCAGAAAGCAGGCCTGTCCCTCTGTAGGTCAGCATTCCTCAGTTGCAGTAACAAAATTTGTGTCTCTTAAGCTTTATTTCAATCACAGGGAGAAGTTCACAGACAAACAGACTGTGCAAGCCCACGGGCCCTCTCTCACCCCAGCCCTTCTGCAGGGTGCCCCGTGAGACTTCAGGTGGTCGCCCCTGGAAGGAGGGGAAGACCCACACCCCTTAATTAACAACCTGAGACAAATTGGAAACAGCTGTGAATAATTAGACAATTTAAGTGCTGTGAAGGAGGAATAATTTCTGTAGCCTTTGTAATAAATCTTATGCTGTCTCATTCCCTATGCTGGACTTGAACTTTTTTTTTTCCAGGGGTGAGTTAGCACATTACTCATAAAAGAAACAGTATCCCTTTTGTTTTGGCTGGGTCTGTTTAATAACAAAAGAGCCCACTGCAATTACAGGGGCAGCACGGTGACAAAGCAAGTGGCCCCGAGACGGGGCTCGCGAACTTCACGGGGAGGCCGGCGGCGGTCTCCCGACCCGGCTGTCCTGTCCAGTGTGGCTCGGTCTCCACTCCAAATGATCCGAGCTTTCAATCGGCTCCAGGTTTTGGAGATTGCAGTGGAAAAGGCAGGGTGGCCCAGACGTGTGCGTGTCACACAAAAGGACCTCGAGCCCGAGCAGGGTGGCGCTTCTGCAGGATTCCAAGTGTTCGTCCATTTATTCCCCCGCACTCCCGAGAGAGAGAGATAAACAAAAATAGGCCTATAATTAAAGAACAGGAGAGGAGTAGAGGCGGCCCCTAGATTGATTCCCTCATCTGGGGGTGGACAATCCAGTCCCACGGAAAGGAACGGATGTGGCCCAAGCTACTGGTGAACTTGTATCAGAATCAGATCCAGAATTCAACAGTCTGCTTTGGATTCTGCATGGCAGTTTCCAGATGATTAAATACTCAAAACCACTTAGAGCTGCCGCAACGGGTACAGAGAGCAGCTGTGTGCACACGCTATGAGGACTGAGAGTGTGGGCTTTGGTGCCTGCCCTGGTTCCCGTCCGATCTCGGGTCAGTCACCTCACCTCTCCAGGTCTCGGTTTACACATCTGTGAAAAGGGCATGAGAGAGCTTCCGAGGTCTTTCGTGAGGATTGATGAGGAAATGCATATTAAAATATTACGAAATGTAACGGCCCGCTCCATACCAGCGCCCATGGAACCGAGCATGGCCTGGGAAGGCTCACCAACGGACTGTCCTTGAACTCCTGATCCAACCCTCAGGTGGCCCGTCGGGCCCACCCGGAAGTTATTTCTGCTTACCCCAACCATTCCTCTCCCAGAAGATCCTCCTAAGCCTCCTTCTCCTCAGATTGCCAAGCCCCTCTCCCCTTAGCTGGCTCTTGACTGAGGACCAGGCATTTATTTTATTGCATGGAAACAAATTTGAAGCAATCAGACGAGAACTTTCAAATGACCCTCTCTGAAATCCACCAATCTACTTACTGTATTTTGCTACATACAATGTGTACCCACGTTTTGCACATGGTAGGTAATTGTTATACCCACATACAATGTGCATCCTTATTTTTCCTCTCAAAAATTAGGGCAAAAAGTGCGTGTTATACACACCATAATACGGTATATCCATATAGGTGCTTTTCTTCCAGTTAAAAAACGGATACCCACACCCTGATCTGAGCCTTTTCTTCACCCTAGGCTTGATTCAAAGTTCCAAGACACTAAGTGATTTGCCCGAAATTAATAGCTAGTAAATATTAGAGCCAAAATTTTAGTCCTGGACCAACCTGGCAGAAAATAAGTTCTGGGAAATCTTTTTTTCTCAGTACCCAGCAGAGAGCCTGGTCCTGAGCCTGGTACAGCAGATGCTCACTCCACGAAGCCTGGGAAGAACGAGTGAATGAATGAATGGATGACTAGCCCTGGAGCTCAGCGAACTTCTCCGGACTCCCCCTCACTCTGTGCTGTTGTCCCTGGGCAGGGGTCTCAGGTGTATGTAGGGAGGCCGGAGTATGGAGACTTGTGCATGAAGCCACCAGCAGAAAGTGGCCAGGGAGCTTGCCCCATGTCCACAGCCCTGAGAAGACGGAAAAAACCCACATTCTAGAATTCGGTGACCCGAGTCGGCCTTTATGCTGCACATCAGATGAGCATTTGAACCCTAAACTGACACAGTACATAAACCTGGTCTAGGACAAGTGAAACTGGAACAGGTCATTCTGTAGAGATAGCTTCTGTTTCAAGGTGCGCGGAGTTCCCCCAGGAAACCATGCCTCGAGAGATGAAATTGCAATAGGAAATTACAAGCCAGCCCTGCCTAGCGTGCCTCATCTGGATGAACATCGCCCCACAAGGCGAAACGTTGCCAGTTTGATTCCCAGTCAGGGCACGTGCGTGAGGTGTGGGTTTGGTCCCCGGTCGGAGCTGATCGACGTTCCCCTCTCTCCTTCCATTCCCGTCTCTCTAAACACAAATAAATAAAATGTTTTTAAAAAATCACAAGCCACCTGAACAAATAAATCATTTTCTCAGTAGACAAGGGAGATAGCACCCAAGAACCAGAGGGGAGAATAATCCTAAACCGGCAATTTAAAAATACCGCACTGTTCCGTAATGACAGAAAAGGGCCAAGCTGGGTTCGTTTCCCTAAAGGGGAGCTGGTAGGGTTAGAGGTTCAATCAGCCCCAGGTGGTCAGATGCAAATTAAAAAAAAAAACATGACACCCGCTGTCTCCCCAACTTCAGACATTAGCAACCACCTTTACAATTTTTGCTTCATCCACAAAATTTACATTATCTACCTATGTTTTCTTTAAATTATCTTCCTTTAAAATTTTTCATTAATTTAAAGGGAAATCACAGCAATGCATAAGACCCAAACAATTGTGGCTTGGCTCTGCTCGTTCTGTGGTTTAATTAGACATTGACGTAAATGTGATTATTATAACATTAAAACTATTTGTCCATGGACTGAAAACATCTCATGTATCACCAGTGCCACAGGAACTAAATTTTGGAAAATACTGGCCTAGAGCAACCCTCGGTTGCTAAGATTAGAATGTAAATTGTTGCCAGAGGCCAACAAGCCCGTTCAGGACGGAGCCAGGACTTGAACCCGCACTCCCGCCTCTTAGCCCCCGGATGGAGTCCCCTGTTCTGCATCATGTGACCTCCATTCACAGGATTCTCTTATGTAACTTTTAAACCTGTTTGCATAACTCAGAAATTATTTATGCATTCTCCAAATGAATATATAAATGGCCTTAACAGGTGGAGGAGTTCTTTCCAGCAGACATTTATTACATCTCTGTCAATCAAACCCAAATTTATGCATGCTAATGAGACAGGACAATCCTTCCCAAGGAGGGTGGAACAAGTCTGCATAGAACGTGTTAAAGTGATAACATTGCCCAAGTCCTGATTAACGGGATCTCAAAGGGCTTTGTTAATGTGAAGTCATTCGTAACACTGGGAAAGAAATTGAATTACAAGGAGAGAGGACTCCTTTACTACTAAAATATTACTCATATGTGGGTGAGCTGGGGCCTGCCTCCTCTGTGCAAACATGTAGCAAAAGAGTTTGCAACATTTTTTTTTAATTAAGCTACAATTAAAACAAACTTGGAGCCTTGACTGGCATGGTTCAGCATTGTACATTGTCCTGCAAAGCAGAAGGTCACTGGTTTGATTCTCTGCCAGGGCACATGCCTGGGTTGTGGCGTTTGGTACTCAGTTGGGGTACGTTTGAGAGACAACGGATCAATGTCACCCCTCCCTCTCTTTCTCCCTCCTTTTCCCCCTCTCTGAAAATAAATAAATAAAATCTTTAAAAAAACTTACAGCTATCTTTGGGGGCAAAACTTCCAACCCCATTCATGCACTTCAAGTCCGTCTCTTCACCCACCCTGCTTGGTCTGTGAACCTTCCAAGTACAACATCTCCAGGTAAGAGTTCCAACTCCACAGAGCATCATCGTCCGAGGCTCCTCTGACCTCACCGGCCATTCTGGGCTGACCGCCCAGCATGTTCCCACACACCGGATTTGCCCGTGTGCTTGTAGAAGTCCTGGAGGTGCCAGCTGCTGTAACAAGGAAGTCCCAAAAGTTCAATGGCGTCGCACTCTAAAACTTCACTTCTCACTTCCTTAATAGTTCAATGTGCATGTCTCTGTTTGGTGAGCAGTTTTCCTCCATCTGAGTCAGACCCTTTCCACCTTGTGGCTCTGCCATCCCTTGGAATTCAGAACCCTCTAAACCCAGCCATCACTAGACAGGGGAAGAGTTCAAGGACTCCATACACCCCCTTCTTACGCTCCAGCCCAGGGATGGCAGACGTCACTTGTGCTCGAATTCCACTGGCAAGAGCAGCCACCCGGCGCCCTCCATGTGGGAGGGATGCTGGGCGTGCGGTCACGGTGCAGATGGGCCTCCTCGCCCTTCCTCCGGCTGCTCTCTCTCTGCCTCCTGAAGTCCTTTCACCCTTCAGCTCCCACCTCTTCCGCCAAGCCATGACCGATGTCTCAGGCAGAATCAGCCCATCTCTTTTCTCACTTCTAGAACATTCTCCTCCATTAGAAAACACAGCAGGTGCTCAAGTATCTGCTCCCTTCTGACCCCGAGCCCCCAGGGAGGGGGTCTGTGTCTTCTTCAACTTCAAGTCAGCAGTGGCACCCAGCGCTGCTCCCGACGCGGGACGGTGGGCTCTCAACGTATCACTGAACGAAATCCACACGTGCCAAAGAGTTCACTGATAAGCAGCACTGCATAAAGACCAAAGGAGTCCCACATAAACATCCAGTCATGTTTGGTTCTGGAAGTCATACTTTTCAGCAAAATGCAGAGTGAATTTGGGAAGATTTCCATAGAATGTTGGGATACCTTCGAATTCCTTGCAAAGATGAATCGAAATAGGTGGAAGATCGCCCCCCTTTCTCCCCGCCTCCACACAACTGCTGTCCTCACTCACTAAGAGAATAAGAACGGCTTGCACAACTGAGTGGCACGAGGAGCAAAGGAGAAGGGAGGGAGTCGAGAAGGAAAAGTGCATTGAACTCGGGTATGCCAAATTTGGTTTCTCATGTTTTATTTTGAATTAATTTCAAGCTTACAGAATATCTGTGAAAATGATCGCGTGCATACATCCCTCGCCCAGCTTCCCTGAAGCGAACGTCCCATGTAACCGTGGTGCGATCACGCAATCCCAGGAGCTAACATTTGCGCCGTCCCACCCGATGATCTGAAGACTTGATTCGAATTTCCCCAGTTTCCCCACCACGTCCTGCTCCTCTTCCCGAATTGTGTCTGGACACCCACACTGCATTCACTCTCGCCTTCTCCTGAGTCTCCTGCAGCCTCTAACAGTGTCTCCATTTTCCTCATCTCTCACGGCCTTGAAGCCCCTGAAGAGTGTGGGTGTGGAGTTTCGTCAAATGGACGTGGCAAACGTTTTGAGAGATGATGTTCTAAAAGGGTAAGAAACTCTGTCCGTGGAGCACAGTTTATAGGTGCAAAAGAGGACACATCTCTGCCTCCCAGGGTCAGGGCTCAGGCGCAGGGATCCCCATCAGTGCCCTTGCCCTCCCCCCAAGTCAGAGCCTCCCTGGCCTGTCCCCCCATCCCACTGTGCACAGAAGCCACCTGGATGGGAGTCCCACAAACACACCCTCTAAAAGTGGCACCTCCATAACACCTTTGGAGATAACGTGGTCAGATGGGGATTGCTAAGACGATGAAAAGACAGCTAAGGAGGCAGCCAGGCTCTGGGGCATGCAGACAGGCCATCCCAGGCTGCTCTTTCCTGGGCTGTTTCTGTGACACCAGAAGTCCAGCCTGGTCCCCTGGGGCTGCCACCAGGACCCTCCTCCCTCCACTCCTTTCAAATGAGAGTGACGTGGACACTGATTTCTCCCTGTCCTCTTCGACTCTGCGCCTACCTCCCAGTGGCTCCGGGAACCGGGAGCGGCCCCAGCCCCCACCTCCAGACCCCTCCCGATCAGCGAGTGCTGCCTGCACATTAAAATCATCATGGTGCCTTAAGGAAATCCATGCCTGGAACCCTGCCCCAAGGATTCTGATTTTTAAAATCGGCATCTGAAGAATCTCCCCAGGTGATTCTAATGTGCCTTTAAGTGTCGAGAACCACTGTATGGAGGTAACCAATATATGCTTTCCGGGTTCTCTCTGTCTGAAGATATTTCCTCCAAACCCCTGTTTCTTCCTCAGGGTCTATAAATGATTCTATTCTAGAGAACTTTGGAGTTGCTGGTCAGTTTTTTCCGTGGTGCCGACAATCTGGTTTCTTGGGAATGACACCAACACTTCCTAGTACTCCTCTGATGACAGGGTCACCCCGGGCCAACAGCAGGAATAACTATAGAAAACTCTGGAGTTGGGGCTGCAGGCCGTCCTGCAGTTGGAGCAACGCAATTGGCTGCTCTGGGTGTGGGAGAGGCCATCACACCACCTCTCGTGTGACGGGGAAGGGGCCCCAGCCCTCATCTGGCCACTAGTGATATTCCAGAAGAGATTTTCTCAGTGTCAAGCTGCAGGTTTGCAGATGCAGGCCGAGGACCTAGTTGTCCTTAATAGGTTCCCCAGGGCAGCTGTAACGTGTTGCCACAAACTCAGCCTCTGAAAGCAGCATTCATTCATTCCCTCCAGCTCTAGAGGCCCGAAGTACAATATCAAGGTGACAGGTGCCACACTTGCCCCTCTAAAGGCCCCTCTAAAGTGATTGATCCTTCTAGGGAAGAACCTTGCCTTGCCTCTTCCAGCCTTCGGAGGCTCCAGGTGTCCCCGGCTGGTGGCAGCTTCACCTCAGTCTCTGCCTCTGAGCTCGCGTGACCCTCTTCTCTGTCTCCGTGTCTTTTCCTCTTCTGCCTGTTATGACGACAGTTACTGAACTTAGGGCCCACCAGGGTAATCCAGAATGGTCCTGCCTGAAGATCTTTAACTTAATCCCATCTGCAAAGATACTTCTTCCGAAGGGTCCAGGTATTGGCACGTGGACATGAGAGACCCCTCTTCAACACACAGCAGACCATCTACCCACAGCCTTTGCAGACGAAGGGTCTGGTCCCAGTTCCCTTCATGCTTCCTCACACATGGCCAGGGAGGGAAGAGAACTTTCGTGGTCCAGGTTTCAGAGTTAGCAACTCCCTCGGTTTGGGGGGAAAGAGAAGGAAAGGTGAAAGCTGGAGAGGAGAGGACGGCAGGTGAGAGACCAGACCAGAAAGTCATGGGGCTCCAGCCCAGAATTAACTCCCAAAGAGCCCAAGGTGGCCAATCAGCATGAAGGACACGACGTCCCTGTCCAGCTGGGGCATGTCACCCATGGCCCTGCCCTCCCTCTCCCTGCACCACCACAGCCTCTCCATCCTGAACACTGAGTGTCCACACTGCCTGCTCTGCAGCCTTCCCCTCCAGGGGCTGAGTCGATTGCCTTGTCCCTTGCACGCTTTCCCGGAGACCTGGATATGAGGGAGGATGGAGAGGCGGGAGCTGCAGGAAAGCAGAGGGTCCGGTAACTGAGCTCTGCTGAAGGCTGAGTATAAAACTTGTCATTTGGTAGAAACAGTCCATGAGGTTCTGTAAGAAGCAAACAGAGGGATGGCCTCCCCTGTGCTTCCTCCCGGAAGCATCCAACCAATTTGGGGAAACGTGAGATTTAACCCATTTACATTTATTGTCATAACTGCTATTTTGTTCTCATGATCATCACCTTGTTTTGTAAGCTTTTAAAAGTGATTGATCCTTCTTTATTTTGCTTTGATTCCCGCCCCCAACAATGATTGAGAAGGTGGATGTGCCATTTAAAAATCTCCTGGACACACTGACACCCACCTGCAGCGTCAAGAAACCATCTCTTCACTGTCGGTTCCACCTTTAACCTGGTGGTAGCCTCCCTTTTATTTCTTTATTCAACAAACATTTAATGACTACATACTCTGGAGTGTGTATATATATATATATATATATATATATGCACACCCACACTATATATATATGTATATAGTACACAGAAACATACATATTGTACTGTGTGTTTGTGTGTGTATAACAATGCCCCATGAATTAGAATGAGCAAGGATGGTTATGGTAGGGAGGGTGAGACCCCAAGCAAGCAAACATCAATAACTACATGACTGATTAGTCCATCAATAATTTTGTGAGTGTAATTGTGATAACCATGTAGCTACCTTCAAATTCTAATGATGTACAGCAGCTGAAAGGAAATACCAACTTGATTCGCTTGCAAATCCATCCCCCTAATAAAGGCTCTCCATAAGGTCCACGTTTCTTCTTGTAAGTTGTGCTGCTTCCTGAGAAGGGTAAGCTGCACACGGGCACTCAGAGTCATTTTGGAATCTGTTCTCTCTGCTGGAATCCCTTTCTGACCCCTGCCTGGCACCCTCCTCCAGCTCTTGAGATAGTGGAATTAACCAGAATCCTTTGCTCCTAACTGCCTCAACCCTCTGGGAACAAGAGAGGACACAATACTTAATATGTCATTGAGTCCGCAACCACCTGGGCAAGGATGGGTGAGCCTGTTCACCTTCCCCGTCCTGACATGGAGGGGCAAACGTGGTCAGTGGGTCATGGTGGAAGTCTGGGGCCTTGGATTTTGCTCCTGGTCTAGGAGCACTAAGAGAGGAGAGATTGAGGACAGAAAGTGACATTCACTGTTCCCTGGGAGGAAGAGCGAAGGCTGGTCAGGAGAAATCCTGAAATCACAGCCAGAACCAGATCAGAACCAGAGGTACTTGGCAGCCTCCAAGGAGGCGAGTGGTTGGGAGATGCAAGTCACGTCCAGGGATCAAAGAGGGTGAGCGAGTCTCATGGGCACACACAGGCGCCGTGGACCTCACAACAGGCCGGCAGTTGGTCTTCTGGCCACGCCCGGCTCTGATGCCACGGCTCCCCCAACCCTGATCCCGGAAACAACTCCAGGACGGACCAGCCCACGATGGTTTCCGCCTCAGCTTCCACTGGGATCAGTCATAGCGATGAAACCTTTCCAATGACACTCCCCTGCTAATACCCAACTGCAGTTTTCCAAGAGGCCTGCCTCCAAGGAAGAGTTTAGGAATGTTGGGATCAAACCAAAGCCACCAGGGTGGGCAAACACATGGCTGGCTCCTGGCGGGGGGATCAAACCCCAAGACAGGGAGTCCCAGGGGACGGGGTGGGCGGCAGAGGAGGGTGCTCGCTATGCAGCAACATGGAAACGGCTCAGCCCGCCCTCCAGTCCCTCCACTGCTGCGTCCCCGGCCCAGCCCACAGCCGGCAGGGTCATGGGGGCTGCAAGTACCGACTCGTCACCCCTCCCACCTCTGTCCCACCTCTGTCGGTATCCCTTCTGTAACCAAGCGAGGTGGATCACCGTCCAGCTGTGTCTGGCTGACAGATACATTCAAAGAACTTTAGTGTGGGGTAGCAATGTGGAGGCAGGAAGGGAAAAGACCCACTCACATGTTTTCCAGCTCGGCCTTCCCCCAAATGCAAGACCTAACAGGAGGCGCCATTCATAAATAGAGTTCACCGCTGGCTAAGATTTTCTTTTTCTTCTTTTTTCAAATCTGGTGTTTATAATTCCAATTGGTGTAAAATTTCCTGATGGTTAACACATCCCATTACTGACACTTTTGAATGAATGACTCATTCCCAAATAATTGACTAGCTTTGTAATTTGGGAAGTAAAATCACATTTACGAGTCCCCCGAGTGGAGGCTCTATATTGTCGTGCATAAAAAGTAGATAAATCATAAAAGCAAAATCTGCAAACACTCCCATTAGCCTTTGTCCCTGCATTAAAGGCAGCGCCTCTTAAAAGCACGCAGCTGCTTAGACTCAGCCGAGCGCTTTAAAATCGAGCCCTGTTTTATCTTGATGGTAAAATTGCATGTTGGTCGCCCTAATCCTGTCTGTGTCCGGCGGGCTGGCCACGCTCCTCGTCCCCCTCTCCTGGCCCAACCATCCAGGCCACACCGACTCTGGGTGCTTTGTGGCCAAATGTGGAACCCCGTCCAGGAGAAGCACTCCCCAATTAAGCCAGATTCGATTACAAGCAGCATCCACAAATAATAAATAAGTACGTTGACGATTTAGGGTTCGACAAACCCACAACGTGATTCTAATCAGACCTGACAAGGGTAGTTTTTTTTTTTAGTGGTCGAGAGTCAACTGTTATTTTGCTTTCACTCCACACATGCATGCATGTGTAAGCCTACCTACTTTGCAGGGCAGCAAGTACACGTGGCACCCAAAAGGCAGACTTGAGTGCGCGCTGTCTGGTGCCGAACTCTAATTGTGTTTTCATGTGCTGGGGGTTTGAAATCTAGAAGTCCTGGGATTTTAAGCCTCAGGTTCTTTTCCCACTTTTCCAGAGTACTGTAAATTAGTTTAGTATGCTTGAAAGAACCCCTAATTGTAACTGCTCTTGTTGACATATCAACTTGAGGCCGCACAGAGCTGGCTCCGGCCCCGCTGCCCTTGGTTTTGTAGTTACAGTGCATTTTAAGGGCCTGACAGGTCCGGTGCTAAGATGTTCTGAATTAGATTTGAATTACAACCGCTAAATGCCCTTGTCAAAGATCGTTAGCCCTGACACTAGCCATGTGCCTTCAGCTGACTGCTCTGATGGAAGGGCGACGGCTTAAACAAAGACATGCCCCGAGTTTCATTCCGAATTGTCAAAACGTAATTGAGTTAAAAAGAGCAACTACAGCATAAGAATTGCAATCTCTGCTGCTTCTTTTCGCTTTGAAATAAATCCAGGGGACAATTTAGCGGCATCATAGGCGCAAAATGAGAAGAGGGTTTTCCACCAAGATGCGGTATGCTTAAAAAATAAAAATGCAGACCCGACCCTGGACTGCAGGATGAGAACAGCCGAAGACCTTCGCCGATGCCTTTCAGTTTGGGACTTAGTCCTGCTGAAGTGAAATAAGTAGAAATAGCCAGCTACGCAACGGACCCGGCAAGGCTGGGTCCGCGGTTGTCACTCGACAAATGCTGGTCACAGAAATGAGCGGATGAATTTCAAGATAGACACATCATGGGTAGAGATAGGGGACACTGGAGTCAGGCGTCCCTTCGTGCTGCCAGACATGTGCCCCAACCAGGGAGCTGTCTTTGCTGAACCCGCACTCTCACCGGCAGCCTGGGGGTAATCATGCCCACCTCCTGGAATATGAGGGGGATCGTGGCTATGAAAGTGGTGTTGGCACATTATAAGTAGCTGAGACATTTTCTTTTCTTTCTTCGAAAGATGACGCACAATAGGGCTTCTTGAAGCTGCACTGGGGGCCTCCAGCCAGAATCCATGGGGCAGCAAGGCCAGGAAAGGCAGGAGTGGAGTGCCCACCTTGTGGCAGGGAGACCAGGCCGTACATGCCCCTGGAGGCTCTCGGTGCCACGCAGGAGGGGTGGGCACCATGGGGCCTGAAGAGTGCTTACGCCACCGAAAACAACCCAAATTCCAAGTTCAAATACATCAGCAGAAATAAACTTAGCCGCTAGTGGATTCAGCCAGGGGCCAACAGTTGTAGCTGAAGGGTTCCTGTCTTTGTGTGTTTAAGGGAAGATGGCTGGTGAATCAGAGAGTGAGTTTTCAGATAAAATACAGGATGCCCAGTTAAATTTGAATTTCATATTAACAAATGATGTTTTAGTATATGGAAGCCCTAAATATCACATGGGCATATTTTTAAAGTATCCACTATTATCTGAATTTAAATTTAGTGGGGAGTCTTTCTCTTTCCTTCTTCTGCCAAATCTGACCATCATCGTTAGAAAGAACTTAAACTTGAGAGTCAAAAAGGACCAGAAGTGAAGTCCTGCCCCCACTCCCCACCTCCTTAGTAACACATTTTACCTCGGGAGCTTTGGGTCTCCCAGCAGGAAAATAATAGCAGCAGCCCTAACTCTGGGGCGGGGGCGGGGAGGATTTTGGTTGCTGTGAAATGTTCTAATGTTCGACGCTGCTCTTGCTTCCTGCCTGGCGAGTATCACTGAATGCAAATGGGAGAGGCTGGTCCTTACCAGAGTGAGAAGTCCTTTCCTCCCTTGCCGAGAGAAAGACTCACCACCAAGCCCTCATTATACGAAATGTTAAAGGGGCTTATCTAAGAAAAAGAAGATCAAAACTATGAACAGTAAAAGCACAACAAACACCTATCAACAACTGAATAAAAGAAAACAGTAACAGAAACAAACTAAGCAAACAACTAGAACAGGAACAGAATCACAGAAATGGAGATTACATGGGGGGTTATCAGCAGGGAGGAGGAGCGGGGAGAGGGGGAAAAGGTACAGGGAATAAGAAGCATAAATGGTAGCTACAAAATAGAGAGGGGCTGGTTAAGAATAACATAGGAAATGGAGAAGCCAAAGAACTTATATGCACGACCCATGGACATGAACTAAGGAGGGGAAATGCTGGAGGGAAGGGGGTACTGGGTGGAGGGGGGCAAAGGGGAAAAACTGGGGCAACCGTAATAGCGTAATCAATAAAAAATACTTTTAAAAAGTGGATTAAACAAGAAATTGGAAGACAAAAAAAGAAAAGATCTCAGCATCTGACTACACATGTATTTCTTAGCAGGAATGGAAATAGCAAGTTATCGAATTGCAGTCGGATTCTTGGACTTGGAGCAAGGAGCACAAATCTGGGCTGCTTAGCATGAAAAAAGATCCCCTGGAGAAGACAGTCCAGGGGCTTGTTTGGGGGATCCCCCATCCAGGGACAAGGGGGGTGTGATGAAAGATGAGGTTCTCAGCCTGCATCTGGAAAGTCCATTTTGTGCTTCATTAGAGAAAAGTGTGAGGCCCGTTGGAAGGCTGGCCCTTCGCAGTGGACGAGGAGGCAGCAAGAGCAGGTAGCGGACAGGGACAGGGAATTAGCTACAACTAGAGGTTTTCGCTTAGCCTAAAACTCTGACGCAGAGCATGGGAGCAGCTGCCCTTTCTTCTGGGTGGCACGAAAGTCTCTTCCATGCTCTAAAATAAATAAATGAGAGGAAAAACAATAATTTCTGTGGGTCATACATAAAGCCAAAAGCAAAATAATTCTCTCAAAAGGGGGGGATGGGGGAGCTGAAACGATAAAATGCGTGTCTGAAGTTGCCTAGTGGCACAAACCTTGGGGGATACACAGGCCGTTCCCAAAGTAAGCTATTTCTCAGTCGGGAGCAGGCTTGGAATGAACAAGGAGAACCAGAGCCTTGTCTCCTGGCCCAACCGCTCCAGTGTTTAAGCCACAGGTCACGGGGGGAGTTAGCTCTAGGAGACACCCCTCCACCCGTTTGGGTGTTCGTTTCCGATCCATTAAGGAGGCAGTGGGCTCCTCGCAGCCCCCACCCCCTGCCCACCAGCCCCGATTCGGATGCAAGTCCCAGCCCCCGAGTTCAAGCTGCTGCCGCTTAAGAAGGCTTATTTTGACACGGTAATTACAGGGCTCGAACGATGCTTTACATTAGAGTATAAAACACTCATTAAATTAAAATTCTTCCATGAAATCATGAAAATAAACAGTCTGTCCAAACTGGCATCAACAAATTCGCAGGGCGCCTCTGCGTTTTCTCAGGCCGGGCCAGCTACGGGCTGCATTTAACCACGAAGTGTGAATGGCTCGCATGCCTTTGAAGGCCCGCATTCTGCTTCTTTTTAAGATTATTGCTTTAATTGTTTTTACAACTTGTAAGATTTTAAAGCTATTAAGCTTCAAAGTTGGGGGTGGGAGAACTTGAAATGGGGGCCCTTTGTCCCCGGGCCAGCTTGCGGGTGGGGGGACAGGTCCCCACCATCAGCCCCCAGACCCTTCTGGGACAATTAAAATTCAGGGGACAAGCGGGGATGGGCAATTTTTCCATGACCCCTTAAGGGATAGAAAATAAACCTCGAATTTCAGAGACTGTGCACGGGGAGAGCAGGGAGCAAGGAGGTGGGGCGGTGGGGCCAGCCCAGCTCCGTGGGAAGAGCCAGGGCCTCAGAAACAGCCAACCTGGGCATGAACTTGGCAACGGCCTTCTCTGAGCTCACCCCCCTTGTGTGTGAAATGAGAAGGGTAAGTAAGCACAGTGGGTTCTCGTTACTCCTGGTAGTTATGTCCTATGAAGTCGCTGTGCACACTGAGTTAGCAACGAGGGAGCCATGGCCCCTCAGAGAAACACAGGGTTAGGCTCCTGTGAGCCTCTGGTCACCATGCTTGTGTTTACCAGTTAGGACATAAGCTTGTTATATGGGCGTTCCTGTTTAAAGACACCTTATTTAATATGTATTGTTGGTGCATTCATAGTAAACTCACGGCCAGCCACGCTGCCACTCGTGCCTGAATGAACACATGTTTTTTTGGAAGGAACGCATCACAGTCTTCTTTTTTATTTTTATTATTTTTAAAGATTTTATTTACTTATTCTTAGAGAGAGGGGGAGGGAAGGGGAAAGAAGGAGAGAAACATCAGTCAGTTGCCCCTTGCATGCACCCCAACCAGAGGCCAGGCCTGCATCTCAGGCATGCGCCCTGATTGGGAATCAGACCAGTGGTCTTTCACTTGGCAGGACGACACCCAACCAACTGAGCCACATGGGTCCGGGCTTTTAAAAATTGTCATCATCATCATCATCACCATCATCACCATCTCCACAGCCTTCCTGCACTAGTCTAGTCAACATTATGCTTTGAGGGGCATTATAACAGGAACATCACCAGAAAAACATGCAAAAATGCAAAAAAAAAAGCTACAAAATACCGCAGGCCCCTGCATGCGAGCATGAACTAGGGGTGCAGTGTCACCGTGTCCGGCCTCAGGTGCAAATGGGCACACCTGGAGACTACATTTTCAAGGCTCTGTGCGTGTGCGTAAAATGGGAGTTACAGACACATTTCGGCAAAGAGGCAAATGCACAAACACGGAATCCAAGAACAAGGAGGGTGGACTGTGCCTTATGGGCATGAAAGGGAGAATGTTTAAAAAAAAATAAAACAACCACTTTGCCTTTCAAGCAGGGGTTTCGGGGAAGGGAGTGGAGATGACAGATGACACAGTGTCGTTTGTATCAGAGAAGGAAAAATGTCAGTACTGCTGCCTGCCACCTACAGAGACGGAGGAGCAAATGTGGTGACAAAGAGTTGAAGTCACAGCAAAGAGGAACTTTAAGCCGTGTGCAACGCTGTGGCACCAGTGCTGGAACTCCCCTGGGCCCCAGCTTCCACATTGGCCTTTCATTGGTTGTCGGGGGGAAACCCGACGGAGGGAGGGAGCGGAGTGAATGGGCCAGAACACAGGTGAGATGAAGGTGCCACAAGGAATTCAGTGGAGGCAGGGCTTAGAGCTGGTGGGGACCAGGAGAAGTGGACACCCTCTGACCAAGACTCCCCAAAGAAATTGGGTGGAGGGTGTTGATGAGGGTCTCATCCCATGTGGATAGGGGTTCAAGTTGTTCTTTAACTCTTAAAAGGAAAAGTGACCCCAAAGGCAATATTAGGGAACACCGAGGAGGCTAAATACTTGGGACATACTGGATAGCCATGAAGATTCAAAATAATTTGTCCGAAGTGCTCAGAACTTCGGATAATGGAGCTCAAAAACAGTATTTTTTGTGCAATGGTTACAGATAAAACGTATTATCTTTTACCTCCAACTCTCCCCGGCACTTCTCACTATATGATAGCTCCTCAGAACAGAAGCTATCTCAGTTCTTCTGGACGCCCAGTGGTTCAGACAAGGTCTGGCACCCACAGACGCCCAGGGAACACCGGCCACCAGCAGAAATGTGCATGGATTCCACGGAGACCGTCACCTGCCTTCTGAAAAGAAGGGCTGTTTTGATGGGAAGAAATCTGCAGGGCCCACAGTCTGAAATACTTGCCTGACGTGTTCAAAGCTAGTACCACAAAACAGCCTGGACTCCCGTCCCGCCCAAGACTTGGCAAGCTGGGCTGCAAGAGGCTCCAGGACACCACGTAGACTCTCGGAACCGGGGCCGGGGTGGGGGGAGGTCAAGCAGAGGGGAGGCCAAGCAGCCTGGCTCCGGAGGCCCCACTCAGCATCCTCCACCAGCCAAGCAGTGAAGTTTTAAGTTTATATTCATTGGGATGGCAAGGTAGATATTATTCAACAAAAAGGAGCACTTGACTTAAAAAATAATAATAAAACATACACCGGACACCATTGATACCCAATCACTTGATATTGGAGATAAGAAAGTGAACATTCAGAGGACGTGACTTGAGTAAGGTCACAAAAGGGACAGACTTCAGCCTAGAAGCCAGGTTCTACCCCTCCATGGGACGGTCCTCATGGAGGACATCCATTTATGTGTGAGCTTCTTGTATTCGTCAGGGCGAGCTCGGCTGGGCTGCAGTAACAAACATTCCCCCCAAGTCTCAGTCACTTAACGCAAAACTTGATTGCTCACTCACCCAAAGCGCCAACGCAGGTCTGGGGGATTCTCCAGAGCAGCCTCCCTCGGGATTCAGGATGCTTCTTCTGTGTGGCCCCACCATGTGCCCACACGGGTGCTCCTCCTCAATCACGTCGGCTGGCGGTGACAGAGGCAGGAGACTCATTCGCAAAAGAGCTCTTCCTGCTTCAGCCCGGAATAAAGGGCCAGAGCCGGTCACATGACCCTCACCCTGTGGGGGCTGGAAGTGCAGTCCCCCTGTGCCCAGGAAGGAAAGAAGAAGAGCTGGAGCTAGTGTAGGCTCTCCTCACTCTGACCAGTGTGGGATGTGATTCAGTCCCTCGGAGTGGAAAATCTTTGGGAGCTGGAGTCAGAGAACAAGAGTTCAAGCCCTGCTTCCACCGACGTGTGATCATGTGATCACAGGCAAGTCAACAGAAGGCCCCAAAACTCACTTTTCTCTCAAACAATGGGTGTGATGGTAATACTCACCTTCTCTCAGGAATAGTTTGAGGTTCAAAGGAGCTGAGGCATGTGAAGTTGATTTGAAAATTGTAATGTAGTCTACAAACATTATTTATTTTAACTGTTACCCAAAGGTTAGGCCCTTGTCAGAGCTAAGCCAGAAGTGCGTTAAGCCCAATTAAACCACATAATTAACTCTCAAATGAGTTTGCATTTGACACAAAGAACCAGTGCAGAGCAGGGAAGAAATCCACATTCCTGAGCGTGCCTGAGAAGGGCCCAGGGCTCTACTCCACGTCCACCGGGGCCGGAAAGACCCACTCGCTCCTGCTTCTCGCTGCCCAGAGGAGGAGACGGGGCCCATCGTGAAAACTCTGGCATTTGAAGTGTAAATACCATCATGCACTTAGGAGGGTGAAATTAACCCCACTTTTGCAACAACTATGTTGGCCCTTCCCCTTCTTGTTCATCCTGGAGCTTCGTATAATGCTGAGCACTCAGGAAATGCAGTTGTGGTGGGAAAAGGAAACCAAACCAAACCCAGATAGTGTTTGGGGATGCCGAGCAGAAAATCAAACAGACATGTGCGCCTTGCTGGCCTGGACACAGGTCTGAACAAAATGTTCAAATGGACTTATTTCAACAGCATCATGTCAGAAATCTTTGACCCAATAATTTCACATTGAGGAATCTATTTAAAATACATACAGCCACACACAGAGATGATAGTCATAGCATTTTATTAAAAAAGTAAAAATTTTAAAACTTCTAAAATATGTAACAATAGGAGACCAGTAACAGGTTAAGTGGTAGAATGTTGTGCAGCCATTGGAGGTAATAACAATGCAGAGTTTGTAATGAAATGACAACATGTTTCTGATAAAAAGTGATGAAAAAATAGCACTTAATTATTTTCTTCAATTTTAATGAGAAGCTACTATGTGCCAGGCTAGCAGCTGAGATAGAAAGTGTTCATTTATTTTCTTCTTTATTCATTCAACCAAGACTGATTGATGGCCTACTATGTACCAGGCACCCTGCTAGATCTGGGATACAATCTCGCCAGTGTACTTACCCATTCTTTGGCTTTGTGTCCACCAAAGTCTTCCTAGCCAGGCACTGTAACAAGCACTAGGCAGAAATGGTATGCAAGTACGTAAAAAATAGCAATGGGGAAAAAAGACTGGAAGGAAACCACACTGAAATGTCCTTAGTGATTAACTGTGGGAATGAGATCCTGGATGACTTTGATGTTCCCCCTTAGATTGTCCAAATTTCCTGCGATAGACACCTACTGCTCTTGAAACCAGAAAAAAAAGTGGCGACTAGAAGGGAAGGGCTAACGCCAGAAGCGGGTCCAGTTGTGAACAGGAGTTGGAAGAGAGCCCGCCGCCGGGGTCCGTGAACTCCGGTGCAGACATCGTCCCCTTTGACCCCCGCGGAATTCGCACTGTGTGAGTGGGGTTCACTCTCCCTCCCCCGTGCAGCAGCTTTCTCCTAGAAACAGGAAGATCATGGAACTTCCAGTTAAACACCTGGATTGGGGTCCTAGCTCTGCTGCTTGACAGTCAGAAAAAATGGAAAGATCGTTTAAGCTGTCTGGCCCTACTTCCTGATCTATAAAATGGGGATGATAATATCTGCCCCGTTAGCTGTCCTCGAAGGGTAGGGGACGTGTGTAGGCTGGCACCTGGTGCATACCGTAGAGGTGTTTAACACATGTCATTTCCCTCCTCCAAACAACCCCCGTCCTCCACCCCCTCTGGGAAACACAGGGATTCTGATATGATATTCCAAAATACTTTAAGAGTGACAGACCAATGAGAAATGTTCCAAGAGACCAGAAATAGGGTCCAAGGCTGAGGTACCATCTCCATGATGTCCGCAGTGGCCAGGGTCCTTCTGTCTGTCTGCTCTACCAGCCTAAGGGGTGGCTCTCCTCCTCCTGGCCTCAAAATGGCTCCTTTTTAAACCAGAAGTCAATAGTTTTCCCAGTCACCTGAAATTCAGGCTTCTGCTTGCTTCTCATGGAGGCAAAGGACTGGGGCAGCTGCAAGGGAATCTGGGAAAGTAATTTTAATATTGAACAGGATCTGTGGTGCTGTTTATAAAGATGAAGGGGTATTGTGTAGACACCCATGTCTGCTGTGGTTTAATACCCTTTAGCAGGAATGTTCCTCTGGGACTCGATCCTAAAGAACTCGTCCAAAGAGACTTTATGTGTAAAAGTATTTATTGCCGAATTGTTTTTAAGAGTAAAATGCTGAAGGCAACTCAGGTATCCAAAAAGAAGACATTGGCTAATCAAGTCATAAGGTACATTCACTCAATAAAATATTATGCAGCAACTAAAATGATTCTTCAGGAGGCTGGGAGGCAACATGGGAAAATGTTTATGCTATTATGCTAAGTGAAAAAGCAGAATAGAACCTTGCCTCTGTCCCCGACTCAAACTCTGTGGAACGTGTGTGTACATGGCAAAATGCAGAAAGGGGCCACAGAGAATGATGGGGGCTCTGGTGGGGTGGTCGTATAGGGCATGAGCAATTTTATTTCAAAATGTTCCACGATGTTGCTATATTAGTTTTTCCAATAAAAAAAAAGCTATACATAAAAACTTACATTATCCCCAAAGCCTAGCAGAAAATACAATCAAATATTTGTCAGGCTCCTGGAGAAGTAATTATTTTTTAAGCTTTGAAGCCAACGAGAAAATTGCAAAGGAAAAGGCACGCAAGTCTGATGAAACAAAGTAGAAACATTAGGCCAAATGCGACCTTTAACCGATCCACTTTACTTAGCAAAAGAAATCGTTTTCACAGGACACAAACTTCTGGAAACGGTAGTGTAACCCAGGGCTCTGTGGCAGGCGGGGCGGGCGTGAGGCCTCGTGGACGGCAGCTTGGCAGCATAGTGCAAGCGCGGTAGGTGGGAGCCCAGGTCTGGCCTGGTCTGGCCACCCCGGAGGTGATATGCTGAAGACACAATTCAGTGTGTCCAGCTACGTGCAGATGGATGTTCCTTGCAGTGCTGTCGATAAATACGGCACTTGTAAAGCTTGGGAAGGGCCAGTATCCTGCACAGAATCCTCGGCAGCCTTCGGGTGTGAAAATGATGCCACGAACTAGACGTGTGTTTTGCTATAATAGATGTTACAGAGCACAACTGACAGGGCTGCAAAGGCGACTTAGTCAACAAGTGTTTATTGAGCACCTACTGTGTGCTAGGTGCTGGTGATAAGTGCAGAGCTCTGGGAGGGTGTTTGAGGGAAGATTGTTGAACTTAACCTTGTCTGATGTGCAAAACGGCAGTGCGTGCATGTGTGTGAGGAGTGTGAGGTGTGATGCGTGTGGCGTGGAGGGCGTATACACAGGTTACCCAAGAATGTGCAAGGTAAGGTTATGGGTAATATTTTTGTTTGTTCAAATTTCCCTTACAGTTGTTATATTGCTTTTAAAATAAAATGTTAAGCTTCCAAAACAAAGTAACTCCATTCCCGTTCGTCAAGCACAAGAAGCCGAGAAAAGGGTAGGTGTCCGAACCATTAAAAAATGTAGCTTCATTCTAAAAGTTGGACGTTTAGACAGTTAAGAGCAAAGGCTGAGCCACCGGCACGTGGAAAATGTGATCAGCGCTACTGAGGAACTGAGTTTTTAATTTTATTGAACGTATTTCAATTTAAAAGCTGAGGCAGTTTGAATATTTTCCATTAAAGATTTATTATATGTGCTACACATTGTTAACATGAATTAAAACTAATTTGACCTGCCCCTTTTTATTAAGGCTACCAAAAAGTATGAAACTATACATGCACCTCCCATTATATTTCTACTGGGCGGCGTGTTCCACGTGTCAATCTCATGTCAATCGTGTTTCACGAGCGTCTTTCCTAGTGTGGCCTTGCAGGTTCCTTCCATCATCAGAACTTCTGTGTCTCCGTGGCTGTTAGTGAGGGACAGGGTTCTTAGAGGTGCCCCCCAGTACTTTCCGTGTCTGAAGAAGCCAACTTCCCGAAGGCCCTTGCAGCCTGTTCCCTCTTCAACAACCTTTCTGTAGTGAAAAGGGAGAGGCGAGTGTTCCTCCATGTGTCTGCAGCCGTCTTGTCCCTCAGAAGAAGGACCTGGGACGCCAAAGTCTCTGGGCAGAAAGCTGAGGGCCTGGAGGGCCGCGGGAGGCTCCGGTGGTCAGGGAAAGCGAGCTCCCGACGGCTCCGCAGCCTGTTTCCGGCGTCTTGCCTCCTGTCTTTTGCCTTTGGTGGTCTGAACAGTCCTGGGAGCCCACCTCTTGCTTCCTCGGGGACAAAGCTACATGAGGCTGGCTGCCATGGAGTGGGGCAGGGACCCCTGCATTAAGGCCAGCAGGAAGAGCTCTGGAAATCCAGCCTGCTGTCTGAGGGAGAAGCAGGGACCCCTGGTTGGAAGCCTCAGCACAGGCTCCCAGAGGCAGGGCTGATGCAACCCCGATGGCTGGGAACATTCTTGGAACGTCTCTGCCCCATCAGAGTCCTCAATTATGGTGCCGGGCCTCCGTGTGATGCCATTCCAGGCGATGGCCCGCCTCCGTAATGTCCCCGTTTTATCTAGAGATGCAGATCTGGAGGCTGATCTCCCAGCCTCGTGAAGTTACAACCAACGTGGTGCTTTTTCCGTTTGCATAAGACAAATCTGAAACATACACACACAGGAATTTTGTCTTGCATTTGTGAACACACACAAACCCCAGCGACTCCAAGGGGAGGAGCCTAAACTCCTAACCATTGAACCACCCAGATTGTGCCTCCCAGACCACCTGGGGCTGGGGACAGGGTAGGGGTTGGGGAGATGGGGGGGCTGTTTCCATATTCTGACAATTGCATGGGCGCACCTTTAGGGTGTCAAGGGGGTTTTCCCTACTTTAGCCACACACACTGATGGACGGTGGGCACACTGGGGATGACCACCTCTCCCAATCCATGCCACAACTATGCCGCATGGGTCTTGCGATGACTTGGCACATACACAGGACCCCCTCAATCAGAGGACCTTGAAGGTCTTCTGTACAAGCTTGAAGGAATCACAGATGTGAGAGGTGGAGTCTGGGAGCAGGGTCACAGAGCCCAGCACTCCCCAATCCTGGTCCCAAACTGGAGTTCAGATGAGACTCACTAGTGAACTTTAACACCGAACAAAATAGAAGGGCTTGTTAGATGCTGGGTTACATTCTCCCAAGAGTTTTTATCCTTCTCTGCAGGATTCCTCAGAGCCTTTAATATCCCAAGGTGCCTTGTGAGTTTCCAAGAGGGAGACCTGGGCTGTAGCATTTCCCAAAGAAAGACCCACAAAGCCCTTCGGTGGCAGGTGCAGCAGGCACCTGTGACTTTCTGCTTGCCTGGTGCCCTCCCCTCTTCTTCCGGGAACAGATGCTCCTGTTTTCCATGGTGGTTTCCAAGGGGCTGAACCAGAACTTCTCCCAGAAGTCTCATCACAAAAGTGGACAGCTGAGTCCAGGCTGCCTGAAAGCCTTCTTCCTATTGGTGAGTCCTCTTTTTGTCAGGGTCACCAAGCTGACGGGATGCGGGTCTCCAAGCCTGACTATGCATCCCAGCAACATAGGGAGGGTCTTGGGATCCAGCCATGCTTGAGGCCATCTCCCCAGTCTTGGCGTTGGGTTTCATTCCAAGGAGTTAGGAGACCTGGCAGATACAGAGACTAAGCCAAGGGACAGTCTGGAGCACACTTCAGGGGATGCTTCCAGCTGCAAAGAGCAGAAACCTCCACTCCAAACGGCTCCAGCAGTGAATGAACAGGGATCCCCTGATCCAAATGAGCACGCCTATGGGCCAGTCCCCAGGCTGCTCAGCTTCATCTCAAGTCACTGGCTCCTTCCTGGTGGCCACCCAGGACGGGTCCCTTTAAGGGGCGCCTCCAGCTTCCCAAGCCTTGGTTTTCTCATTGACAGACAGAAGGAAGAACGACAGAGAATGTCCCTCCCCTCCAGTGAGGGCCACATGCCTGCATACTGTCACCATGGTATCCGCTAGGATGTCCCCCACGCTGTTCACACATGTCCAACCAGAGCTCCCAGTTTTCTCCCCCCAGAAGGATGTGGCTCTCTCTTCCTCCTCAGGACATGGCGTGAACTTTTCAGGCCCAAACCTCAGAGTTGCTGGATTCCCCTCCTTGCCCCCACCCTCCGCAGCCTCCCCATTCTTGGGAGAAATCGCACCTGTCTCGGTGCACCGTCCTTTTTATACCTGACTGCATAGGTCAGAGAGTATTTATTTCCTTCAGTTTGTCAGAGACGTTGGCCTCGTTCTCTTCATAGTATCTGTGCCCAGTTTTGGTGTCGGGGTAGCGGCGGCTTGACAGAATGAGCTGAACGAGTTCCCCATGAACGGGCTCTCCATCTGCAACCTTACTCCCTGAGCCCTTCGTTTTTGGAAGAGTTCGTGAAGAATTGGTATCAACTCTTTAAATGTTTGGTAGAATTCACCATCTGAGCCCGAGTTTTCCCTTGCGGCGAGTTTTTGAGCGACTGACTCAATACCTTCACTTTGCAGAAGTCCATTCGGATTGTCTGTTTCTTCTCCACGCCGTTCGGTAGACGGCGCGTTTCCGGCGACTTGTACGTTTTGTCTGTTACCTGATTTGTTGGCCTAGCTACTCGGAGTTCTCCTTGGTCATCCTTCCGATCTCCACTGAGTCAGTTTTGATGTCTCCTCTTTCATTCCTCATCTTAGCCACTTGAGACTTTTCTCCTCTGGGTAGGTCGGTCTAGCCACAGATGTGTCAATTTAGTTGGCTTTTTCCAAGACCCAACTTGGGGTTGCCTTGATTTTTCCTGTTGTTGGTCTGGTCTCTGATTTATTTATTTCCTCTCTGACATCCACTATGCTCTTCCTGCCTCTCGCCGGAGGCTCAGTTCACTCTTTTTACTCCAGTCATGTGAGATGGGAAATGCAGTCGCTGACCTGGGATCTTTTCTCTTCCTCAGTGCACACACTCACACCTAGAAGTCCCCACGCATGCACGGCTTCGGCTGCACCCCACGTGTGCTGGATGTCATCTCCTCACTCTCACGAGTCTCACAACATTTTCGAATTTTCCTGGGTTATTTAAGAATAGGTTAATTTGCACATATCTGTGAATTTCCCTCATTTCCATCTGTCATTGATTTCTAAGGCCATTCCATTACAGCCAGAGAACATAGATTGTTCCAATCACTTACACATGTAACGAAGCTTGTTTTATGACCTAGTGTCTGGTCCACTCTGGAGAACATTCCACGTGCCCTGAGCAGACAGACCGCATGCTCATTCTGCTGTTGTTAGGTGGGCTGTTTCATCTGTTAGATCTTCTTGTGTACATTGTGGTTCAAGACTTCTATGTGCATGTGGGTCTCCCGTTAGGGACTCTCCAGCTTAGGAGCAAGCCGGCCCCTGGAGCCCCAGTAATCCTGGCCTGCACACCTGGGCTCGAGCTCCCACTCTACCAGTGGGGGCTCACGGGATGGTCGCCTGGGGCGGAGCCTCTGCAGCCCAGAGCTGGGGACTAGGAGAAACGCCAGGGGCTTGTTCCTCCTGAGGAGACACTGCAGCTTTGGCTGGGGGCTGGGGAGAGAGGGATCCTGTGTTACTGGAGGGGAGGGAGTGGATTATAAATGCATTGCCACGGATTTAATAGATTTTCTTGGATAAATGTTTCTTCATTTGTTGTGTGTCCTTAGAACAATTTCCAGAGACTTTAATAGTTGCTCTTTAATATTTTTACCAGCCCTGCCTATTTCAGTGCCGAGAGGGTTTGCAGAGCTCCCGACAGCGCCGGGAGCAGCTTCTTCTCCCTGGATTTCTGCAGCAGCCTCACGACTGGGCTCTCCGTCGGCAACCTTACTTCCCTGCACCGTTCTCCACCCGGCAGCCAGAGCCGCTCTCCAAAAACATGAATCAGATCATGTCATTCCCTTGCTATGACTTTCTAAATGCTCCCCATTAGTTGTAGAATATAAATGGCCTACTGACTCCAGAATGGTCCAGCCGCTATCTACCCCTCTAACCTCATGACACACCCCTTCACTCATTCTGGGTGTATGAGCTCTCTTTCTGACCTCAGGCTGTTTCCCTCCTCAGGGCTTTCCACTGCCTGTCCCCTGTTCCAGGAGCAGGCTTCCCTCCCACCGTCTCATCGCCGGCTCCTTCACATCATTCAGATCTGGGCTGAGATGTTGCCTCCCCAGAGAGGTGACCCTCCTCCTTTCTGTCCAAGCCACTCTCCCTCCACCCAGAGCCACGTGTCACTTCTCCATATCGTACTGTCCTGCTGCACTCTCTCCACGGCTGCTCCCACTCCCTGACCTTGCCTCGTGTGTGTCTGCTCACTGCATCGCCAGGCTTCCTCCAGGGGTGTCTGAAGCCTGGCCCCCCGGTTTCCCCACCCATTCCCCAGCACCGGAAAGAACACTCAGCTCATCGGAGGGGCTGAGCAACTAGGCAAACTCCACACCAACCTGTAGGAGTTGTGTGTTCCTTTTGGGTTGTTTGATGAGCACACTGGTTAATTTTATGGGTCAGCTTGACCAGGCTGCGGTACTTAGCTGTTTAGTCAAACACCAGTGTGGCTGTTGCCGTGATGGCATTTCTTAGAAGAGATGAATACTTAATCGGTAGACTAGAGCAAAGGGAAGCACCCTCCATAATGTGGTGGGCCCCATCTGATGGGCTGAAGACCTTCAGAGCAAATGCTGAGGCTTCTTGACGAGGAGGAATCCGCTTCAGGGCCAGGTCCTGCTGGAGCTTCCAGCTTGTTGGTCTGATTTGCAAGTTTCCGACCTGCCCCCCGATTGCATGAGCCAATGTCTTAATACAAATCTCTGGATAGGTAGACATAGAGGTATAGACATAGACATATAGATAGATAATAGACAGACAGACAGACACATATATACAATGCCTGTCTGGAAAGATTCCAGCCATTGTTAGTATAATGAGAACAGTTAGCACGACCCTGATGCAAACAGACAGCCAAGGAGAATGGGCTGGAATATACATGCATGAACAATGTTGCCTTCGCTGCACTAGTCAGTGGGGGTGGTAGACACTACTGAGCGAGTGAGCATGTGCACTGTGTGACTATTGCATTCAAAATGACTGAGCAAATAGAGCCACAAATCTGCATGAAATTTTGTGTTAAGCTTGAACATTCCTCTGTGGAAACTATTCTGATGATTCAGAAGGCTGCAGGTATGGGCAACTGGTGATTGGCAGCTCATCACAAAAATATGCCCATTTGTGCATCACGTCTCATGCAGAATTTTTTGGCAGAACATCAAATCACCCAGGTGACTCAGCCCCCCTATTTAGTCCCCTATGACTTCTGGCTTTTCCCAAAACTGAAATCACCTTTGAAAGGGAAGAGATTTCAGACTGCTGATGAGATTCAGGAAAGTACAACAGGGAAAGTGATGGCTGTTGAGAGAACCGTGTGAGGCCCCAAGGTGCCAGCTTTGAAGGGGACTGAGGTGTCATTGTCCCGTGTACATTGTTTCTTGTATCTTGTATCTCCCTCGGCAAATGTCTCTGTTTTCCATAGTGCATGGCTGGGTGCCTTCTAGACAGACCTCTGCACATACACACAGATGTGTCACTTACCCTGTTTCCCTAGAGATCCCTGAGTAACACACTCAGGGTCAGCCTTATTTAGCAGGGGACTGAGATTCCTTGAAGGCAGGGACTGTAACATTCGACTCTTACCCTTCACTCTGTGACTCCCCAGCACCCAGTGGGGTCAGAGGAGCTCCTCCACGGGGTCTCAATGGCTCACCTGAAAACCAGCAAGGGTCTCCGGGTGCCCTTGCAGTCAGACGCCGTACAGCTGTGCAAAGGTGGGGGGGTGGCACAGGAGAAAACCTATCTGCACCCCAGGTCCCCAGTCTGTTTCTTTTAAAACCAGTGCAGTTTAGGTTATACGGGAGCCTCTTCAAGACAGCAGGCTTTATCCCATTGAAATGGAGTCTGTAAATGCAAAACATTAAAAAAAAGAACCAATTGGTATTTGATATTCCTATATTTCAATATTCTTTTGATATTCCAATATGAAACTTAAACTGCTGGGGTTTTATGCATTCCTTGTTTTCCCTTTGATTTGGCACAGCTCTTTGCTTTGAATATGTTCGCTTTAATCACCGGACCACGGAGCAGGAGGGACGTGCATCTTGTGTGGGGAAGGGCTGGGGGGTGCAGCCATCTGGGCCCAGAAAATGCCTGCCTTCTGCAAGTCACTGAATCTTCCTGCTGGAAGCCGCTGGAGGGGGTTGCCGGGCCCCCAGGGAGGGGTCAGCTCCCCTGGCCTTGCTCCAACTGGGACACTTGAGCCTCTACCTTGCAGTTCAAAGGCAGAGAGGCAGAAAAAGCAGCTGCAGCAGGGCCCCTGGCAGGTGCCAGGACCAGGGACAAGTTCTGGGAACATTTGATTATCAGCTGATCCGGAATGCAGTTTTGCAGAGAGCCTACCACCAGGTTGTATGCAGGGCTCAGGGAAGGCGGGGTGGGTGGATGGGTGAATCTGTTACATTAGGCAGCCCTGGGCCAAAGCGGAAACATGACTTTGATGACCACGGTGATGGTGACAGTGGCAATGCCAATGACAGAAGAGGGTAATGATATAGCTACAGTGGCCTCTGTTCACAAGCACTCACTTCACGCCAGGTATGATGAGAACCTCTAGAGACGGACAGTCTCATTTTATGCTCAAAATCACTGTCCCCATTTGCCTTGCCCACAAGCAGACCCAGAAACCAGGCCTTGGGGACCGTTGTTGATTTGGAGGTTGTCCCGGGAGGGGCAAGTGAAGGATGGAGGGCAGAGCAGGTCAGGAGAGGTGGGCTAATAGCCAGTCACCTCTGCGGGCACTGGGGCCCCATCTGGCTGGGGGCTGTCTGGGAAATTAGGGACTGTACCCCCGGACTGTCCCACCGGACTACAGGAGGCCAGTGTAGGTACCCACTGGCCCCTTCCCGCTCTGTGAAGAGGAGCAAGGACCATGGAGCAGAGAGTCCCCACACCCGAGAGTCAGGCCCCCACAGGCAGAGCACAGGTTACTCTCAGAGGGACAGGCCAGCATTGGGGAAGCTGGCCCGGAGCCCTGACTTTCAGCCCTGGCTCCACCCCTTAACCGGTCACTTAACCAGCCACCTGGCCCACCCATCTTCTCACCAAGCCTGGCCACCTAGCTCCCTCTTCACACAGAAGTGCCCTCAGGCCTGTCACCCTCTCAGCGCCCCCCCCATACTGCTCAGAGCACCTTTGGGTGCAAGAGGTAGACTCAGGCCACACTCACTGGGCACAGAGAAGGCTGGTAAGAGCCTCTAAGGAGCCCCAGAGAGGCTCCACCCTGGGCACAGGCTGCCCAGGGAGCACCAGAGAGCTGGAAGGACGGGCTCAGTCTGGACCCTCTTCCTTCCATGTGGGTCCACTCCATGCACCTCCAGGCTCTCAGTCCACCAGTGCAGTTGAGGGAACAGCCTTCTTCTGGAAAGTTCCAGCCAAGGGCTGCCTTTGGCCAAGCTGGGTCACGTTCCCATCGTTGCACTGTGGCACGTCTCTGCTCAGCCAGGTCTGGCTCACCTCCTGGGCTCCTGGTGGGGTCAGCCCAGGCTGAACCGTACATGCTGAGCCCAGAGAGGGGCAGGTCCCCAGAAGGAACTCACGCTGCTGATGCCAGGAAGAGGAAGAGTGTGTGCGGGCAGAGAGGGGTTGCTGGTGCTCCACAGGGGAAATGGTGGGGCCTTCAGGGGAGAAGACCCACCCCTCGCTCTGCCCTGGTGGCGGGGGGGAAGAGTGCACTGTGAAGGGGCCCCTGTGTGTGTGTGTGTGTGTGTGTGTGTGTGTGTGTGTGAGCAGTGCCCCAGGAGGGAAATGGGTCATCGCATGTCCCGTCCCAGAACAGGGACCCTGGAGCAGGCTGCGCAGGGCTGGGTCTCAAGCTCCTGGCCCAGGCCCAGGGCCCTGGTCAGTCAGGGCCACCATGCCGCACGCCCAAACCCCTCCCCTTTCCCCTGAGGGTTCAGCCTCTGTGGGGAAGACCAGCTCAGCCTGAATCCACTGCCTGGCTGGATAGTCACCCTTTGCTTCTCTCTAAACAGCGCCCGCCATGCCCACAGGCTCCTGCAGTGTTTACAGGACAGAAGAAAAATAAAACAAACACTCCAGGAAAGGAATGTGGCCGGGCTGGGGCAGGGGTCCCCCAGCCCTTGGCCTCCAGGGTAGTTCAGGAACAAGGAGCGGGCTGGGGGGTGGGCGGACACCATGCTGTCAGGGAGGGGTGCTGCGTGTGGTATGAGGTGGGGGAGGGGTGCTTTGTCGGGGGTCTTGGGACCAGACGCCACCCTGCTTCTCATAGCCCTGGACCAGTCCCTAAACCTGAGAGTGATACAGAGGACGCACCAATGGCCACTGCGTCTGTCTGTCTGTCAGTTCACCCTGCCTGGCTCTGAAGCCTGAAAGGGCTGGGGCAGCATGAAATGACACACAACATGTAACAGAAAAAGGATGTGGAGAAGCCCGCCCAGAGAAATATGCGACGCCCAGAGTCAGATCAGCGGTCATGCCGAGGCGGAGGGCCCAGACTGGGGGGCCATGGTGGCCTGCAGGCTGAGCTAGCGCCTTCCTGGGAGCCCACCTTCCTCAGAAGTCATTCCGCCAAGAACCACAATATGTAAAACAGATGGGGCTGGGGCTGCGCTGCGGGGGGAGGGGAGCATTCAGGAGCCTGCTTTCACCCCACCCATTGCCCAGCGATCACAGCTGCCCTGAGCTACCTCCTCAGAACCCAAGGTACCAGGTCCCTCCGTCTGAAACCTCTGGGCGGGTCAGGTCAGTCCACATGCTCACAGCAAACCCGGCTGGGCCCTGGGCAGGCAGCCCAAGCTCCTCCCAGGACTGCGGACAGAGACACATCCACCTTGGGTGCTCACAGGACACGCTGCCCTGTGCCGACTAGTGTCCTCCTAACCCCTGACAGCATAGAAGGAGCTTCTGGGCTCCTCTGCTGTCCCGTGAGGCTCCCCGTATCACCACGCTCTGTGAGACGGACCCTGGGCCACCTGTGTGTCACAGAGGAGGATACGCAGAGGGACAGACTGTTCGGAGCTCAGACCCATGTTGGTACTGCCACCTCTGTGAAGGGCTGTCCTTCGGAAAAGGGAGGGGCTGTCCACTCTGTCCCTAAACCACAGACTGAGCCCGGGGGCCGTGGGGGAGGAGCAGCCTGGTGGATAGGAGTCAGAACCGCCCACAAACAGGCAGGCTCTCTCCTGACCCGGGTGTCCAGCACCACTGACCTGCAGCAGCACAGGGAACTGGAGGCCATCTCGTCAGGGACTCCCACCCTCAGGAACTCTGCGAACCCAGAGCCCAAAGAGTGTCTCCTACCAGCAGCCCTCTGCCTCCCCCTCCGCCCCGAGCATCCTGACCCCATGCAGGAGTTCACGTGCTCCCTGAATGGGGTGTCCGTTGTGTCCTGTCAGCACTCGCCTCTCTCTGGGGTCGCCAGGACCCCACGCCACTCACAAAAGCACAGCCGTGACTATCGCTACCAGGACCCAGGGTGAAAGAGAATTCATTCCCTCTGACCGTGGGCCTTGCCACGGACATCCCGCTTTCTCTGCGCTTCCCGTGGGCGGCACACGTGCCGCGGACAGGAACCCTTCTCACTCGGCGGTTCGCGCTGTCAGGGAACGAACCCTGATGCGCAGCAAATGTCTGCGAGTTCACCCGTAACCGCCCCCCGCCGGGAGACCTCTGGGAGGAAGTTACACACTACCGAATAATAAAGCACCTCCATCTATTTTCTGAAGCTCTGGACAGCAAAGAGAGACCGCCGGGGGCCTCGGAAAACCTTCAGACAGGCCCTGTCTGGCTCGCCCAGCCTAATTCACAGTGACTTACTACGTCGGGGGCAGGGAAGCTGAGCACAGCCAGATTTCTTCCTTATAAACGGCCATCAGCTGAAAGATTTAACTACAGTTCTGGGGGACAAAACACACCCAGATGCGTCATGTATCCTGACTTCAAACACGCTGAAAAGTAGGAGGAAAGAGAAAGAGCGTTGACTTCGAGTGAAAGAAATACAGTAGACCCCTCCCCTCCGGACCTGCTAAGTCTTCATGTCCAGCCCCTCTCCCTGGGGTGTGCTTCGAAATGCTTCCACGGCCATCCACGGCGGAGTGCGGGTCGCACTTTCTAGAAATGAAGGAGAGAACGCTCCAAGCCCAGCACATCAAAGGGCCCCCCGGCAGTCTGATCTGTCCCTGGAGCCACCCCTGCCCCATAGTCACCTAGCACCGTCCACGTATCTCTGGTCGAGAAGACTCTCAAGGAAATTCAAGGAAAGGGAAGAATTAATGAGCCTTTACAGAGCTCCTGCCCTGTGTCGGGCTCTGGCTAGATGCTGGGTCGACCGGGCCAAACAAGACCCGGGTCCTGCCCTTGGCGACGGGCCATGGGAAGATGATCACAATTTATTGAGGGCCTGTTGTATCTGCCGCTGTGCTGGGCACCACGCACATACCATCCCATTTGGTCCTTGCAACAGCTCCGTAAGGACTATGCCCATTCTACAGATGGGGAGAGAGAGGCTGCCGGAAGCTAAGTCACTTCAGCAGGCCCAGGCAGCCGGTAAAGAGTGCAGCAGAATCTGAACTCAGCCCCTCTATCCAGAGCCAGCTTGCGCCCTCTCAGCCACCTCATGCAGTGCTTTCCCCATAACCCATGGCCCAGAGTGACGATGCGGACTCAAGACACCCTAGCAGCCCCACTTGTCTCCACCCACTCCTCCCGTGGCTTTCCAGCCTCTTTAGCTGGTCCAGTTCTCTAAGTTTCCAGTGCCAAATGCACAGCCCCGTCCACCACGGTCATGGTCGTAGGAGGCCACTGTGACCTCCCAGGAAGTCTCCAGCTCCCACTCACGCCCTAGGGTCCAATATGCACCCACACCGCCACCAGCATGTCTGAGTGAGACCCAGGCCAGGCAGTACCTCTCCCCTCTTTCAAACACCGGAAAGGCGTCCCCTGGGGGTTAAAGGCACCACCCACGAGGACCCAGCCTTACCCTGGGCCCCTGGGTTACGCTCCAGCCCTTCTGCCTTCCATCCATTTTTCCAGCGAGCGCACTTGCTGTTCCCAGGCCTGGGATGACTTTCTCCCCCAAGGGCAGTTGCCACTATGTCTGGCTCAGGTGACGTCCTGCCCGCCCCAGGGAGTTCCCTCCTCTCCCAGAACTCTGCTCTTCTCCTAAAAGCCCTTACCACAAGTTGCAACTGTCGTTTCTGTTTCATGGTTAACTGTTTGCCTCCCTGCCATAACCTCCCTGACATCTGGAACTGGGTCTCTTTCGTACTCTGTTGCTCCTGCTGCACAGAGGCGGTGCCAAAGAAACATGCTGAGTGAACGTGTGATTCGGGAACAGGGACAGCATGGCCTGTCACCTCAGGGTGTCCTCCACAAACCAGGGCGAGGCTGAGTCATTTCGTGTCACCATGTCTTACGCAGCCACCACCCACCGGCCCCACTTGGCAGTGTTGATGGAATCTGGGTTGAACAGATTTGGTAGGCACACACCGTGGAGGATCACTCCTCAGGAGTAAAAAGGGACAGACTTGAATGATCTCAGGGGCATTGTGAGGAGTGAAAACAGCTGGGCTCCAGGAGGTCCGGGTGGACGTTCCCCTCCGTGGAACATTCCCAGTGCGACCGAGTTACAGAGATGTGGGAACGGTGAGGACAGGGGTGTCAGGCACGGCAGGGCGGGTGTGACTGTGCAGGGGGAGCTGGAGAGAGTCCCTGAGGGGCACAGTCTGAGTCACCATTGTGGCGGTGGTGACACAAAGCTACACCTGGGGTAAAGTGTCACGGAGCCTCACACAGAGACAAAAATAAAGCCACATGAGCACTTGAACGAGCTAGTGACAGCCACGCAAAGCCTGTCATCCAGTTCCCGTGGTGTGCCAAATGGTGTCCTGCTTTTGACACTGCACAACAGTCACATAAGATGTCACCACTGGGGGAGGCTGGGGAGGGTCCTCAGGGCCTCTTGGTACTGTTTTGGTAATGTCCTGTGAGTCTACCATTATTTCACAATGAAGAGGTTAAAAGAGGAAAAATACAGGAAGATGGGGCTCACGTGCTAACTCGGACTCAGACTCCCCTTGCCCTTCCCTCCCTGCACCCTTGGAAGGCCGGGGATACCTGCCCCACGTGGCTGTTTCTCTGCTAGGAAACCCGCAGCTGCCCAGAGCCACGGGCCGGTCCTGCACACTCCCGTGGGCAGAAGGGACCGGAACCCACAGGCCCACGTCTCTAGCTGCACTGGCTAATCACACACGGAAGCTGGGCTCCCCAACCAGGGTCTCATTTTTGCACCAGATTCCATGGGAGGACCCCGCCTGTCTCCAGTGTGATCTGAGGCGTAACTGGAGAAAGTGGTCTGATCAGTCGCTGCTCCCACCCGAGGCCTGGAGCCCTGCCTCTGGGTCTCAAAACAGGCATTCGGGGATATGGCCGCACGCAAAGCCCACGCTGGAATCTTCTTTGTGGACCCATCTCCAACAACTGTGAGGTGAGGGATCTTTCCTTGTTTTGTCCCAAAGAGACGGAACCTTTTAGGTGCCCCCGTGCCATGAGCCATCGGCAGAGAAGCCACTGGTTTTCGTTAAGGGTGGAAACTGAGCCAGTGGTGCTGGGTTGGGCCGTGAGACAGACGAACAAGGAGGCCTGCTTGGGTCTGTGGCTCAGGGAGGAGATGGCAAGTCTGGTTTGAGCTCAGTCCAATTTCTGGAGAGGGGGAGAGCAAAAGAAAAGTACGTTCCTGACTTGCGGCCACCCAGCAAGCGGGGACTGTGTCTACACTAGCACAAGGCTGTGGGCACGGTGTGACCTTAACCCTTGGCTAGCCCTGAGCCCTACTGTCTGCCCGTGAGAAGGGCGGGCAGAGATGGGGGCTCTCCAAGGAGACCCAGTAACTGGACTGGTCTGGTGCAGGAGAATGGGCACCAGACGTAGAGTTCCTAATTGACTGTGAGGCTCTCAGTACACCCCTCCCCCTCCCCAGAGCTCAGTTTACTGACCTTCAATGTGCCTTGACCTCTGAGGTCCTCATCAGTCACTGACCTGTACCCAGGCTTCTCAGTCACAGCACTGCAGACACTCTGAGGCAGATCACTCTTTGCTGGAGGCCGTTGTGGGCGTTGTAGGACGTTCAGTAGCATCCTTGGCCTCTATCCATGAGGTGCCAGAGCAGTGCCCCCCAGATGGCTCCAGACCCTGATGGCTGCCCCCTGGGGGGTAAGATCGCCCCTGGTAGTGAAGCACTGCCCTAGATTCATGGGCATCAAGAGCCAGGAGGAGCGAGGAGTCAAGACCCGCACTTGATGGAGGAACCCCACACACCTGCCCCATCCGGTGACCCTGCGCCCCCTCTGGTCCCCGCCTCCTGTGCCAGAGGTCTGAGCAGGGTCCCTCCCCCGGAGTGGGCCTCATTCAGAGGCCCCTGCACGGAGCGGCGGTGTCCATCGCCAGGACCCCCAGCACTGGGCCGAGCCTGCCCCTGAGTCCCAAGCCATTGTCCCTTTAAAGAGAACGCTGACTTCCCTCCTCTCCCAAAGCCACACTTGAGTGGGGGCAGATAACGCCAGTGGGAGGGCTGGCTTGTAGGTGGCCACCTTCTAACTGTGTCCTCATGGGACCCCTTCTCTGCGTGTGAGCAGAGAGAACTCTAGTGCCTCTTCCTCTTCCTAAGAGGCCACTGACCCCATCACGGGGGCTCCGCCCACCTTCATGGCCTCATCTAAACCCAGTAACTCCCAAAGGCCCTGCCCCCCAATACTCTCACCCTGGGGGGTCAGAGCTTCAGCATATGGATGAGGGGGATGCAAACATTCAGCCCAGCACACCCCAAATCCTCAGCAGCCTGCCCGTGGAGCGCCACCAGCCCCTGGTGCCCTGTCCTGTGCTGCAGCCCGCAGGTGGGCTGCGGCTCCACTTGTGTGACCAGGCCACACACCCGTCTGCACACCTGGCCCCGTCTGCCCCTGCCTCATCCCCATCACTGTCCCCTCGTTTCCACTTCAACCCCCGGCCTGCACCTGCCTTTCAGCCTTCGTCCCTGTTGTCCCTTGCCTGGGGTCCTCTTGTCCCAAGTGCCTGCATGTAGTTTTCCGTGGAAAACGGTTTTGGGTTTTTACTCAAACGTTAACTTCTCAGTTAAAGCTAGCTTAGCCACTCTTCCTTAAATGTCAAGTCCCTGCGCCGGACAGCCCATCACTGTCCTCTGCCTTGCTTTCTCCCTGCACCTGTCCCCAGCTGGCTTTCCATGTAAACAAGCAGCAAGACACTCCTGGCGGCCTGGGTGGGCTCCATGAAGTGGCCCGTGGCTGCCACGGCAGGGCCACGCGCCGAGAACTGTCAGCTCCACTGTAACAAGAAGATAATGGGATGTTGAAGGAAAGGGGAGGGACAAAGGCAAGAAAATTTTTTTTTATTCCTCACCTGAGGCTATGTTTTGTTGATTTTAGAGAGGGAAGAAGGAAGAGAAACTTTGATCTGCTGCCTCTCGGACGTGCCCGACCGGGGAACAAACCCAGAAGCAAGGAACGTTCCAAACGCCAGCGCGGTCTGTTCATGGCCTCCTTTGCGCCTCACAGGGACCTATGAACGGGTGTTGTCACCCCCACGTTTCAGACACGAAAACTGAGGCTCCGAGGGTTGAAGGTCAAGATCACAGACTCCTTCGGCACAGCGCTAGGGCCAGCCCCGGGTCCGCCCAGCCCTGAAGCCTGAGCCCTCTCTGTGAAGCCCCCTCAGGCAGACAGAAAGGAACCCCCTCGGGCCAGAGTCTTCTGCTCCACTGTGCCCACTGAGCATCCCCCACCCTGGCCGGGGTCACAGGGGTGGCCAGGACCAACACTCGGGAGCCAGGAGCTCGCATCCCCACTCCGAGCCCCTGCCTGTCAAGGCTGTCCGCTCCCATAGGGACGGGGCCTCCGACGAACAAAAGCCAGGCTCTGCCCCGGCCGCTCTCGGGTTTCCACAACACAGCGCGCCGGCGTGTTTTTATTTCTCCATCTGTAAATACGGCGACTGCCGTTTACATGGAGCTGTAAAAACAGGGGTCAGCGCACAATACGATTATAGTCTTACTTCAATACATCCAATCCATAATAAAATAAAATCTCACAAACGATCCCGAGGACCCGCTCGGGGGTTCTGTACGAATTAATGTCTGTCGTATGTAAGGATTCTATTTGGGCATAATATTTTCCACAGCTGTCAGGGCCTATTTAAAAGGCAATACCCTTTCACTCGCATTTGATTTAGACTCTGTTTATACCATGTGGAGGATTGTTAATTCTGCGGCGTCTGACTCGGGTGTCCGATTACACCGAGGCCACCGTCGGGGGGACGACATGATGCAGTGTGAGGTCGGAGCTCGCCAGGCCCCGGTCGCTGATGAGGTGCGCCTGCAGGGATGGGACCCAGCAGCGGGGAGGTGACGCGTTCAGCTTTCCAGGCAGCCTGGGCTGGTGGCAAGGAGACCTTTGGCATGCGGGAAGCTGGACGTGGCCCAGCCACATGCTGGTGAGGGGCTTCGGGTGAGTCATTTGCTTCTCGGTGACTCAGTCTCCCAATGAGTTGGGGGAGGACAAGCAAGAGCTGTCCCTTTTGAGGTGGTATGGGCAGAATTGTGCGTCCCCAAAATCCCCACATTGAAGTTCTAACCCCTAGTGCCTCGGAATGTGGCTATGTCTGAAGACAGGGCCTTTCAAGGGACATTGATGTAAAACGGGCACCTTTGGGTGCGCCCTATTCCAATCTGCCTGGTGTTTTATAAGAAAAGGATATAGACCTGCCAGGGGAAGGACCAGGGGAAGATAACTGGGAGGACAGAGCTGTCTGCACGTCCAGGAGAGAGGCCTCAGAACAAAGCTATGTTCCCTCTATGTTTCCAAGAGAAGCCTCCATGGGGGCCATGGGGAGATGGGGCATGTGAGCCCTTCAGAGGAAGGCACGGCCAGACACTTCACGGCTGCCCACTCCAGGAGTTCGGCAGCAGTGGCCAGTGTGCTTCTTTAAAACACGTATTAGGTGCCAGCCCTGTGTTATCACCTCCTTCACCTGCAGAACAAGCCAACTAGGTGACATCACCGCCCCATTCTGGAGAGAGGGGAAGGGGATGCGGAGTCCAAGCCGATTGGCCTGAGGCCACGCAGCTAGCAGGTGTGGAAGCAGCGCCAAGCCCCTGCTCTCCCGCCGGCTCTGTCTCCACACGTCCCCACTGGGGGAAGGGAGCAGTGGTCCCTAGCAGGTGCCTGCACGAGGGTGCTGGCAGGAAGACGTGGGCCTCCACAGGGTTCTTCGTTCTGCTCTATTTCTACGGAGGTCATTGAATACCCCAGACAGGAAGGACCCCAAAGCCCACCTGGTACGCAGGGACACCTGGACCGAGGGAAACAGTGGCATGGAGCAGGACTGTGGCTCGGCTGTGGTCCCAGAGCATGGACATGGCAGAGGTGGGTTCAGACTGGGGTGCCCTGTCTTGACTCCGCATGTTTTCTGGCTCTGCTCCCGCCTGCTCGGGAACACACTGTGCTCCTCACGGCACCTTGGCCTTGCCAGGCTTCCTGGGCCACTCTGGGTGCCAGAAGCTTCCATTAGAGTCAATTCAGGTTGCCCAGTCTTGGGCTCTCTCTCCTACTGCCATCCACACTCTCAGGCAGGTATTAGTCAGGGGTCTCCAGAAAACCAGAGCCAATGGGATGGACGGGTAGATTTTAAGAAATTAGCTTGCACAATTAAGGAGATTGGCAAGTCCAGAATCGGCAGGGTGGCCTGGGAAGCTGGAGAACCAGGGAGAATGCCAGCATTCAAGTTCAGCACCTGTCTGCTGCACGACTCCCTCTTGCCGAGGGAGGTCAGTCTTTTGTTCTATCCGGGCCTTCAGCTGATTCAATGTGGCCCACCCGCATGAGGGAGTGCAGTCTGCTTTACTCAAAGTCCGCCAATTTAAATGCTAATCTCATCCAAAAACACCCTCTGTGGAAACATCTAGAATAACGTTTGGCCACATACCTGGACACTATGGCCCAGTCAAATTGGCACACAAATTAACCATCACAGAAGGTGAGAATGCCCATGCAACAAGCAGTGACGCGGGTCCTCCCCCAACACAGTGGCCCAAGCTCGGGTCTGCCTGCAGCCCTCCCTTCCCCCTGCTGTGGGATGTCAGACGAGTCACCTCGTGTGTCTGGTGTCACACCATCCACTGATGATGGCAGTAAGAGCCCTGTGCCTTGATGCTGGCGTGCACATTGAATTGGACAGTGTCCGTAGGGCTGAACAGAGGGGCCAGCACGCAGGGATGTCCAGGAAACGCCGCTTCGCTGTGGCAGCAGCGTCAACATGGCCCCATTGTCTCTGGACATGAGGACCTGTTCCCCACCCTCCACTCCCCTGTCCCCCGCCTGCCAGTCCTCTCTGCGTCTATTGCATGCCTGACCTCTGCTGAGTCTTTAGCTCGGTCCCTTGCCCTCCTCTCTGGGGGCACGTCCATGGCTTCGCACCCTCTCCACGTGCTTCTGGATGCCCTGGCCGCTGGCTGAGGCGGTGGACCCTTCGGACCCCTCCTTGGCCTCCGTCCACGTGGCCACCAGCACAGCCCCCTCTGGAGCTGATCTCCGTCCCCCCACCACACACATGTGCACACACACAGTGCTCCCAACTCACACACACACATATACACACACCAACACACTCCAGGACTGGGCAGCTCTCCTGATTTGTAAAGGGGAGTGTTTGGTGTATAAAATCTTTTGTCTCCAGGCTAACATGAGAGCCAGTCACAACCAGCCCTCTTAGCGGGCCATCATCCTGGGCTAAATGGATCTAAATATTATACAGTTCTGTTCAAACACTGTTTACACAGACCACCCCTCCCCCACTGTGCCCGCCCTGCACTGCATTCTGGGTGTGCAGAGACGACAGTGGGAACGTGTGACATCTTCTGTTTGGTGCTGTGATGTTACTTGAAGGGGTCATGCGGGCCAGTGCCGGGCACAGAAAAGGGGCGGACTGCCAAGGGACTTCCCTTCCACCCAGTTGCTGAGCCCCCAGGAGTGTGCTGGGGGCATGACTGACCCCTCTACAGGCTTCCATCAGAGGACGTCATTATCCCAGCTGTGAGCAGTCCCTGGGACACACCCCTTGGGTCATCACGCTCTGCTCTGCCCCCATAGTTGCTAGAAGCCCCAGCTCTGGGTGTGGTCTGTGACCCCAGAAATGCTTCCCTGCAGAGCTGGAGCAGGGAGCTCCCTCATTCAAGGGCAGGAGGACCCTGACTCTGTGCCATCCATCACTGCCCAGGTTCACAGACAGGGTTCACTGTGACCCTGTCCCTGGGGAACAGGGGAACAGACAACACACACAAGGCCTCCGTCCTCCCCGGGTACGAGGTGACACCAGCGCAGAGGGCAAGAGCCCACACAGGCACACCCGAGCTCCAGCTCCTCCCAGTGCCTCAGGGTGCCCTGCTGCCCAGCCTGAGGTCAGAGCCACCTCCTGGGGAGCCCACGCAGCTCTGCCTCTCCCTGCACCCCCACAGATCCGCTTCCCTACCTGAGCCCCAGCCCCCTGAGCCGGAGGGTGTGGAGCCATGGCGGAGGGAAAAGTGGACCTGGCAGTTTCCGGTGCTGCTGCCCCCCGCTTTGCCCCAGGCACCATCTGTGGGCAGGGGGGTGGGGTGGGGGAGGGGAGGAGTCACCTGTATTATTTAAACTGGCTTTTCCCATTTTTTTTATTGGGCACATACGGTTGAGTGTAAATCAAGTGACAGTCGTGTTGTGTGACTTCCCCGTGAGTCCTGAAACCACAGCTCCGAGGGGCATGTCTGTGACTCCGGATGAGGTTCTCGTGGGTCTGTGACGTGTGCCGTGGTGTCACTGTGAGTAAAGATGCCCACCAAGAGCTTCAGCTGTGCCCCAAAGCTGTGCGGGCTACTCTCACATGACACATCCAGCTCCACCGAGTGGGGTGACAAGTTCAGCCAGGGAGGCCAGGAACCAGGGAGGCCGGGAGACTGGGTGTTGTAGCCCAGCGCCACCCCACCTCTTGCCTCCTCTGCTCCTGCGCTAGGAGCGGATGGGAGGAGGCCCTGCTAGTTCTGATGCTCTTGTGCACACAGGCCCCTGTCTCCTAGCCCTGTTCTGCTCCTCGCAGGCCGAGTGACCTCGGGGAAATCTTTCTGGGTCTCTGGGCCTCAGTTTTCCATCTGCAAAGTGGAATGATGGCCATCACACTGACCACAGAGCAGGGGCTAGCGGTGAGAACGCATCACACAGGAACTGCCAGCGAGCTGCCGACACACACTGGGTGCGTCCCAATTGTCACTGAAACGAGTGTCCGGGTGCACACGTGCGGTCCCTGCCCCCGCCATGGGCCAGCCCCTTCCCCAGCAGCATTTTGCCTGTGAAAACATTTTGGTGCAATTTTCTGACCCGCAAAAATATTTTTACAGCGAAAACGCATGTCTGGCGTGGAGCTGCTCAGTCTCACGGGCTTGTTTAGCTTCTCGGGAAAATAAACAGAAGTGAGTGTGTGGACATCGGGGGATGGGCTCAAATCAAACAAACGAATGTGACACTCGTCAGCGCCCGGCGTGCCCCCCACACACAGTAGAGCCGCAGAATCTCAGACCAGGTCACTCCACCAGGTCACCTGAGAGGCCACCGAGCGCAGAGCCCCGCAGCCGCAGGGCAGCTGGGACCGTCCTCGAGGGCCCGAGCTCCGCTGCCGTCTCCCAGTCCCAGCTCCCATCCTCGGCTCCCCCAAGTGTCCGATTCAGTCATCAGTCACCTGCTCGGGACCACGCCCTCTTCGTTCCCAGGTGGTGCCTGCGCCTTCCTGCTCACCTGCTCCGGGACCCTGTGGTCTGGGAGCACCCAGGACCTCCAGACCTGCCAGGCCACCCTAAGGGTGTGAGCCGTCCCTGTTGCAGCAAAGCCGAGCTGCAGGGGCCCAGGGAGCGTCCAGGTGAACACGCCCAAGGCAGGGTGTACAGGGGTCTTGGCCGGGAAAGCCCTGGGTGGGCGTGCATGGTGAAGGAGTCCTGGCAGAGGGCCTGCAGGTGGGAGGCTGCGTCAGTTTCCTGGGGCAGCTGGAATGAGGAACCACATGCTGGGCATCTAAAAACACAGAGACCCATCCCCCCCCAGTTCTGTAGGCTGGCGGTGTGAAATCGGGGCATCAGCAGGGCCCTCTCTCTCTGAAGTCCCTTGGGAAGGATCCTTCCTGGCTTCTCCCAGCTTTGGGTGGCTCCCGGCAATCCGTGGCTGGTGGCCGCATCACTCTGATCCCTGTCCCCATCTTCACATGGCCTTCTCATCAGAACACCAGGCATATCTGATGAGGGCCCTTCTCCACCTGAACTTGACTAGGTCTGCAGGGGTCCCGTTTCCAATAAGGTCACATTCACGGGTACCGGGGGTAGGACTTCAACCTATCTTTTGAGGATATGCAACTCAGCCCACAGCAATGAGGGAACCAAGACAGAAGGTGAAACGAGACTGGAGCCAGGACCCTCCCAGGGCCGCCCACGCCCCCGGGGGCCCCTCACATGTGAGGACCAGCTAGATGTCTGCCCTTTCGGCAGCCTCTCGGGCCGCCCAGCAGTGAGATCCTGGCCTGGAAACTCTGCCCCATTGGCTGTAAACTGTTTGTAAGGTTTTAAATAAACACCCACAGCCCTCTGAAGTCTGGTGGCTCACCGCTCACCCAGGGCTTCGGCAATTGTCGGCAAACTCCACTGCCCCGGGCTCTGAAAACTAACCAATGGGCAGAGTCACCCACACAGGCCAGCGAGTAGGTTCCTGCCAGGCGCTCACGCCAGGCCCCCCCACCCCGCTGCACCGTGGCCCAACCGGGCTGTGCCAGCTGCAGGGACAGAACCCAGGAGGCCTGGGAGAGGGTGGGTTCTCCTCTGTTCAGACACCGCCTGGAGGGTGGGAACTGGTAGCCTCCCTCCCCGCCCACCTCGGTGTCCCCCGGTTGTACAGGGAGGTTCGGCTCAGCCCCATGTGGCGTGTGCCAGTGAAGAGATTTCATCCCCAGCCCTCCGGCTGGGCCCAGGAAGGGGTCCCCCATTCACCATAATGGAAGTCAGGAATCTGGGTTTCTCGAGGGAACAGGAGACAGAAGTCACAACCCTTGCAGCTTCTGGCTGGTGTCCCAGCACAGTCAGGGTCACTAGCTGGCAGCTGTGGACAAAATTCAGCCTCCAGAGGGGGATAATTGGGCTACCAGAGGGAGGATTTTAAATGTCTCTAAATAGTGGCCAGTATCTTAAAATGGGAAGTTTCGTCAAGAAATCGGGATTTTGAACTTTCCATGAAAAATCCCAGCTGACAGCACGGAGCTGGCACTGCCTCCCAGGGGCCACGAGCCTCCGTCCGGGCTGCTGAGAACCAGGGAGGCGCCCCGTGCCCATACGGTGTCAGGTGGGACAGCGAGAGGGCTGTTAAAAAGCAGGGTGTCGCTGAGCGGTGACCCGCGAGGAATGCCTGCCAACCCAGAAGCTCTCTGGGTTCCTCGGATTCCTCAGCACCACCCGGATGATGGTCCCCCTTGCTTTCTCCAAGTCATGCTTCTGGAAGTTTCCACCACAGGGCACTGATCAAAATGGCTGTTTGCCTGGAGGTTAGAGCTCACTCAAGACTCTTCAGGAGCTGGAATCCCAGTGGCCACTCGCCAGCTGTGTGGCCTGGGGACGGGAAGCCTCTAACCCTCCCGCTGGGGAAAGGAGAGTGAGTGGAGAAGGTGCGTGCGTGAACTCGGTCAGCACGCCCATCGGCAGCTGTCGTGCTGTCGTCATGGCTGTTTTCCCTGCTGGCTGCAGACGGTAGACAGAGTCCTGTCTCAGCTTCACCCTCCCAGAGGCGGGCTCCGGCTCCCGAGATCAGCGTGCAAGTGGGAGGACCCCAGGACCACCAGCGGGGGCGGGGGCAGGAAGGGAACTGCCCCCGATGCCACTGGGGCCCACGCAGCCCACTCACCCGGTGCCCACACACCTCAGAGCTCTGCACCCACGCTGTGCTGCCCTCCACAAGCGTGGCGGCGCGGACCCTCCAGTGCCGGCTGCCCACTGGTTGTGGGCTGCTGCCTGCGGGGTCTGTCTCCCAGCCCTGCCTGTGCAGGGTGAGGAGATATGGGTGGGCCGCCAACAGTGTCTTCTAAGCATTCAATTCCATAATATTTCCCTGTTTTTTAATACATTTTTATTACCTTTTTGTATTTTTAATAGTTTTTTTTATGTTGCTAATTCTTTTTTTTTCAAGTACAGTTGTCTCCATTTCCCCCTCCCCCTGCCTCCTTCCCCCACCCCAGCCATCCCCACCTCCCACCCTCGATCCTACCTCCCCCTTTGGCTTTGTCCATGTGTCCTTTATACCTGTTCCTGGACAAAGCTCCCCCTTTCCTCCCATTACTCCCTCCCACCTCCCCTCTGGTTCCTGTCAGTTTGTTCTTAATTTCAGTGCCTTTGGTTATATTTTCCTTGCTTGTTTGTTTAATCAATATGTCCATGTTTTAATATAAAAGTATATTGGAGAACTAAATACATAACTAAACAAATATTGGGCCTCAAGAATTGAGTGAAACTGATACTTTAAGGAAGAACCTCATGTCTACCCGGCACTTCTGCATGCTCCCTGGCACAGGGCTCCATGCAGGTGTGCGTAGAGTATCCGTGACCCGGCGTGGGAACACGGGACCCTCACCACAGCCTGTGCATCGGACACGTGTCGTCTCCATTTCACAGGTGAGGAAACTGAGGCTGAGGGTGTTAAGTGACTTGCTTAGACTGTGCTGGTAAGTAGGTAAAAACCACAGGAAGGTGGCCCTTTGCAGCAAGACCCCATAGAGCACAGGTCCAGAGGGGCCCCCTCAGGTCCCTGCGTGGGGAAGGAGCTTCTGAGGACCAGAGGGCCCCGGCAAGGGTGGAATCGGGCTTGCAATTCAGAAAGACCATTGCAGTGACTGCAGAGAGGGGGTCAGAAAAGACTGCGCAAGGGACGGGAGGACAGTGGGGAGGCTGGGAAAGACGACCAAAACCAAGAGCTCTGACAGAGGAGTAGGCAGGACCTGGGCGTCCCTGGCTGGCAGACGAGCAGAGGAGGACGAACGTCACAGTGTGACTCCCAGAGTTCCGAGGTGGGCAATGGGATGGATGCTGGTGTCGTCCCCCAAGCATCGGAGGAGTGGCTTTGGAGGGGCTGGGAGGATGCTGCCTCCTCAGTGAGCTGAGGTTGGGGGCCACCCAGAGGGAGAGCCCCAGAGGTGGACAGAAACAGGGGTCTGGAAATGGGAAGATTATTCTGCACGAGAGGCTGAGGCCTCGGGAGCCATGGGCGCCCAAAGCAATTGTGGCCGCGGGAGTCGAAGACAGAGGCTCAGGAGGAAGGGAGAGGAGAACTGAGCTGGACCCACGGCAGAGCCTGACAGGCCCCCACATCCAGAGTCGGGCGGAGGACGAACCAGCAGAGATGACCCCAGCTGTGGTCGCAGGCCGAGGAAGGACCGGAGAGAGAACTCAGTGGCCGAGGGCAGAAGCTGGGCTCCCGCAGCCTCCCTCCCCGGGACCGGCACTCAGCAGGTGCTCCCGGGCTCCCTATCAGGAGTGTCCGGCCCGTGACCCACGGGCCACATACGGCTCAGGATGGCTGTGAATGTGGCCCAACACGAAATCGTAAATTCACTTAAAACTTCATGAGATTTTGTTTTGTGATTACGTGTCGCAGTGTATTAAATATGTGGCCCCAAACAGCTCTTCTTCTTCTTCCAGTGTGGCCCAGAGATGCCAGAAGGTGGGATGCCCCTGCGAGACCCAAAGAGAAAGCAGATAAATTGCATTTCCTCAGTGTATAGCAGCTTGCAAAGTGGCTCCTCAGCTATGGGCCCATTTGCCCCTTGCAGAAGGCCTGCAAGACGGAGCCCGAACTGCATAAACTTCCTCCACAGGTGGAGACCTGGGCTTGCAGAAGCCTCACAAGGTGATTGCTCTTGCCTTAAGCCTGCTGGACAGTTGGGCCTTTCCCCGGCTCCCCATGGCTCTGTCTGGCCCTGAGGGCAACTAATTAGTGCCCTGGAGTTAAGTGCTTTCCCAGAGTCCCCCTCTCCACCCCTCCCACTGCCTCTCACACCCCTAAACACCAGGCTGGTTGCTTGCACGGAGAGGGGATATTTGGTGTGTGAGAGCTGATTGGTTTTTGACAAATCCAGCTTGGCCTCTTTTTAGCACCTACTCATCCCCCAGAGGCCGGAAACCTGATATTTTAATGATTTGCTCCAGACCCTTAGGGGGGCGGGGCGGTGACTGTGTGGAGACAAATTCCCAGAGGGGCAGGCCTGGTAGATGTGATTAGCAGGTGAAGACTTGCTGGGGGGATGTGGGGTGCTGTCAGCGCCCGGTGGGCTGTGCTGGGAGCCCACTTGCATCCCACAAGCGAGGGGTTGGCCTTCCCAGACCAGGACGACACAGACTTTCAGGACAGGTGGCTCCCCTGTCTCATGACCACGCAGAGGCGTCCTCTCTGCTCCTGCCTATTCAACCCCAACTTGCCTGTTTTCCTCCAGCCTTTCTCTTTCTTTTCCTGAATCCTCCCGATCCTTTCCCGGGATCGCAGAACCTCAGAGGAGAAAGGAGGCTGGAGTTCTACCTCTTCATTTCATCATGGGAGAAACTGAGGCCCAGTGAGAATGAAGGACTTACCCGTGGTCACATGAGGGAGTTAATATCAGCATCATTAACACCATCATCATCATATCATCAATGCCATTATTACCATCATCACCACCAGCAGCATCACCATCATCATCATCACCATCAGCACCGTCAACACCATCACTGTCATCACCATCATCACAACCATCATCACCATCATCACCATCAACACCATTATCTCCATCATCATCACCACCATCACCACCATCAGCAGCAGCAGCACCATCATCACCACCAGAAGCATCACCATTATCTCCATCAACACCATTATCTCCATCATCATCAGCACCATCAGCAGCAGCAGCACCATCATCACCACCAGAAGCATCACCATTATCACCATCAACACCATTATCTCCATCATCATCACCACCATCAGCAGCAGCAGCACCATCATCACCACCAGAAGCATCACCATTATCACCATCAACACCATTATCTCCATCATCATCACCACCATCACCATCAGCACCATCAGCACCATCATCGTCATCATCATCATTGTATCACCATCACCATTGGCATCCTCATTATTATTATCACCATTGTCAACATCACCATGTCATCCTTTCATCATCACCATCACCGCCATCACCAACACCACTACTGCCGTCACCGTCATCCTCACGTTTATATTTGTTCAGACCCAACATTATTCCAAAAAAGTTCAGAGTACCTTAGCCCCCCCAAAATCTCGGGTCTCCAGCCTCCTTCCTTGGGGACCCTTCCACCCCATCGTGCCCTCTCCCTTTCTGTGGGTGTCCCACTTCTGCACCTCCTCCTCCTCCCTGTCACCCCACAGCCCTCACAGTGGAGCTGGCTCCCGTCCCCTAGGAGCTCCCCCCACTCCTCCCAGCCCCTCCCAGTGGTTTCTGGTGTACACACTTTTTTCCAAAATCCCCTTCATCTTGGCTCCATCCCTTTGCAGAGGGCACAACTGAGACAAAAAGAGCCTGGAGAAGAAAAACATAAAACAGGAGGATGTGGGGGGGTAGAGAGGAAGTGAAGAAAGAGCGTGTGGTATGAAGTGAAAAGGGTCCCTGGCAGGTGGCTGCTTCAGGTCCACAGCCAGGTAAGTGCCATGTAGGTGGGAACACAGGACGAGCCACCGCCCCTCTCTGTGCCCCGTTCTCCCCATTAGAAAATGGTCTGGGGAGGGAGGGAGGGTCCTATCGGGAGCTCTGAATGCCCCACACAGCTCTCATATTGCACGATTGTGGGGGGAGGGGGAAGGCGGCCCCTCATCTGGGTGTTCCCGAACGAGAGTGGAGGAACATTGCATCACAACCCCCAGCCCCCCAGAGCTGCTCGGCCCCAGAAGTGGGGCTGCATCTCCACAGCCCATGACAGGCCACTTCTTTTTCTGGGTGCCTGTCATGACAACCCCCTTAGGTGGAGCCCAGGGGGTTTGGGTCATGCACAGGAGGCACCAGTGGTCTCTGCAGGGACCGCTACACTCACCCTGGCACTCCCACCTTCCGGGCTGAGCCTGCCCGGGTAAGCTCCCAAGCACATAAGTCCTCAGCCTCCCCCTTCCCACCCACAACCTTGCCATGTCCTCTTCCCATGCTCCATCCTCCCACCCTTTTAGCTGAGTTTGGCCAGAGAACCTCCATCCATCATGGTTGCATCTTTGGACAAGGATGAAGTTCACAAACACTCCTGCAGGAGCCTCCCAGCAGGGCGCAAGGCCAGCTCCACTCCCCACCCCAGAGTGAAAGGCCATGGCTGATTTCCAGCTGCCCAAGGGCCCCGTGAGTCTGTGGGCCAGTGGCTGGCCGAGGCCTGAGTTTTGCCAGGCAGAGTGAGGACTTTGCAGAAAAGGGCTGTGAGGTGGCCAGGCCTAGAGCAGTGACAGGGACACCAGCTCAGCCATGCAGCACCTGACCTCACCAAGCTCGGCCCAGCAAGCAACCCCAGGCTGGCTTGCAATTCTAGACCACTCCAGGTCCATGGTCCCCAAGGGCTGGGCCCTTGGGGGAGAAGGCATCTGAGGTGGCCTCAAAACAAACGGGGACAGCCAAGAGCAGCGGGGTCCCCGCTGGCAGGGGAGGCACACCTGGCCCTGTGCCAAGCACTGGCACAGTCCAATGGTGCTGTCAGGGTCACCTGTTCTAGAAGCTCATGCAGCCAGTCAGGGGCACAGTCTGGGTTCGAACCCAGCCCCGTCCGACTCCAGCTGGGCCGTTCTCCACGACGGCACTTCACCTCCATCTCTGACCTCTCACTCCAACCTGCCCACTCATCTCGGCCACGCAAGAACCAAGAAGGGTCGTGGGTAAGTGGCTAGTCTAAGGTCACCTGGCCAACAAAGGGAGCCTGGAGTGGGAGGCCCCAGTGAAGGCGGTGGGCAGGCAGGGAAGCTGAGATGAAGGAGGAAGGCAGGGGCTGGGTGGCTGCTGGGACAGGCCAGCTGAGAGGCTCAACAAGGCGGAGGGGGCAGAGTGTGGAGGAAGAGGGAGGAGGAGGAGGCATTTGAGGCGGGCTACGCGGGAACTGAGCAGTCTTTGTCCAAAGTTTTGACAGCCGCCCAGGACAGGGTTGGCGGGAGAGGAAAGCTGAAGACAGGCAGCCATGCGGGAACTACGACAAAGGTCCAGCCAGGGCAGCAGGGAGAGCAGAGCGTGGCGATGGTCATGGCAGGAGAGACATTTGTACAGCAGGGGGGAGGGAGGGAAGGAGGGCAGCCGGGTGTTTCTAGAAAAAGAGAGAAGCAGGTCCAGCAGCCCGGCGGGGAAAACCAGAGGCACAATGGGTCTACCGCACAGGCTGGGCTTTGGGAAAGCATTTGGCCCTGGGGAAACCGGGGTTGGGCTAAAACTCAGGGCTGGCCTGAAGATCTAGGACCCACTCCGCACATTCAGCACAAATTCATTTGTTCATTCATTCAACACTCACTCATTTCTTCATTCATTCAATGTGTATTGGAAACCTCCTGTTTCAGGCTCCGGACCAGACCCCGAGGGAGACTCAGACAACTTTTGAAGATCCTTGCACTGCAGGAGCTCAGACTGTCCCCACCCCCAGCACCAGGAATGACACGCACACAGTCCTCACCTCCTTGCTCTCAGACAAGATCCAGGATGTCACCGTCTCCATCCTTCCCTCCCTCCCTGGCCCCAGTGCGGGTTTCCTCTTGCCGCACTGCTCTTTGTTTGCCTCTGTACCACCTCCCGCTTGCCGCCGGTCACCTCCAGGGCAGGAGCCACCTCCAGGGCAGGAGCCACCGACCCCCACAGAGCCCTGGCCTCCACCGATGCTCAGCAACCAGATGGGACCACCACAGTCACGACGCTGAGGTACCTAAGAAAGATCCCCAGAGACCAATAAGCACTGAGGACTCCCAAGTTGTGTGTTTTAAAACAACAGATCAAGCAACTTCCAAAACTGGAGGACGGAGAAAGCTCTCTGGGATCAGCTCCTCCTCTGGGCTTCCCTCTTCATTCCACAACAGACAGGGGCCGGCCACCCGGGTGACACAGAGATGACTCCGACTCCAGCCCCCAAGCAGCTCACCGTGGGGCTTCGGGAATGCAACGAACGAGGTTGAAAACACATGACAGACAGGTGTTCAAGAAAACTGTCAGTTCCACCCAGACCTGGAATCTAGGAAGGCTTCCCAGAGGAGGGCCGGGTGGGAGTAGAAGGCTGTTTGGCAGAGCAGAGGTGGGAGGCCGAGGCCACGACGGTGGGAACCATGACATGTAGGGCGACCTGTGTGAATTTGCTCGTGTGGGGCCTTAGGGGGCATCTGCCAACCTGTTCATAACTTGTGGGCCAAGCCAGGCCGTTCGGCTGAACGGACTCTGGGGTCTCTCAATTGGGAGTCCTTGAGGACAGCATTCCTGCCCTTAAACTATCTGGCACTGGACCACTGACCTCTGGAGTCCAAGCTCTACCCAGAATCCCCCACTGCCACCTCTGCACAGGAGTCCTGCCCAGGCTCAGGGTCCACCTCCCTTCTAAGTGTCCTCGGATTCTGCTTCCACCCACCTCCCCAGAATGCATCTCTCCCTTCTCTCCAACTCTGGGACTCCTTTGGTACCTTTCTTGATGGGCACCTTGTGTTCTGGCTGGTCAGCTGCATAGTCGAGTCTCCACCCCTTTGTGGGTGGTGATACAGCACGGTGGGCGAGAGTGAGCTCCGGAGTCAGGATAGCTGCGGGAGGGCAAGGGAGGACACGGAAAGCTTCCTGGAGGAGGTGGCCAAACTGTGCCATGAAAGGTGAACAAGACTTTGCAAGATGAAGAGGAGGGAGGAGGAAGAGAAATTCTGGTAGGGGAAGTAGCACAGGCAAGGGCTGGAAACATGGAAACACTTGGCAGGGGGTTGCGTGAGGCTAAGGGTAGGGTGCTTGGTTGACTAGGATGTGGAGGTTGTAGGACAGGGTCACGATGAACTGCTCAAGTAGTATCCAAAAAGGTAGGGACGGTCCCTCTGAGCCCCGGGAATGGAGCGCACATCAGAGGCCACCGGCAAATGTCAGCCACACAGCCTCCCAGATGACCCAACGCCTTCGGCTGGGCCAACCCTGCAAAACAGCAAGGCGGTTCCTGGAGCATTTTCTAACTGACCCCACCAGTGAGTGGCTTTCTGGTCAGACCCAGCTCAGCCTGCCCTCTCCCCTCCTTTCCCGGGTCTCCAAGTCTGCGATCCTATCAGCCGTCGCTTTTTTTTCATTCATTCACTCACTGATCATTATCCTTCGCCTTCCGATGCTGCAGACAGACCATCCATTTAATTCCGTAAAACTAAACAGCACGCTCAGCCCTTTCAGGACGCACTCTGAGCGTGATATGTTCTGGGGAATGTTTTTCAGAGCAGTGAAAAATTTAATTTTTTCCCCCAGCATCGAGATGTGTCAAACATAATTTATGCCTGGACATAATTTATCCCTAAAGATAAATATTGAAACCCAAGAGAGGAGAGACGGCTGCAGAATTTCCAGGGGCGGGGATGGGGGAGGCAAGGGGGTCTCCCTTCCTGATCCCACCACTGGAGGGGCGAAAAAAGTATAAACTGAACGAAAGGAAAGTAGCTAACTCCAGGCCTGGTCCCAGTCCCATTCGAGCCTGGCTACAGACTTTTTTTTTTTTTTACAGGCCTCTTTTGTGTCTGTTGAACTGTTGCTCTGTCTTGCATAAAACCTCTTGCAATCGAAGTCCTCAATTAAAGTCACCTGCTGGTCTTTGTCAGCTGAGCTTGACGCTGTCAAATCAGGCAGAGCTCCTTAAGCCAATACAAGTCATTAGAGATCTGACATGGCGGACAGGAGCCATACATAATCAATTGATATCTTCCTCTGCGGGGGGTGGGGTCTTGGGGACCCCCCCCACCGCCCCACTCGCCTCCTCCTCAGGGGCCCCTGCCCCTGGATCTAATTAGGCTGAGCCTCAGCAGGGCCGAGGCAGCGCTGAAAGGCCATCAGTAGGCGAGCCCATTAATAACTCGCCGGTGCCCTGCGTATTGTAATTGTCAGGCCGCAATTTACAGTAATCCTCCAATGCAAAAACCTAAACCGGGGCAGCTGATTGGAAATTCATACACCCATCTGAAGGAGAAGAACGCAAGATGCGTGGGTTAAAGAGTCAAAGCATGCAAGTGTTCGCGTTGAGTGACAGACATTTTAGTACTAGCCTGGGACCATATTTTAAAAGGTCACTGAAAACTCTTGGCTTGGGCCCTCTGACAAACAATGAACATTCCATATATTTATTTGCCATCTCTTTGTTTTTACAGCGAGCAGAATAAATGAGTGAAATGACGTTGTGCGGGCCTGCATATTGTCAGCACAGGTTATAAGTCATTATTAAACGCCATCAAATCAAACCAAACCCAGTGAAGGCAATGAGACTAAAAGTTATTTGCATTCCTTCTGTCATAAAAAATCATATCCCCTTACTCAAGACTTTCGTTTCTTTATTAAATGCAGCCACAAGAGTATTTCAGGTCTGGCAATATAAGCTCAGGAAACCCTTTCTCGGTATAACTCAGTGTAACAGCTTAGACCCGATTCCACTAAAAAGTCCCAGTTGAGAGGATCTGGGCACTCAATCAAGACATACATATTACTTTTAAATAAGATTAGCCTTTATATTTTGCTGCTTAAGTTAAAACTTTTCATGTCATTCTCTACTTTTATGTAAACTCCAACATAATTCTGTTTTAGCAAAACACTTCAAACAAATTAAAAACCTCAAGTCGAATGTGTCCTTAACAAAAACTTTCCTAATGGCATCGCAGCGTGCTTGCTGACACTGAAACACTTTTAAATAAGATGGATTTTCCCTCCATTTCCCTGCGTTTGTAATTACGACTGTGCCGGGGGCGCCTTCGGTTACAATGGCAAGAGCAGTTATCTGTGCTCCAGATACGACTTGGCTGATAGCCCACCGGCGACCCGCGGCAGCGGGCGCCAACGAAGGGTCCTCTCCTCTCCGAGTCCAGCTGGGCTCTGCACTGATTGTGAAAGGAAAGGCGATCGGGGGACCACTGGGCTGAGGGCGCACGGGGAAGGTGGGGGTGTGTCTCCCCAGGGCTGCTCACGGCTCACGGGTGGAGGGTCACAGAGACACGGAGCAGGGCGTCTCTCCGATGTCAGCGCGTGGCTGGAAGGACATCAGAGTCCAGGTAAGCATGGGACAACGCATCCATTGCTAATCCGCCCCTTGACAAACATGTCCGTGGCCACTGTTGTGGGGATCTGAAAAGTTCCCCACTATTGTTGAGTGCGGGGATCTGAAAAGGCAAATGCTGTGAAAAGTGGACGCCGACAGGAGCAATCCCGGTGCCCGTTTTGGACCACTGATGAAAGGAAAGGAAGGGAAGGTTTGTCTGTATGTCTTCCTTTTCGCATCCACTCAGGTGCTCAGGTGGTACCTGCGGCCCGAAGCAGAGCTGAAACGTTCATAACACTCCCCACACCTTCCCCCACTCAGGGGCTCCCCGCCTGCCCCTCGCATGCGCACGCTGCACCCGGGCCTTCCCCACAGTCTCTCGGGGCCGATGCCAACCTCCACAACAGGTAGGAACTACCATCACTATGTGGCAGCTGGCGAAAGGAAAGCTCCAAGATGAGAAGAGCCTTGTTGGAGGTCACAGCCATAGTGTGACGGCTGAGATGACCCCCGAGACCCCCACCCCTTGGTGTCCGTGCCCTGTAGCACAGCCTCCCCTTCAGGGTGGGCAGGACCTGAGGCTAGGACGGGATGTCACTGCCCTCGTTATGTAACATGGCAAAGGTGAAATGATTTCACAGATGTAATTAAGGTCCCTAATCAGTTGACCTTGAATTAAACAAAATCGACATTATCCCAGGTGGGCCAACCTGCTGAGGTGAACCCTTTAAAAAAGGGGCCAGGCCTCCCCCCAAAACAGAGACTGAAGTGGGAGCGCAGCTGTCCTCGAAAAAGCAAGGCTGACCGGGGTTCCTCATCTTCAAGGAAACGAATCCGGCCAACAACCACAGGAGCTGGGAAGGCTCCGGAGCCCAGGTGAGACCTCGGCCCAGGTGAGGTCTCAGCCCAGGTGAGACTTCAGTGGCAGCCCAGGAGCCCCTGGGCAGAAGGCCCTGCGGAGCTGTGCCCAGACTCCTGAGCCACAGAAGCTGTGAGGGAGTGAGTGCATGTGGTTTTGAGCCATCAAACTTAGGTGAATTTGTTACACGGCGATTCAAAACAAACACACGTGGCCAATAATGAGCGCCTAGCCACCAACCTAGTGGACTTGCCCCAACTTCCGCCCTCTGGCCATATGTCAACCCATGCACGTACCTCTTCCTAATATTTACAGCCTAAACATCAAGTATAAGCTTACTTTTAAGTTGCATATTCTAAAATATATTCTTAAAGATACTAAAATCTACTTCTTGATTTGGCTATTACTGTGAATATTACCAAAGAGCTTTCTTATAATACAAAAAAAACCAACTACAAAACAGCTTCCTTTTTCATTTCAAAGGCCCACAAACAGCAGCACACTGACACCAGCATGAAATTTTCTTGTTAAGTCCATAAAAGTTAGTACCTTATGAGAAAAGTCATACCTTTAAAAACACCTGACTAAATATTTCATAAACGCAACACACAGCAAATTCCTACAGTAGATTCACTGGATTTACAACCATCAAACTATATTAAACTTACAATATCAAGATTTATCACCTATTAAATGGAGTCTCGTCTAGTAATATCTTGCATTGGATCCCAAAGGACCTCAAATGCCTTCAACCCTTCACCAGGGCACTCGGCAGTAACTCACAAGGAGGCAATCAAATCCCCCATTGTAGTGCCGTGCAGCCACATTTGGGGATTAGCTCCCCTCGCCAGGAAAGGTGGCCAGACCTGGGAGGGGAGGCTGCAGCTGCTTTGAGTGCAGAAATGGTATGACCCAGATCACCAGGGCGGGGGTGGGGTAGGGTCAGGGTGGGCTGGGGGTGGAGCCCTACACCAGGGAACCGCAGATCCAGGGAGTCCAGTGGGGAGCTCCTAACAGGCTTCCTTCCCGGTGATTTTCAAACGTTAACTTTTGACAGTCGAGCCCTTTCTTCCAACACAATGTGCTAAATAAGAAAGCTCAACAAGTACAGCAGACAAAATCGGAAGAGGCCCAGCCCCGCAGACCCCCCCTTCCCGGCCCCATCAGCCTCTGCAGAGCCCTGTTCCCGCCTCCTCGTTTCCTCACCTCGGCTGCACGTTAACATCACCTGGGCAGCTTTGTAAAACTGCGGACACCTGGGCTCGCCTGGGATTCTGATTTTGTTGTGACTCTTAACTCAGATTCACTGGTCTGGCTCGGGCCCCGTCTTATGCTTGCAGAACAGGAGACTCAGAGAGGAAGAGATTTGCTTAAGGAAATACAGGTTTAAAACTACAGTGCAGAAAAATATAGCCTGCTCTTAATGTTTGCAAGGGTGTCACTGTCCGTGTCGAAATTGTATATTTGGATTAAAATGTGAGAGTTAATTTTGAAGATTTATAGTGATCGCTTACCTTCAATGATTCCTCATTCAGGACTTTACGCCATGGGCAAATGTGAGCTCAGTCTTAGGGGCCTCCCTGGACCCACTGTCCCACGAGTAAGGTGTTCTGTGGAAGAGACTGCAGACATCCACGGCGCCCCAGACTGACTACCATGGCGGGACGTCCACTCACCCCTCAAACCCATCAGTAAACGTTCCCTTAATCCTCCAGCCTTTTCCTCCTGTGCCCTGGTCAGTCCTTCATTGGAGGGGACACAGGACTGAAACTCCTTCGTTAGAGGCACACAGTTGTCCCCACCATCATGTAAGGCGCTGGGTCTTCAGTCTCCCCGCGTATCTTGACTCATCTCTAAAGCGGAAATGCCAGGAGTATGATTCTTCCATGAAGTTCAGCGGGCATGATTAGAGCAGTAGGGACCCAATACAGGTTTCCTCCCGTTGTTTGAACTTGGCCACACCATTCTGTCACTCGATCACTCTGCCCTGTCTCACTGTCTTCCTAGCAAGTATCATTTCCTAAAATTATCAGGTTTATTTAATGCTTGTTTCCCCAATGCCCCCTCCACCACCGGATGGTAAGACTTGTCCATCAGACTGGTTCCTACTGACCCCACAGCACCGGGGGAGGGGGCACGCCCAGCCACAAACAGTGCTGGACCATGTTTGTGGAGGAATGCATACATATTGAGCAAAAGGTCATGAACATGACCTTGGCTTCTAGCAATTCAGTCTTGACCAGCTATGATTCAAATCTACCTCTGCATTCATAAATCAAATTTCTGTGGCTTTGAAATTATCGATGGCTAGTACATCCTGTAAGCCCCCTCCTTTACTGTATAGACAAGGAGACCGACCAGAGGCCAGAGGTGGTGGGAGGGTCGAGGGTCCCTTTGGGTGCAGGCGCCCGGCCCCAACGGATGGCTCCTTTCAGCATCCTTGGCATAGCGGGGTTAAACTTGAGTGGCCCTGGGGGCATGTCTGCCACTCCACAGAATTCCAGCTGCCTAAAAACGCTCACCCACTGGTTGACAGTACCTCCCCTTTGTCAACAAAACTGGTTTCTGTGAGTTTTTGTTCTGGAAAGCCTGGATGTTCTATTTATAAACATAACCTCAAGTTAGAATTCTGCTTGTTAAGAGGACTGATTCAGCCCTTTATTCCTAAATAGGTAAATATAAGCAAAAATAACTACCCACCCAACAAAACCCAAAGTGGCCTTACAGCTCTTAAAAGAACTCACAGCCCAAACACACATTCCCATAAAAGCAACTTGTGTCCCACGGTGTCTGCCCACACACAAGCCTGAGCTCTCGGCGTGACAAAACTGGGAGCACAATGCCCCCTGTCGCACGAGGAGCCACGCTGGCTGTCGTCTCCCTTGTCTTCGCAAACACAGCTTGTGCGCTGTGGCGGTGCCCACGTACCACGGTGGCCCACGGGGGCTTCGCAGCAAAGGCTCAGGGCTGTGGCTAGGGAATGCCGCCTGCCTCCTCAGGGACCCCTTCCTCGCCCAGGCCAGCTCCCATCTGACCCTTAGTAGCTGCTGCAGAAAATGTATTTTGGACTAATCATATCAATGTTTGATACAGCTCATCTTGTCCCCAAACCACCTGTGACAACAACGAGGGTACAGATGACATCACACAGGAGGACAGAGAATCAGGCAGGAAGGAGCGAATACAAACATAGGCTTTTATTTCCAGCAAACAACTGCCCACCGCTGTGGCTGCGGCCAGAGCTCCCCACCCGGATCCACTCCAGATGCAACTGCCTGTTACGAGGGCAAGAACTTCATGTACTCACTGCTCTGTCCCCTGGACTCAGAAGGCGCTTCATAAATATTGAATGAACAGAGGAACTAGACATCTGCTAGAAACCTGCTCCGAGTTGCCTGGCAGTCCAAGTGAACAGGATCAGCCACAAGATTCACCGTGTCGGTTCAAACCCCTCTCCGGGCAACACACGGGCTCTGGGACCTTCCAGACGTCTCTCTGCTGGGTCTTCAGCTCCACCTGTAGCGATGGTGTCAGACCGGCTGGCCGGCACCCAAGACTATGGCACACTTTCTGGAGGGGCCTGGGTCCCATTCCCCTTGGTGATAAGAAGCAGAGGCTCCCTCTCCTCTGCTAGAATCCCCCCCCACCCCTCCCCTTCTGACCTTCTGCTTCTGCCGTCTCCTAAAGAGCCACCCACGCCTGCACACAGCAGAGAGGGCAGCACAGCAGCACTGGGGACCTGGAACGTGGAGGGGTGTGCTCAGAACAGTCCCTGTGCACCCTGGCAGCTAGGGCATGCGCAGAAGTGGCGACAGGAAGGTGAGTGTGCCGGGAGAAGGGGCTGGGCCTGTGGTAGGGACCTGTCCCGAGGGCAGGGCTGGGGACCAGAGGGAGGTTGCTGGGGACTTCCGCATCCAGGTAGCTCTTCGGGGAAGAATGGTGTTACTTGAGTAAAGGTGTCCCGAGAGCGTTTGGGCAGAGGTGACAGCACCCAGAAAGGCCTCCTTACAAACCACAGACTTGGGGTCACTGGGAAGACGATGGCCTTTGGCCTTCTGAGGGAGGCTGGCTCCATGAGTCATGTTCTGCTCTGGGACTGCCAGGGTCCAGCACGTGAACATGCACACCAAAACCATTTTGATGTAAAACATACATTTTAGTGGCTTTATGAGTCCTCGTTTTAAGCCGAGTTCAGCCAGGACCACAGGACCTAGACTCACTCACCATGAACAGGGAGCCGGAGTGACCCAGGAAGTAGAGAGCCTTAGCATTCCCTTCCAGCCCACCAACTGCAGGGGGCGCTGGTCAGCTTCCCATGTGACCTGGGCCGGCTGGCTGAGCTCCTGTCACCTCCAGAGACGTGGCTCACCATCTGCCCAGGGCCCTTGGTAGGGCATGTCTTTAGGTGTGCTGCTCAGACGCTGGTCCCACAAGACCCGCTGTGAAGGTCTGCGGTCTGATCGGTCTGGGAGACGCAGCCCTCCCTACCACCCCCAAGGCACAACCAAGAGCCTGAAAAGTCCCAGAATGGCCCCCTCTGACTTTGTTTAACCGTGACTGCTCAAACTTAGGTCACCACGGAACCCCTTTGTGCCACATCACATGTGTTCAACACCCCTGGAAACTGCTCCAGTGGGGGAGGGTGGCGAGTCTTACACACGAAAGACAATGTTCAAAGCAAAAAGGTGGGGGTACCATCCAGGATTAAAAGCAGCTCATTGAAAATGATTTCCAAAAAAGTTAGAAAAAATTTTCAGGGTCAACACAGCACCCTAGTAACCCCTCACCATCTAATTTAAACTCCTGGTTAGATCCTCAGTTACACTCGTACCAACCTCTGCCACCCTCCTCCCCCGGCTGAGAGAAACTGGGAGTGGTCACAAGGTCAGAAAACACCCCTGCCCTCTGCAGGGCGAAATGCTGCCAGGGGCTGCCCTTCTGCTGCAAGGCGAGTGTGTGTGTGACACACACTGGAACCGAAGCCCTGGCTCTACTACAGTCCGGGGACAATTCCAGTGACACCTTATGGCACAACAGGAGTGGCTTTACTGAGGGCGTTTTGCATTCTGAAAACACCAGGGATGCGAATGCAGGTGGGGAAAAGCGGGAGTTCGAGTAGAGGCTTGCTTCTCATCGCACCTGGCTGAGCGTTATTTAAAACCGGGAACTGGTGGTTGTTCATACCAAGGCTGGCCTCATGCGCAGCCCTTCGGTGGCCCCTGGGCAGGCGCTCGTTTCTCAGGCTCCTGTGAGTCGGGCAGCAGGGTAGCAACAGCAGGTTCTGAACCTGGCTCTTGAACAAAGACCTGACTCTCTTCCTCATTTGAAAAAACCGAGCTAGCGGGTCGCCTTCAAAATAAAGGAACAGAAACCCTGCAACTGCTGCCTGCCCTGCTCACAAGTCAGCCTCCGATTTCCTTCTCCGCAGGAAATACACATAACACACGTGTACATAGAGCCACATATCTTAACGCCCCTTTCATCTCAAAAGATCCACATGAGGTAGAGACTTACTGAGAGATGGCTAAACATTTCTTGATTTAGGCAGACATGGGTTCAAGGCCCTGACTCATTACTGTGGTTCCATTCAAGTCACTTCACTTCTCTGTGCCTTATTGTTCCCATCTGTAAAGTGGGGGTCGCAGGAACCATCAGCATTAAGTGATGGGCTTATGGTATGTAGGGGACTCTGCCCAGCGTTTTACGTGAACTCTCCCTGACCCGAATGACTGCTCCTCACGCTGCAGGCCAGGACGTGGGGCTGAGAGGGAGTAATGAACTTGCCCCAAGTAATGGTGCTGGGATCCCAGTGGTCTGCCTGCAGTTCTCAGGTTCAACCTCTACACTTTTATTTCCCTCCAAAAGGAGCCATTTTTGCCACTGTGGAGAGGGGTACACGGAATAAACCCATCCAACTCCCGCACAGCCCGGGGAACCTGGCAGGTGCCCAGCCAAGGCAGTGGGTTTTGCCATTCATAATGTTTCAAAAGAGAATTTTCAAGGGAGTAAAAAAAGACAACCCACAGACTGGGAGAAAATCTAAGAAGGGTTTATTATCCAGAATATATAAAGAACTCCTAAAACTCAACAACAAAAAATAAACCAACCAATTCAAAAATGGACAAAGGACTTGAATAGATGTTTCTCCGAACATATGTTAATGGCCAATAAGCACTTGGAAAAAAAACGCTCAGCGTTTTTCACTGTTAAGTAGGGAAATCCAAATCAAAACCACAGTAAGATACCATCTCACGCCATTAGCATAGCTATCATCAAAAAAAGCAACTGACAAGAAAACAAGTGTGGGTGAGGATGAGGAGGAACTGAAACCCTTGTACACTGCCGGCGAGAATGTCGAATGGTGCAGCCACAGAGTTAACCAGAATGGAGGTTTCCAAAAATATTATCATGGAGTGACCATGTGATTTAGTACCGCCCTTCTTGGTGCGCACACTAAAGAACTGAACGCAGGGGTTCAGGTGTGTGCACGCAGATGTTCAGGGCAGCACCGTTCGCGCAGCCAAGCAGGGCAGCCGCCCAGCACCAGCAGATGCATAGACAAAGAATATGAAATATCACTCAGCCTGAGAAAGGAATTTGTGACATGGTACAACAGGCATGGGCCTTGAAGATTCCCTTATTACGCTGAGTGAAATAAAAAAGCCAGACACCAGAAGACATACTGTCTGATCCCAGTAGAGGAAGGACCTAGAATAGTCAGACGCAGAGACAGAAAGTAGAACGGTGGTTGCCAGGAGCCGAGGGAGAGGGAAAGGGAAACTAGCGTTTCACAGGGACAGTTTCAGTTTGAGATCAAGAAACAGTGCTGGAAATCGATGGTGGCGATGGTCACATAACAATGTTAATGAACTTAGTGCCACTGAACTACATGCTAATAAATGGCTAAAATGGTAAGTTGCCTGTTCTCCCACAAAAAGAAACAAAAAGAAGAGTGGGTCACGCCATGCCTGGCAGGCAGGCTAGGAAGCCCGCCCCCGGCCTGCACACCCATCTGGGGGCACCCCCAGCTCCAAGCGTCAGCCAAAGATCACAGCCCGGCCCGCAGCTGCGCCAGCTGAGCCGGCGTCGACCGTTCCATCTAAACGTGCACCACAGTCATGGAGCTGCACAGAGAAAAAAATGTTCACTTCCATCTGGATTCTTTTCACGTGCATCATCATCTGCAAACTGATACGCCTGGCCCGGCTGTGGCTCTCTGCTGGCTGAGGACGCCGTGGAGGGGTGGCAGGAAGGAGCTGTGGCCGAGGCTTGGCCTTCCCTGTCCAGCAGATCCTGGGTGGTAACAAACACCCACACACGCAGGCACGTAGCGTTTAACCCAATGCCTCAGGACCAAAATACACGCTTCTCCTCCTCCAGTGAGAGAACTGAGAAGGAGGGGAAAGGAAGGGATTAATTTAAACTCTTACAAAGGAAAACTAAAACCTTTCTCTTGTTCTAAGAAACTTACATTTACCATCTTGTTCCTACAGCCAAGTCATTTCTATTAGTGCTTAGTTACTGCGGTTACAGAAAGGTTGGGTCAAAGCTTGAAATAAAAAAATTCTTTCTTAACCAACAATTTGGAAGTGGGTCCTGCAAGCCTGGAAGCTGAACATTCTGTCCACTTGATTTCAGAATAACCAAATTCTCTTAAGGAATGTGTCAAATCTATCATGAGTAACCCGGGGCTGGAACGCATCAGTCGATGTGGCAGAACTGCAGGAAAACACACTGGGATTATTTAAACCTTGAGAAGAAAAAGACAATTGTTCCTGTGCCACTCTACAAGTGGATGTGAAGCAGAACTTGGTAAACAAAGTTTCATCACATTAAAATATGCATTTTCATATGAACGTAGAATTAAAATATTCTAAAGATCATCTCTGCTACAACTACTTGAGCTATCACTCACTGGAGCCGACCGAATTGAGAAAAGAAAAAGATAAAAGGACACAGATTGAACATGAACAGACCATAGCTTTATTGGAGATTTACTCAGCTACAATTATTAAAAAAGAAACAAAAAGCTAAAGGTAATTGACCCATAAGGTGCAGACTGCACACCTCTGCAGCACGATCACAGCATGAATGAGTTCCACCACGTTCCTTGGAAACATCTGCAGCATGGTGAATATTTTGTTGTCAATCAAATTACATGTGAGTTGTACTTGAGTTTAGTCATCTTCCTTCACTCTATTTACAGCAGAAAAGCCAGAAACGTTACTTCCTGTTCACCTTCGAAGTTCTGCTATGTAACCTGCTGCCGCGGTGAATTCTGAATACAGCTACAAAATTTAAATTGTCTGTGGTTGATGTCCAAATAAAAACAGACTGGAAAAAAAGGAATTAATGATTAAAATATATTTACAAGTTAGTTTCGCAAGATCATTTTCACTGCCAGTGGAAAATACAACAGTCCCAACGCAAATCCCCTGGCCAGTGCTACTGGCGTCTCCAGCAACTGTTAAAATCACTTTCATACTCTTGGTCTTCAACACGTCTTGAAAACTTTTCATGTACAATATAAAATAAAGACATTTATTAGGGAACAATTAAACTCCTGAAAGGGAATCAGTGGCTGGAAGCACACACCTGGCTGAACGGGACCGGAGGAGCCGTGTGGCCCACAGACACGACACGGGCTTCTTGGCGGGGAGCGCGGTGGGGAGGGACTCACCGTCATTTCAGACGCCGTTTAAATAAAAACACCACGGTGTCAGTTTGGTGGCTTAAGTTTTGTGTGAAGGAATTAGATACTCTGACAGGGCAAGGTGTAGAGCTTTAAATGCGCCGGGCCTCAAGACTGGCTGCGGTGGTCTGGACGTGGACTGGGCTCCGGCCGCGGGCAGCAACAGCAGGAGCTGACCGCCGGGCGAGTGGCCGCGTTTATGAGCTGAACCAACAGGACCAGGGCAGCCTCAAGCCTCTTGCGACTTAGGCAGGGTAATTTGAATCTGTCTGAGGGTAAGCTATTATTAAGAAAATAAAAATATTAGTATTTTAAAAGGTAATTACAGGAGTGTTAGAGGTCATTCTAAATTTAATCACTTCACATAATGTAAAAGAAAAAAGTAACAAACATTTTTAAAACATAATTAAGAGTTCAGTTAACAAATCTTTGTCATACTTTCACAAACAGTAAAGATGCCACAGACAAAAATGATCTATTTAAGTTGTGCAAGGATATGACACATTGCAGGCATTACAATGATCTTTTTCAGGTTCGGTAAATCAAAACAGCAGCGAGGCCAAACCCCATTTTTCCTCTCAGTGAAGCCTATTTTCCTTGAAATGAGGTAAAGCATGGTACCAAGTGCAATGCTCATCTGTGCTACATGAACGGAAGGGTGGGGAAGCCATCACAATACGAAACGCAGCATAGTTAGGACCGCTGAAGGGACATTACAAAAGAAATCAAAAACATTTACAATGAAGGTCCAAGCTGGCCAACCTCCACACAATCGTCACGAGGAATTTCTGTAGTTGCATTTCAAGACAGGCTGTGCCAGCCCTTTGCAGGGGCGCCAGCTGCACGAGGACACCCCGAGGGTGGGACTTCCGTGTTACATTCAGTCGCACGTCGCAGTCACAGGACAAAGGGATGACACACACAGTTGGGGCAGTGGGGCAACACAGAGTGATTTTTTTTCCCCTTAATTAATGGACACAAAACATTTCAACAAGCTAAACTGGGGAAGTCTTTACAGCATTAAAGTCAGCAGCACAAAAGCATTCATAACCATTTCATAGATCTAACTCATAGCTTTTCATTTTTAACCTAGTAACCAGGGGGTCATAGGGTGCTTCAAAGTGTGAGCCACAAATTAAAATCAGCTACTTTTATCCAGCAAAAAGAGACAGAGAGAGGGGAGAGAGAGAGAGGAAAGGAGGGAGCACGGGGGGGAGGTGAGAGAGAGAGAAAAGAGAAAGAAATAACTTAAGTTTGCTATTGATAAAACATTTTGAATGGTAGTGGGAAATTTGAACCCCTGAGAATGTATGACCTAATCATATCGAAGTCTGAACTTTTTAGTATTAACAAAAAAATACTCTTCTTAAGGTTACAAAATATATTGAGGCATTTTTCTCCCAATGGGAATTGTAACTGTGGGACAATCTGGTTTTGGTGCCAGGAGGCGAGAGAATCCCTTAACACTGGGATCAGTGCGTTAGGCACGATGCAGAGCCCTAAGCTCCTGGCAGCAGGTAGTTTATAAATTACTCAGAGATTTGTGATGTAACTACATCACGCATCACCCTCATAAGTAAAATTCACATCCAGCCTTACTTATTCATTGTACAAGCTTACAGTTATATTATTCAAGAATTGCTTGGTTTTAACTTGCCAGGAGATCTTACGTTGAGATATTTTAAAAAAAGAAAAGAAAGAAATCTATGTTGCCAAATCAGAATTCAGTATTTTAAAAATAAGTCCACCCAAATCAATGTGCTCAGAAACTTGTCTAGTAACTTGGGCCCACTCCGATGGAAGCGTGAGGCCGGAGACAACACTCGCTGGGGGGCTCCGCAGCCCCCGCACTGAGGTCTCCTTGGCGGGCGAGGCCGACAGGTTTTGGACGGCGGACGTGCAGAGGGCTCCCCTGGGCGGGGGTGCAGACAGAGCTAGGATACAGTACCCGGCTGCACCTGACCACGTGAGTGCAGCTCTGCATGAAGCCTCAAGTTCAGAACAGCGTGCTAGGTAACGCCAGACACCTCTGCTCCACGTCCTTCAACTTCAAGCATAAATAACGGGGCAAACTGCGGCAAACCTCTACTGGTATGGTATGTTGGTGGGAGTGCGAGACTGACCCACAGCTTTTATAAAGGTAAATTAAGAGGTATTATAGGTACAGTGCAAAAAAAATTAAAACTTCAAGCATAACACATAAACATAGCACCAAACGGAAACGCGTGCCAAAGGAAAGAAGAACTGAGGTATTTAAGTGAAGAGTGCCTACCGGTCTAATTAAAGGAACTCAGGCAAATGCCTAAAAATGTCTCTTTTTTCCTTTTCCAAAGACGGAAATAACAAGCTAGTTTATCTAAATTAATGAGCGAAGTCACAGATGTATCAAAATCACGGCAGTTTATCGCGAACATGAACTTTCACGGCGTGAAGGGCACAGCTTTGGTAGGTGAAATGCACATGCGACACTGTGAAAAGCACAGTGAGAAACTTGCGTGAGGAGGGTCAGGGTCAAGGTGCTGTGTTTCGCTTCTTTAAATAAGTAACCGAGGATTATAAAATCTGCAGCATATTTTAGGTGTGATATGTCTGAAGTTTACTTTGTTAGAGAAACAGCCTACAGGGCAAAACTATTTGCCACAATTTCCATCAGTGGAACTACCTAGGAGGTTTTTTTTTTTAGTAAAATTGAGTATTTAGCCAAAGATCATTTTTATTATGGTGTTTTAAAAAATCCATAGGCTACAGATTCTGGTTTTTAAAATGTTTTCAGTACACGTGACAGAAACCCTAACATCCTGTTAGGATGTTAACTTAAGTTACCACTATACTAGTGAAAATATCACGCTGTCTCAAAATCTAATGCATCACAAAATGAAGGGAATGTAAAATTAGTTTGTTCCAAAAAAGATCCAAATTAAAGACTATCCATGAGGATATTACTTTTAAGGCAAGAACCTTTTTTATGCAAGACTATGTGGCATGAGAAAACTAAAATTGGATTCGCCAACATGCCAGCCAACGCTCACTGAAATCTGTCCCTTACTGCTGAGTGCACTAGCGCCGGGGACCGTCGTTGCACATGACGGGGCATGGACACAGAGACAACGCTGGCATGGGCACGCTTCCCTCCTCTCGCCAGCCGCGGCCTCCTGCCGGGGCCCCGTGAGGCGGGACTGGCAGCACTGCACAGACTGAGGCCGGCCCGAGGGCTCTAACACCCCTCTACGGACTGTCTGAGGTTGCGGCTCCGTGGCCTCCTAACACCTAGCAAAAGTGACAGAAAAATCAAGCTAAAAACAAAACAAAACAAAAAACCCCCAAACTGTCAATAATTATTTTGAACACTTGCTAAATGTCATCATTAAAGCACTCTTGTGATTTAAACAAAGCAGAGGTGAGGAAAGAAGACAAGATTGTGTTTGCGCAAAAAACTAAAACTACAATTAGTTCCAAAGTTTTTATACACATGTTAAATGTTTTATTCTGTAATCTATCTTGTTATCAAACAAACTTTAAATTCTGCCTTCAATTCGTTCCACTCAGTATCAACTTTAAAATCATCCTTTTCAATTTAAATATTTCCACCTTAATTCTGCCTTTTTTTTTTTTTTTATTTTAAAAAGGGGTTTCAGCTGTTGGGAACCTGAGGTTGATTAGCTTTGAGGCTTCGTAGGGCTCTTCTTGCTGCTGCAGATTTGGCGATCCTGTAGCTGCGGCCGACACCTTTAAACTTCCCCTTGCCTACCACTTCCACGGTGACTCTGACCTTGCCGTCGTAAGTTCTCTCAGCCGGGCTGCGAAGAGGCCAAACAGCTCGAATTAGCAGTCAGAAGTGTTTATTATGACTGTCAGTCAGCACCGAGTGCGCGCTCTCGGCCGAGAGCCCCGAGTGCAGGCTGACGCCACGCAGAGGAGACGAGCACCATGACCCGCTGCACGCCAGCGGTGGACGGGGCTGCCGCTCCCCCTCCTCCCAGCTCGGCTTTGCTTTATGAAAACGAAGGGAGAAGTCAATCAGACTGCACGTGGAAACTGCATGAGAGCGCGCCCCAGTGTAAATATTTTTCAGAATCATTCGCTTATGGCATCTTTGAGAACTCCCCCCGCCGTGTCTTTAAGTAAGTTAATTTTTTCCATGCACATTTTTGCTTACCTAAATTTGGCGGTTTCTGGTTCCATTTCAAGCAATTCTCGCACAGGGGAACGGGGCACATTTGCAGAAAATTTTTCTATAAGCAAAATGAAAGAACAATGTAAATGACACCCCTGAAGCTGTTCTCCCTTCTGACTGGGCATCTCTCGAGGGCCGGCAGTACCTATCAGCGGCCGCATCATCGGGCAGTACACCTGCCACACCGTCTCCAGCGACATCCCGCTGTCCATGTAGATGGCACCGGCCAGGGACTCAAAAATGTCTCCCATGGCCTTCGGGACTTCAATGTCCTCTTCCTTCTCCTCGTCCTCCTCAGATCTCCTAAGCTGTTACAGAGAGAAAGTGGCTTGTGAGCACAAAGGCCATTTTTAAAGGCAGTCCTCGAGGTGTCCCTCTTCCTGGCTACGACTTTCGCCGCATCCGGAACACAGGTAACGATGCCGACCGGTCTCGGCACGCCCACTCTGCTGTCCTAGGTTCTCCGCAGACATTACTTATCTGACACTGAGAAGTATCTTCAAACTGCTCAAGAAAAAACAAAAGAAGAAAAAAGTCCACTCCCACTTAGTATTCTATACCCAACCAAGAAAAAAAGGATTATTTCTAAATAAAAACAAAAACAACTTTCAACACAGAATTAGAAATAGTCAATACATATATTTTAAACACTTTTCAAATTCACTCGCCACCAGAAACCTCTCCATTAATGATCTACCTCCAGTGGCTTGGCCAGGACCAGGCAGAACACTTAGGGCAGGAGATGCCATTTAGAAGATATTTTCCTCCAAGCTCCCTTTTATGAAACCCTTAATTCACGTTCGCTGTGAGAAAGTACCTGACACATAGCGGGTATTCAAATTCACAGAATAAAAACTTACATATATTTCAAAAGCCTTTTAAAGGTTCCTAATTCTCTGACACAGCAATTCCATGTCTGGAAGTTTCTCTAAGGAGGTAACTGGATGAATAAGAATACTTATCCCAGGTTTATTAGAAGTCCTAACCGAAGACGACGGAAGTACCTGGCCACAAAGGGCCAGTGAGCACATCACGGGACAGCCATGTGCCTGCCGGCCGCAGCGACAGAGAGCCGTCGGGCCGATCGGCACCCGGATGGCACCCCCCATACCTGCAGTGAAAGGAAGGGTTAATCTGGGCTACTTCTCAGGTTGTATATCTGCGTAACTTTAATGTTCTGCTTGCTTATTTGTATTTTCTAAAGTAAACACAAATTACTTGTGAAAGAGAAATAAAAAGCAGGGTGCCAGTAATTTCTAAACAGATTGTTTAGTGATACAAATTTCTATGTAACATTTATAATGTCGACCACTGGAAAAAGAAGATAGTTCGTGCTCCTAAGCAGTATTTTAACTTATGAAGCTTAACTGTCTCCTTTTACAGATTAGAAAATTGAGGCCCAGAAAGGTAAGGAAATTTTCTTAAAACCAAATAGTAAATTAGAAAGTCAGACCACGACATTTCCAATCAGTTTTTGCAACTTCTATACCTGTTTCTATAAACAAAGGGAAGAAAAAGAATGAACAAAACTTAAGGGAACCAGTCATTTAAGAGAATTTAAATCTAAATCCCTCAAGCCCTAGGTTTAAAATACCCCCACAGCACGGCCAGAGAGAACACTGCTCTCTGTGCGGGGACGGCTCTGACCCTGGTCTCTGTGAGCCAGGCTCGCACTCGGACCACCGGCCTCAGGAGGCGCGCGTGGCAGGGGCACTGCCGGCGGGTCTCCCCCGCACACAGACTCTCTCCCGTGGCAGCTGACCGGGCTCTGCCCCAGACGCACGGCTGCCTGCCTGTTCTGATGCCCCAGCACCGAGGCCCTTCATTTCTCACAGGACAGGAAGCCAAGAAAATGCACTCAGTCCCCAACAATGGTTTGGTGCTTTAAAAAGAGGGAAGGCAGAAATCAAAGAAAGAACAATTCAAACAGCTACCAGAGCAGTTTATGAATGAATTCCTGAGCCGCGTACAAGAAACCTACAAAAATAAGAAAAACCGAAGAACCGGCAGGGGAAGAAGGAGCGACGAGCGCACTCTCCTGGGCACACAGGTGTGCGGGGACGGCAGGGAGCGACAGGGGCGCGGGCACGTCTGTGCAACACCCTTTCAGACACAGCAGCGCAGCAGTTCCCACACCGGAGTTAGCTCCATCACCAGAGAGCCTTTGGCTGAACTTACAGCAGAAGCCTCTCAAATTCCAATGGTTAAAAATGGAGAAACTTGGTCTTTAACTGAGATTTTCCCACTTCCAGTAGAAGCAGAATACGTATCTGTGCTGTCCACCTGAGACGTGAGCAAATACCCCGATCCACTCTGAACAGCAAAGGAGAGCGGAGGAACACTACAGGCCTTTCCCAGGCGGAGGCTACTGTGGGGGTGGGGGCCGCACTGCTCGGGAAGCCCGATGGCAGTGGGAAAGGCACAGTGTCTGACCACTCTGGTCAGTCTCCCCTCCCCCAGTGCGGGCGGCCAAGTTCCCAAGGTCCCCCTGAGACCCTGGAGCAGCCCCAGTCCTCCCCAGGAACAAGCAGGCGCAGCCAGGGCACTGAAACGCCCCAGAGCCCGGACGCCGACTGCAGCTCGGACCCGAACACACTCGCCAGCGCACTGACCTCGGAATCCATGCCCTGCATCTCGTTCTTCTCGAGCTGGAACTGCACGAAGTCGTCGATCACGTGGAAGAGCTCCGGGGACACGGCCTTGAAGTACTTGTGGTAGTCGTGTTTCACGGCCAGCGACGCGAAGATGGTGTTGTTGACCAGGGCGGAGCGCAGGTCGGTCAGGACCCCTGGGGAGTGCTGCCGTGGGTCTTCGTAAAGGTGCTTGGTTATGAGGTAGTCCAAAATCGCATCTCCCAGGAATTCTAGGCGCTGGTAACAATCTGAGGGAGGAGCCAGAGTGGGGCCCTGAGCCTGGGCAGAACCATCTACGCGGGTTCCCCAGAGTAATGGACAGGGAGGCCTGACCCCGGGGCCATTTAAGAGACTTTTATTTGGGTTCATTTTCATATATATTCTTCAATAACAAAATTACTTCACTCGTCATACTTACTGAAACCTCTGGCAATTAAACTTTATTGGCATATGAAGCACATTTCTTTTATATATATAAGTTGCAGTCATAAAGTCTTTAAGTGGCCCAAAGACAAATGGCTTATTTAGGAAAAAACCTCTCCCAGCTGACATCACGACCACTGAGCCCCTTTCCTCTGGTACTCTGCTGGCCTGGCAGGTGCCGGACACTGTCCTAGCGCCCTACCACACGCCAGCACTTCTGGAGGCCAAGCCCTGCACACACGCCTCCACCCGCTGGACGCTGAGCAGCCACCGGTGTACACGGGCCCACTCACACTCGAATGCGTCTAAGTGACACCGGGCCTCGCCACGCCTGGGTTACATCTGTTACATCCGATGACAGCACCCTCTGCTCAGCTTGGATTAGAAATGCTGAGTTTGACACAAGCCGAGAGACCAAGAAAGAAGAGTTGTGAGAGTGAGCTGAGGCCTGAGGCAAAAGCAGCTTGTTGTCAAAACATAAAAAGTTATCAGTACTAACCAGAATCTAAATGTTCTCAGCGATTAGAGAGCCCATCCAACTGAGGACACTGAGGCAGGGACAGACGAAGTCACTAGCCCCAGCGTCCCCGGTGATTCAGGAGGCAGGGCAGAGGCAGGCGGGAAACCAGACCTGGCCCCAGGACGGTGCAGCAGATGGCCACGCCTTGCTTCTGCCCCGCTGGGAAAACAGGCTTTCTTCTCACTGGCCTGTCTAGTCCAGAGTTGGGTCACTTTTCACCTTTTGGCTTTACATCTTCCAAACCACCTGGATCTACATTGTTTTTTTTTTATACAAAGTTTATACTTTGCTTTGGTATCCTGGATTCAAGCCCTTGTTACTCTGATACAGAAGAAATGCACTGACTTCAGCTGTGTCTCCCAGGCTGAAGCCAGCGCCAGTTTTCAGGGGCCCACCCCCTCCCCATCTGACGGACGGGAGCCTACGGAGGAGAGAAGGGCAGACACGCGGAGCAGGAGTCAGAGAAGAAGGTGACGGCCACCAGAGCCGAGGCAGCGAACCCTTCTGCAAAGGAGGTTCTGATAATCTATTCATCTTTAGATGTAAAGAGACCTCTAAGAGAGGAGCCTTTTTGTTCAGGAAGAATGATGAAAGGATGTGGAAATACAACCAGAACACCCAGATAAATCAAGAACCAGGCAGCACTGTGTGGGCTGCAGAGACACTGGGGGGATACAACAGGGAAAGCACAGCGGGACGCTGCAGCCCCCTCTCCCCAGCCACACAGCGCGCACAGGGACGGCAGGAGCAGGGAAGGGAGCTCTCTGCCCACCCGCCCAAGGCGCTGCACGTGCTCTTAGACCAGGACGTTAGGGCTTCTTTCACTTTTCACTGCTTCCTCCCCCGACCGTGCATCTTAAGCACTAAGTCTGTACACGCATAGATCATTCTTTTACAAGGCCAAGATGACGCAATTAACATGGGGTCTAATTTCCAGAGACATGGAGCGGGGCCTGGGGCTCCTTACCAGTGATGGTGTTGTAGTGGTAGGAGGCATGTGTGAAAGCCTGTAGAAGGTAAGCCTTATTCTTGAATCTGTAGTTGATTTTCTTCTCAAAATTTTCAAAACCCGATATCAGGTGATTCAGTGTTTTATCCGCGTCTGGATGATCAAACATACACCTTGGTGGAATCTTCAAGCAGCCGTACTCCAAGTCTTTAAGCACAGAAGAGCGTGAGCTGGCTGCGCAGGCAGCAGCTCGGCTTCCTGAAAGGCTCTTTTGTTGGCTGCTGAGACTCTCCCGAGCGGGACACACAGCCTTCTCCCGATCAGTCCTTTTGATCACCGGGAGCACCTTCAGCCCCAGCGAGCAGAGGAACAGCTGAGCAGCCCTCTCACCGCAGCTGGTTAGATAGCAGCCCAGCAGGGCCTCCACGCAGTCGGCTATGCTTTTGTCGGCGATGCACTGCTCCGTGTGCAGGTCGTAGGAGATGGACTGCTTCCCCGTGTCGGCGCCGCAGTTCTCCTCCGACGGGCTCCAGAACCCCACCACGAAGTCGTCCTCCTCCACGGCTTTGCTGGGGTCCAGGTAGCACATTGCGTCCCAAGAGCTATAGTCAAAATCCTCAAAGTCGGATGAAAATGGCATACTGCCTAAGGAGGACTTTTTGGGCATTTTCCATTCATATGCAGAATCAGTGGTTGAAAAAGGAGAAAGAGGAATTTTCTTCACGAAAGCTCCAGACCCCATTAACATGTTGTCTATGAACTTGATGTGCTCCTGATCGTACTCCAGGAAGTCATCTTCGTAATCAGCGTCCTCCTTGGGAGCCCTCCACATCAGGTCCTCCTCCTCCTCCTCGTCCTCCTCGAAGGCCTCGTCCAGCTTGCCGTTGGCCAGCATGCAGTCCTTTGTCTGCAGCAAGGGGGAATGGGGAAGGAGAGGAGACATAGCTGCTGTTTTTAAAAGGGTTTGAGACTCAATAAAAGCGAGGGTTATGGATAATTTCAAATGACAACCACAAATACTAAAAGGCAACTTTAAAATCATGGCCATTTGTTTTCAATTAACATAAAATAAGTTATTTAATCATATAAACAAAGTAAAACATGTTCTTTGAATGTTCATTTTCTAAGTTATAAAATGACCTTTATCCAGTATGAAGCTTTAAGTTAAGGGTTTCATGCACGGTACGTGAAGCTAAAATGAACGTCCGTGAGGCAAAGCCTCAACTCGGCAGTCTGGCTCTGGCAGCACACGGAAGTGCTTGCGTGCCGATCGGAGCTGTCTTCAGTTTTGCTGACAAAGCTTTAAAAAGATTTTCAAATTAATAAAATTAAATTCCAGATGCAGAAAAATCACTATCTTTGCAATTCAAAAGTATAATATGAAGACAGATAAAATTATTTCTTATATCTTTGCAACATTACAAATGTGCAAGCATTTCATTATGAAGTTTCTCTCCCTATTTCTACACAATAAAAATGCGTGACCGAGTTTCATGGTAAAGTTTCTGTGCTCGTTTTACTTCCACATTTGCTTCGATGTAAAACTAAATTGTTACTTGAAGACTAAAAGTGATCACTGAGCCTGTAAGCCATGAATTTGAGAAAGTATGCTTTCCCCCCCTCGGAGCTACAGTAATCGCGGCAACAGAGTACAGCAGAACTGACAAAAATGGAAGAAAATCTAGACTAACATGAAACACAGCAATCCAATTTCTGTCAGAAGACCTTTGCTAATTCCAATTTCTTTGGCAAAAGCTTATTTGTGAATGACAACCTTAATAACGGGCTGGGACTCAGTAGTGATACAACTTTTTTGGCAATGCTAGGAAGATGCCAAATTTGTGTTGAGCAATAAAATTAAAAACAAACAAATAAACCCCAAGACTATACTTTGGGGGGATAAGCAGGAGGGTGTGCTTCAATTTTAATAGTGACAACTTTCCAGAGTATTCTGAAAGAAAAGTTTTCAAGCTTTCTGTCAAGCACTTACTGAATACCACAAACATTTTCACTTTAAGCCAGACTCAGAAGAGATACAAACTGCAACTGTTTGAAAAGAAGCAGCGCGGTAAGCCACGCCGTGCACCTACAACTGCCTGGACTTCTTTACATGAAGAAGTCCATAAAACTTCTGACGAATAAGGAAGCACGCCAAAGGAACTGCAACAGCAGACCTCCAGGAGCTGTTTCCCTCCGGCTAAAAACCCTCTGCTTTCCAGGTAACCTCAGACGGTTCTGACTATTGTTTCGGTCCTTGGAAGAAAGGGCCAAATTACAATTAAAAAAAAAAAATCAGACTGAATAGGATTTTTAAAGGTTTTACTTTATTTTAGAGACATGGGAATGGAGGGAGAAATAAAGGACAGACACGTCAGTCGGCTGCCTCTCCCACGTGCCCCAGCCTGGGCTGGCTGCAGCCCAGAATGCACCCTAACCCAGTACGTGCCCTGCCCGGAAACGGAACCCGGGGCCTTGGGCTTTGCAGCACAATGCCCAACCCACTGAGCCTCGCCAGTCAGAGACTGAATAATTTTTTATTTAAAAAATCCTTATATATCTTTAGTGAGATGCTAACGTAAACTATAATTGGCAGAGCACAAAGAAAAGGACTGGATTTTATCAAAAATAAGCTGTATTATCTTGGGCAAAATTCTTAAGCCTCTGGGTTTCAGTTTCTTTATCTGCAAAACCGTGGAATTCTACCTCACTAAATAGTTTCCAAGAGCACTTCAAGCATTTTAAAAATAAAAAAAATAGCATGAAATTCTTCTCTTATAGTTCAAGTGAACTTTCTACCTGAGTTATTACCACCTTCGGCATCTGTATGCAATGTTCACTTAGCCTATTAGGTGAAAGGTAGGGCAGGCAGAACAGGAATGGGTTAAGCATATGATTTTCAATATCATGCAAGAGCCTATTCAATAACTATAAATTATTCAGTGAAAGAATAAACAATATTTTGATATATTCAAAGAACCAGTGTCAGTTCATCTAAAACGTCAAGAAAAGAACTGTGTGTTATATCTCTAAAAAAATTGTTTTAATCAAAACGACATGTTGATGTCAACTTTATGCTAAATTTGTTTTCTTTAAAAGAGTCAATTATATTATGAAACAGTATTTACAAAGCATGATACATTTTTTAGTAGAATATTTTTTGTAAAAATATAGTATTTTCTCTAAAATTCTCAGAATCTATACATTTCCCCCCTAAGGTTCCACCTATTTCTATATTAATGACAAATGTACTTTTTATAACCTGACTTGCACTAAAACACTCAATTTCTTCTCCACATAAGTTTAATTTCTATAATAAGTCAAATACTGCATGACTTAGAAATATACTCAATAAAGAGGCAGAAACCCAAACAGTCATACAGCATGCAGCCTGGAAGCACTTCAGATGGATATCTAGGGCGTGCACGTCAGGGAGAAGATAGAACACGCACAGTTAGAAAATACAACCTGGGAAAGAAATGGTGTTTTCATTGTTGGCCTGAAGTAAAAATGAAGTAACAACGAACCAGTTTGTCACTAGCACGAAATAAATACCCGGGACAGCGAAGTGCCCGAGATCGCCTCTCCCCTCGGAAGGGGCTCTGGCGTCCTCCAGCCAAGCACCCGGACTCGCCAGCTCCTGCCGCGGCGGAGGCCCTCTGCGGCGCCCCCTGGTGGCCTTCAAGACAAGACACCACGAGCAGCTGCAGCTAACGTTTGGAGTCTTCCGCAGTCATTGGCAAGACTGAAACCATTTCCAGAAAACTGCACCCGCTAGGTCATGGAGACTTATTTATCATTATTTTTAGGTCACAAGAGGAGAAACAGTCCTGAAAAACCCTGCGCTGCCACAGCGGACGTTGCCAGTAGTGCCCTGGTGCGCAGACCGGAACGCAGGGGCACTGCAAGTCTGCACTGAGCAGAGCGGGGTCTGTTACAGACCACAACACACAGCAGGGAGTGAAATGCTGCAGGTTTCTCTTTTCTTCTTTTTTTGAACCATAGCATCAGATACTCTTCGCCTCCGGCAAACAAGATAATACAAGTTGTCTTCCATCAAAATTGCAAGAGTGGTTATAAATTCCATGACAAGACAGTCAATTTACAGTTACTAACTCAATATGTCAAATATCTACTCATAAACACAGCAGGGAAAAGGAGTAAAAAATTAATAGAACAAAATTCTCCCCATCACAAAACCGTAACTCCTTCCAGTTACCAAAAACTTACCATTTCATCTTTTTCCCATTTATCTGTGTTACTTTTGTCTTGATTTACTACATAACCAGGAGGAAGCCAGTTCACAGGGGGATCAAATATCGACACCACCATGCGGCTGGGCAGTCCCTTCTTTTTTCCGAGCCGATAGAGATTACAGTTGCTGACCTTTAGCAGAAAAATTTGTAAGGTACTTACTATAAATTATAAATGATCACTCCTGAATTCATTCAAGACATATTAACACGTTTTCACCAAAATTACTTTACCGGGTCCTCAATTGTAAAGACTGGCAGAAAATACTAAATCCTGTATCCTTCAGTGTAGTTAGATGACTATTTCTGAATATTAAATGCAGATCAGAAAAAAACTGATACATATATACATGCACACATGCAAACTCCTTATGAATTCAGAAGAGTTCAATTTCAACCTTTTGAAAGCATGACCTGATGATATAAAATGCAAATTGCTAATTGGGGCCATCAGAAAAAGATATGTAAAAAAAGTCTGAGATGGCACAACATTCTCAATGAAACAAAGTGGCACTGAACAGAGCTAAGATAATTTTGTATTGCTAGAACCTAAGCCACAAATGTGATTTCAACTGCAATGTTTTCTCAAACACTCCTCTTTGTTTTGGATGGTATTTCAACACAGTTGTGTTCAACCCTCTGAAAACAGAGCAAAGGGCAACCAGCGACCACTCCCCATTTATTTGTGTCAACAAACACTCCACTCTGCTTTCCCTAAGGCCTCGTCTCCTCCCTAATTTACTCAAATCAGTGCATTTCTGTCTCATTTTTGCTTGAAAACTAGGGTCCAGAACTGTGAGCCTCATTTTTGTTTTCTAAAAGCTGGGTTTCCTTTTAGTTAAGTACTGCATGAGCTCTTTCCTCCCCCAATCCCCCAACACCATCCCCTGGGACAAGCACCCACCCCAGGAGAGGCGCTGAGCCAGGCAGCCCTTGGCCCAGTCAGCAAGGCGGCGGCACCCGCCGACACTAACCACGCGCCAGGGCGTTCGTGTGCCGCCTGGAACGAACAGCTCCAGTGACACTCGTTTCCTTTCCCACACCGCAAGGACACAGCATCCCAGAGGCCTACGAGAGATTAGAGTGCAACAGGGACTCGAAAGGGATGGAACTGCATTCAAAGTCAACAGGAATGGTGGGCAGGCAGAAAATGAAGAAAGAACTAGGCTTATATGAAGCTCAACGTGGGCCCAGCCGAACTCCAGACAGAAACGGGGGGAGCGCTCTAACAAGAAGGCCGCCGCCTGTGTGCACAGGGGCCGGCGAGGAACAAGGGCGGCAGCCAGGTGACGAGACAGACGCGTCTGGTGCTGAGCGCCTTGAAAGGCCTTACACCAGGTGGGGGAGGGAGAGGGTTTCTGCAGGAAGTAGGAGTCTGAGCTCTCTGAGCAGGTGAGTGGATGAATTTTCGAAATCTACAATAATGTCTTTCTTCCCTTACAGAGCATACAGACCGTTCTTTCCAGTCATTCAGCCTCTGATACTGCCTTCCTGTGGCCGTCCACGCTCAGGGCTTCAGCTATCACTTGTAAGACTACTCCCCAAACTGTGTCTTAGTCCAAAATTCTCGGCTACCTGAGCATTCCACTTCCTATTCCACAGGGTTTAAAACCCAGCCTGAACCCTAATGCCCACATTTCTGTCCACCTCACCCCAGCCTTCCGGTGTCTATGGCTGTCACCACTGCGTCCTCCCCCACCCTGGCCGCAGTCTCTCCACCTCCCAGCCACACTGGGAGGCAGCAGAGCGGACTGGAAGGGCACGGGTTCCAGCGTTGGACACACTCTCCGACGACAGCAGACGAGCTAGGTGGCCTGCGCGAACTACTCACACTCTCTGGGCAGCTTTTTACCTGTACGATGGGGACATGCCATCGACCTCCCAGGGGCGTGCTGGGGAGATGAAGGGAGAAGGCCTGTGGAATGCCTGGGGCGGTGCCTGGTGTTACAGGGTGACACCAAGGGCAGGTCGGTGCAATGGTGAGGAGCAAGGTCTCTAAAGCCAGGCTGGGCTCTGTCACCTTTTTGCCATGGGACCCCGGGCAAGGTGACCTCTGCTGATCCAGTACCCTCGTCTAACAACCGCAGCAGGAAAGAGAGCAGTGTCTGGCCAGAGTAAGCACTTCCTAAGCGCTGGCTACAATCATGATTCCCCCTCAAGCCCCTCCCTCACTGCCAGAGCTCAGGTCTATCGAATTTTCTGCTTGAGTTTGGACTTCTTCAAAGCCTACCTGGTCGCTCAGCTTGGGTTGGTCTCGTTTTTCAGCTCACACTGCACTCTGCTACTAGACTGACCACCTACAGCCATCACTTTAGTCCCTTATGCAAGAAGTGCCCTCGACACTCGACAGCGCTGACTCTCAGAGTGCAACCCTCACCCAGCACGGGAGACTGCCCGCAACACGGCTTCGGCCCGCCTTCCTCTTCAGGTCTGGTTTTCAGAAATGTCCACACTTCTGCTGCTGCCACATCTGCTTCACTGAGAGTCAACACACTCTGCCACTTGCCCCTCTCACGCACACACCGTGAACTTGCCTCCTCTGTTCACCCCTGCCCGAGTGCTGGGGGAACTGGCAACTTTCTAAGTTACCTGTCCAGCAGGTACACGCTGCCTTGTGACACCTTTTATCATCATCATTAAATATGCTACCTTCGCTACTGTTCCTCCTTAAGCCCTGATCCCGCACCACACTTAAGCAGCTGCCCTTCCTCTGGGTTCTTGAGTGCTGCCGCCCAGGGTTCTGGGCGCACTCCCTTCGGGGTGCGCCACAGGGCTCGGGCAAGGCCCTGCCCTCCCCTCTCCCGGCTCCCGAGAGCCTGGAAGATGAGCTGTTCCAGGGAAGCCCTGGGTCTTGTCCATGCTCGTATGCCTGGTATGCCAAGGCAGCATCCTCCCACAGAAATGTTCGAGGGTTAGACGTAATCGAGGCACACGCACAGCAGGTGGCCCCCACACCTGAGGGCATCAACGGTGAAACACAGACCTGTGCCAGTTCCTGGGTGGCTATGCCGTAGGCTGGAGCTGCACAGGTCAGGTGTGGCAAGCCCTGAGGTTGACCCTTTCCTCATGCTCAGAAACCACCTGATCCTTTAAAGTGATTTAGGCACCCTGAAAAATTCCTCCAACTGCTGAAAACAGGAGAACGCCACCTTACCTTTTTGCTTCTCATGTAGGAAAGGCGGCCCTCGTGAGCATCGGGGTAAGTGCAAAATAGGTACGTGGTGATGGCATGCTTTAAAAAGGAGTCACCGAGCATCTCCAGCCGCTCCAGGTTAAACCCATCACTAGCATTTGAAAGGGTCAAAGCCTGAAGAATGAGTCCAGGATTTGGGCCGAGAGTCCTCGAGGAGTACCCGAGAGCAGGACTCCGCTCAGAGCCCGTCCCGCCTTTGAGGACCGTAACGGCTTCCGGAGTACCAGGCACCGTGGCCACCAGGGGACTGCCGTCTGAGGTAGATGAGTTAGCATTTCCATCAGGGTATTTGTTACTCAGTAGAGCACATTCATCGCTGGGCTTGGGCTGGTTCTCGTGAGTGTATAAATTCTGAATGGGATATGAGGTAGTTGGTTGTACAGGTATTTCCTGCTTGTAGCATCTCAGCTGATTTCCTTGGCAAAAGTCTCTGTTAGCTAAGTCATAACTGCCATTGGCAAGATTTCCATTGTAAGAAAGACCATTAACTGCTGTCGGATCTGTTGAAACTTCAGCTGGGAGACTACCAGACGGCTCGCCGAAGAACGCACTGCAGCTCACAGACATTTGGTCGTGATCTTCTAGAGAGGAGGCTCCATTAGCACCTTGATGCGCAGCATTTTCAGGGGCAATTGTGCTGTGCTTGCAGAAATCATCATTTTCAGCTGGAGAGGAGTTAGCGATTGAGATGAAGGATTTGCTGTCGATAGATTTTTTCCACCCGAAGTCTAAGTTAGGGTATCTGCAAAGACACGTTTGTAAGTTTTCATCAGATCCTTCCAAAGGGCTAGGCTCAGAGCAAGGGTAATTAGAGAGAAGAACAAATACAGATCCGCACAAATACACTCCTACTTGGGAAGAGAAGCCAGTCTCCAGAGCAGAAACCCGCACCACCGAAGTCTGCACAAGGACAGCTGCACAGCGGGGCGGGGCCTGGCCCACCGTGCCGCTCTCATCCCTGGCCCGAGGCGGCGTGGGGCTGAGGACGCACAGCCAGCAGCCGGCCCAAGGGGCCTGGCATCCCAGGCCCTCTGGTTAACTGGCTGGGTGACTCTGGCCAACTTACAGAACCTCCCTGTGCCTGAGCTTCCTACTTGAAAGAAAAGCTAGTAACAATTCCTACCATTATAAACTTCCTCAATCTCTGGAACCATCTTGGTCTTGCCAACTGGATAACCAAAACTAATCTGAGTGGTTAAACCAATAAATTCCCTAGAATGCAGAGACTTTACTCGTGGGAAGAAAATCATGAGGGCGAAGCGTGTTTTGAGGCGATGACTTCTCAGTACGCAGTGGATTTTTAAGAGGAAGCCGCCTTAGAGCGTCACCACTGTGACCGAGGCCCGTCTCCCTCGCACCCCAGGGGCCACCGCGGAGGGAAGAGCGGTCGGCTTTGGTCTGCGCACTTCACCTGCCTCTGCGAACTCACGAAACACAGGACTACGCAGACTTCCACTTAGGAGCCCAAGGACACATTTATCTTACGTATTAGATATCCATGTTCAAGAAGAAGAACCAATTCATTTAAAATTAAAATTTTAACTGCATTCCATTCTTTTGTTCTCTCTGGCCGACACCGCAGGCCTACCGAAAATCCACAGGAAGTGACCGGACGCCCACGCCAGCGTCGCTGGCCGTCTGGGCTCGCAGCTCCTCAGCGGTCAGAAGGCAGTGAAGGCGATAGAGGATGCTGGGGAGGCAGACCGCTTTTCTCCACAGTGATGCTGGAATGGGGTGTATAGCACAGAGTTCCGGAACCAGGATCTTTGAACATGAAAAAATGTGAAAAGGTAAATTTAAACCGAACACAAAAGAATGAAAAACAAATTTAAGACCAATTTTGCTAACAAATAAAGACAAAAATCATAAGTACTAGCAAAATTCTTATTTTTAAAAACATTAAAAAAATAACCCTTGAAAGCCACATGGGTCTTATCCTAGGATTATAAGGGTGATTTCACGATATAATTGTGTCAGTGAACCAAATACATAAGCTAAACTGATGGCTGCCAGGCAGGAAGAGGGTAGAGGACTGAGTGGAAAAGGTGAAGGGATTAAGAAGTACAAATTGGTGGCTACAAAACAGTATTGGGATGTAAAGTACAGCACAGGGAATATAATCAATAATACTGTAATAACTGTGTATGGTGTCAAGGAGATCCTGGACTTACCAAGGGGATTCCTTTGTAAGTTATACAAATGTCTAGCCATTATGCTGTACATCGGAAACTAATGTCAACTGTAATTCAAAAACTGAAAACTAAATTTCAGCCCTTGCTGGTGTGGTTTAGTGGACTGAGCGCCAGCCTGAAAATCAAAGGGTGGCGGGTTTGACTCCGAGTTGGGGCACATGCCTGAGTGCGGGCCAGGTCCCCAGTAGGGGGCATGAGAGAGACAACCACATTGTTTCCCTCTTTCTCCCTCTTTCCCTCTCTCTAAAAATAAATAAATAAAACCTTAAAAAAATTAAGAGAAAATATTTCTTAAAAATAATCCTTAAAGGTCAAATGAGATTTATGCTAGGATTTATAAGGGTGATTCCATGATATAAATGTGTCAATGGACTGAATACAAAAGCTGATCCACTCGGACTTACCAAAAAGACAACGAGGTAAGTCAACACGTAATTATCAATTAAACTAAACAAAACCCAAGGGTTGGGCAATTTCCAAAATATCTGCCAATCTCTTAGTTCACTTGGTATTATAAAATTCAAACTTATCTTTAAAAATATTAAGTTATGCTAATGATCAGCGCTCACCTGTTTATTCTGCAGACTTTCCCACTTGGCTTTCCTCTTTTCAGCACTGCTTAGAGGAAGAGCTTTCCCTTTCTGATTCAAATGGCGAGGCGTCAGAAGGTTGAGTCTGTAAAAATTCCAAAATAATTTTACCCCACAGACAGGAAGGAGTGCATCTGCACAGCGATTCCCCACTGCGGTGCGCCCACAAACCACCCGCAGAGCTCGCTTAAACCACAGGCCCCTGGACCACACCCTGGATAATGGTGTGAGCAAAAACTGAATCAGAGTCTACAGGTGGGCAGTAGGGACAGTGAACCCCTCCACGTGTCTAGTGACCTCTGGACAAACGCCAGAAGTGACACTCCTCACCTTGAAGAGGTATGGTCCACATCCAGCAGCGGCTGGTTGAGATTGGTCAGGTCAAGGTTATACTTCGTTTTATAATACTCTGCGAAAGTTTCATACTCGGGGGAAGGAAATTTACTCAGTGGGGTAAGATCAGTGTACACATCAGCTACATAAAATCGATGAGGCTGATCAAAATTTCGATACCTAAAAAAGAAAAACAATCAGTGTCTTTCCATTTAAATCAACTGTTCTCAAAACACAACTGATTTTAATATGGAATAGCAATTATGATTTTAATGTAAGAGTGCAAAAGGTTAAAAATAAGTAACGTTAATGAAAACTTCAGTTCCAAATTACATATTTCCAGCAGTTTTGAAAAAAAGAACTACATCTCTATCCAGTAAAACCTAACTGACCATTCTGCCCTGCTTCCCCTTACTCCTGGTCTTGCCCGTCTGTATGAGGACAGCACAGGGACGCTAAGTGGCACCTGTAAGTGTCTGTTCCATCAATGCGAACAGTATACAAAACTTCCAACATCCCAACTGCATAAACACGTAGTACATTACTAATGCTACCCACGGCAGACACCAGCCACGTGGAACGTGTAACTGCACCGTTTATGATGCTGACAGTTTGATGACAGCTGACATTTAAAATACGGCGCTGGGGGCACGAAGAAAAAGAACCGGAGAAAGAGTGTGTCAGAGCCAGGACTCTAATTCTCTGAGAAGTGCCTGTACTTAATCTCACTGCTCAAAGTCCCCATTCCCTAAATTTTTACAAAATAAGAAAAAAACATTTTGATTTACAATGTCCTTTGCACTTAATAGCATTATTCCTTATAAAATTTCCAGAGAAATATTATCTACGATCATTTAAAATGATCACCTGAAAGGCTTGGGGAATTAAAAGGAAGGCAATTTTACGAAGAAGGCCCGTCACCACTCAGATTACCTGACCTTCACAAAGTAAAATCCCCTCAACTACATTGTTTAGGTTTTGTTTTATAAGGACATATATTGTAGAGAACAAGTATACCACGAAGACATACTTAAATTTTCTAGGAGAAACGTCAACGCCGAAACCGCAGCCCACTGTGAACGCCCACTCGCAGCCCACAGAAGAAGTCAGTCTTTGAAACAAAGCGTCACCAGCACTTTGATTTCCACCGAACTGCTTACCTCGGAATGATAACTGCATCCTGGTAATCTTCCAATTTAAAAACAAAGGGTGTTTCTTTTGAATACTTTGTACTGGGAATGCCTATGCGAGCTTCAGATTTCTCAATATCTTCCATGAATTTGAAGTCAATGTCCAAAGTGCTGGAGTCGTTAACTGAGGGAAGACACAGAGCCCACTTGTTAACGTGCAGCAATGCAGAGAAGATTCGCACTTAAGCTGTACGTTCACACGCGAGTCTAATCCAGAGCCGCCACGGTAGGAGACTCTGCAGCACACACAGAAGCCGGCTGTCAAGCAAAACTTCCACCTGTCAGCGAGCAGGAGTGAGCGCACTCGAGTCTGGTCCTGCTTACCGACATTCAGAGGTAGAACGCAGTATGCTGAGTCGGCGTCTGTGGGTTTAAATTCTAGTGCAGGTTTCTCAAGGCGGAGAATATGCGAGAATATGTACTGGTGGAGTCGTGTGATCAGCTCGAGCATTTGAAGAGACAGGGTGAAACCAGACTTCTTCAGCTCAATGGATATGGTAACCTCCCCAGAGCGTGTGTACACAGGAAAGTGCGGAATCTTGGCGAAAAGAAAAGAAAGCATCCCAAAGGTCAACGGGTGTTTCCTTCCTTTGCAAATATTTAACTTCAGAAGGGGAACGATGCTCTCTATCAGGGAATCGAAGACACACCTCAATTTTTAAACATCAGACATGCTGAGTAACAAAAGGCAGTCCTTTTCAGTTTTTCCTTTGTTAAAGAAACCATGTGTTTTTAGCATACTCTGTCATTATGAAGTCTTACTTGAGGTATGGGTTTGGCTGTCAGTATTCCAAAGCATCTTGTGGTGTCCTCAGGGGGATAGAGTTTCCGCCTCCTGAAGTTGAGCTCATCAGGTAATGGTGTCGTAAGAACCATTCCTATCACGTACAGGTAACATGGCTGATCCGGCTTGGGATAGCTATCCCTCAGACATTCTGGAATCTAGAAGTGGAAAAAAAAATAAGCATCAAGATCAAGTATAATGGCCCCTTTCCCAGATGTTGGCAAGAAAGCAAATTTATCTCTGGCTTTAGTAAACAACGACGAGGAAAAGCTAAGGAAAACCAAGGCCTAAGACCTCCGGATTCCTTCGCCCACTGGACAGTAAGCATTTCTCAGGCTGGGGGTACAAGGTGGTCCAGGTTCACCGACCTCAGAATGTGCTGCTGCTTCTCCACCTTTAAGGAGGAGCCAGACTCGGGATGCTTCAGTGCATGAACCCTGCCACAGACCAACCTGGGCACACACACCGAGACACCGGATTCTGACCCCCAGAAGGCCACGTCCCACTCCTTACACACATCTGTATTCACACCCCCAGGTGTGCCTCTCATGAACAGGCATTTCTTCACTTGTCTATTTTATCATACAAATCCTCTTTTGTCTTAGCCCTAGACATAAGTAAAGCAATAACCTCATCGCTACAGTGAATGAAACAAAGAATTGTTCTTAAATGAACTAAAATTATTCTGGATAGAATCAGAGGGGTGAGTCCAAGAATCCCTCGGAGAAGAAAGCAGACACGGCGTTTGAGCGGGAGAGAGTACCCAGTGCACGCACGAGAGCAGGGGGCCGAGAGGAGGTGTAGGGGGAGCCGAGTGGGGGCCCAGAGCAGACCGAACTACCGGGGCTGGGGGGCGGAGCAGAGGGACTGCGGTGTGACGTGCAGGAGCCAGAGTCAGAGAGGGCTAGGTTCGCACTCGGCTCTAGCCGATACTGACCGCTTTCGGGTAGCACTGCCTCCGCTTGGTGGAGCCCGGCCTGCCGGGGACGCTGGTCTCCTCTTCGTCGTGTAGATCGAGCTCTTCCTCGTATTTCACGGTTTCTTTTCCGACAGGCATCAAGTGGTCGTCCAGTTCACCTAAGAACGTCAGAGAGAATTAACAAGTGCGAGCGCCCCTCCCCGCTTCCCCGGAACAGCACGGAACAGCACCGAGCTAGGAAGCACCCCGAAGAGCGCCGACAAAGCCCCCTCGTGCGCAGTGAAAACGCAGTCGAGCGAGACCCTTCAGGCAAAGTCTGTGTTGACACTCACACACTCGACACAAGCAGGATTAAAGCTGCTCCAAAACTAAAAAACACGTGAATGGGAAAACAGCACATCATCATCACTCGACAAAGCCATGGAAAACGAGTCTTTCCATTTTTAAAAAAAAGTGAATTAATCTGTACACAAATATAGAGTTATTTGAGAGCTATATTAAAATACAAACATTTGTAACTTGGTAGCACAGGAAACCCTTTATGTACTTATAAGAAGTCAGTAAAGAAACAAAAATGACAGCGGCCCGCAGTTCAGCCTTGGAAAAGAAGGCGCTGCCACACCCGTGCCAGCCCTTCCCGTCACACCCCGGTCACCCCCACAGTCACCAGGCTGCGTAGGGCGACGTCAAGCCCGCCGCTCCACACAACCTCCGCCTCGGAGGCAGGGAGGGCCCACGAAGTCCTCCGTGTGCTTTGGTTTCACAATGTTTCTAACTCTACTTTTATTTGCATGTGCTTTTCAAACACTTACCAATTTTGTGCAGTTTTTCACAGCAAATAAGAGCCACAACTCTTTCAGCCAATCGTATACAACTCATTGGTGGACCCTGAAAAAAACAAAATATACATATAAATTTTGTTATGTATGTATATACACGTAGCTACATTAACACTGAAAATAGCCATGAAACCTCTGCCCCAATGCCTTTAAAGTTGAAATTTGCCAGAGTAAAGTTCTTCATTTTGAAAAATGTCAACAAGTTTAAGATGCCTGAATCTCCATATCTAAAAAATCTTGCCCAGGAAAAGCTAAACCAATTTTAATTAAGGTTTCACGATTTTGGTGAACTTAAATTTTAGTGAGACTTTAATGCATTTCTTCCCTCTGACCTAGAAATATCCAGCCCCCACAACAAAGACACAGCGGGTGGGACTACAGCACACACAGTAACTGCGCTGCAGATGAGGCACCTGGAACGGCATCTGGAAATTGGCTTGGGACCGAGGACAGAAGTTACTCAAAGGCAGACTGTCAACGACAAAGTAACTAGCAGCCCAATTGTATTTAATGAATTCTGTGTCACTGTCCGTATCTGAGCCACAGCTGAACCATTCTATCAGAAATGTTCACATTAATCAGATCTTACAGGAAATTTCAGAGGTCATACATTCCAATTCTCAGAGTCTGTAAGTTATACAGTCTATTAAAAAATTGAACATGTAGTTGACTACAAAAGAGATTTATATATCTACTTTTCAAAGTGGATGTAAAGCCGTATTTACCTATAAATTGCACAGGCTTAGAGAAGCGAGAGGAAAAAAAGTCCATTAACAGCATATGTTAAAAGCACAATCACTTCTTTTTCCAAACTTACAACAATGGAGGCTCGGAGGGGGGAGTTGATCGGCAGATACAGCGTTGAGTAGAAGGTGCCGTCAGGCAGCTCCCGGGTCCTGCACTTGGGAGCCAGGTGAGTGAACGGGTCACTGGGCAGTCTCGCGCAGTATCTGCGGAGACAAGAAATGCGGACACTCGATCTAGCCGAGAAACAACTCAACTCAAGCTGAGAAACGGATGAAAAAATTTCTGCTGATAGTCACATCCTCAAGTCTGATTTCTGATGTCCCTCTTCCCCGCTACTGGAGTGGTATTTGCATGTGGAACTGGAGCGTCACCACTGCAGACTTTCAAGGAGACGGGACAGGGCCATCCAAGAACTTCCTGCAGTGACATTCTGTAAGTGCACTGTCCGACAGGGTCACCACCGAGGCTCTGGAATGTGGCGAGGACAGCCAAGGAAAGAAACTTTTGATGTTATTTAATTTTAACTAAAACTGAAATTTGAATTTAAATAGCCACATATGTCAAAGGACTACCACACTGGGCAGTGCAGAAAATACTGCTCTGAATCCGTTAAGACAACACACTCTTACCCCTGTCGGCCACTACCAGGGCCTGTGCACGGAAGGCGCCAGCAGAAGGCGGAGGACAGCCCGGCGCTGACAAAGGAGGGCCTGAGGACAAGACCGCCAGCGGGGGCACAGGAGGGCGTGGCTGCAGGGCTAGCAGCTGGCGTACAGGGAGCTGAGGCAGAGCGAGGAGGCTGCTGGGACAGGAAGGCACCCCAGAGGGGGGCAGGGCCCGTGCAGTTAGGGCACCCACACATGACGCCAGCCCTGCAGTGCAGGGACTGGCTACATACAGGGAGACAGAACACAAAATCCTTTGGAATACAATGGGAATCCTAATTCTCACTACCGAGGAAGCCAGGAACAAAGATGGGAAAGGGGAAAACTGGAATGAACTCTCTGGTGTCACACGAAACACAGAGCAGCAACAGATGAACAGTCAGATACAGAAATATGGACGTAAATGCATATGTGACTATACACATGTGCACAGGCACAGGTTTATTTTCTGGCTCTCTCCACTGAAGAGCCCGGTGGCAGCAGTTCTCCGGTGGCAATGAACACACCTAGCGTTCAGACCTTTGTTTTTAAACACCGCGCATTCTGCAATAAAAAGAACCGGGGCCTTTTGGAGAAACAGCCAGTACCTAGTCCAGGGCAAGGAAAATAGGCATTCAGACTGGAACATGCTGGTATTCCATAAAATGAGGAAGCATTCAGAGAATAATAGTAACATGATGAGAAGACCTGGAAGCTAGCTGGAAGGGGCTCCCACTGGCCAAAATTTTAACATCAAAACTAATAATAGATTAGATCAGTAGATCATAACCCACTGAATAAAACCAGCAGTCCATTAATTCACACTGGATGGTAAGAGAAAGACCTTTTTTACGGTAGGAGGCCAACTAACAAATGCAGAAAGAAAGAAATGGAATGAGAAAATCTCCATTCTACAGAAATCACAGTAATAATCAATTTAGGCAAGAAATATCAATAGATACTTAAGGTAATGGGTGAAATGGGGAAGAGGAATAAATTTTATATAGTCTCTCCATGAAGTGAGTCACTAATTTGAGGGGGAAGGTAATTTCAGAACAGCCAAGGCCGGCGGCCCTCCCATAAGCAGTCCGCATCCCTGCGCCGGGAAGAGCGTGAAGGGACGCTGAGCACCCCGAGGAAACAGGATGAGCAGACACGCCGGCCAAACGCGCATCACCCGGGTCTGATCACCAGCACACCAGACAAACCCGAACTGGAGACAGACCACAGCGGGGCCAGCCTGTAAGTCTTCAAAAGCTTCGAGGTCACTAAAGTCAAGGAAAGACTGGAGAACAGTTCCAGGCGGAAGGAGACCCGGGATGACAAAAAAACAGACACAACCCATGACCCTGGATGGGGTTCTTTCACCACAAAGAACACGCTCGTGAAACCGGAGTGGGTCTCCCTCGGTGAACAGTATACGGGAGTTCTTTGTGGCATTCTTGCAACTTTTTAAAGTACACGATTATTCCCAAATAAAGGTTAAGAAGAAGAACTCAGGCTTGCTGCTGCTATATTTTGCCTCCACGTGAAATTTATCCTGATATATAATATAGGTATGTATCTGCTTTTCTTAGTTCTTAAAAATGTCATTGCCAGCTCAGGACAAAGTAAACTAGAACATACTCTAAAACGCAAGGTAATTCATCATAATCTTAAATCCTTGCTGATGAAAAGTGCAATATCTCCCAACACTGTGGCATGAAACAATAAAATCAGAATTCAGAAAAATATTAGTGAGCATTGTAAAACTGAATCTAGTTAAAATAAGCATGCCTTCATCATGTCGACCTTGTTAATGAGAACTAAACATTTTACTATACAATACTCTTTGTGCCTCCTGACCAAAAAGAATGAATGAAAAAAACCAACTTTTCTTTCTCTTATCAAAGCATCCCAAGCCATAAGTGGAAAGACTGCTGATTGTTTACAAAAGGTAAATAACACAACACTTACAGGTCTGACTTAAATCTTGCAATACTCACGTGCAGGTGAGCTCACACCATACCTGTTGACGTGCCCGATGGCCGTGTTGATTGTGACCCGCGGACCTCCATCGTCGGGCCTCAGCACGTACGGTGGGAAGACGTCGTCGTCGTCCACGACGGGCTCCACGTCAGTCTCGCCAGTATCAATTGACTTGGAGCATTTGTTTCTCAAGATCTGGACATTTTTTAAACAGAATCTGTGATGAGAACAGACGCCTCCTTTGCCATATGTGGGTCATCTACCTCTGTACCTAGGGTAGTTTCTCTGACGCGAAACCTCTCTCTGCTAAACACACTTCAATACTTCCAGGTCACCTGCTGCAGGAAATTTCTCCCGGTGCATCCCTCCTAGCATCAGCGTCAGGGGACACTCATCCTGCAGGTACAGGGGTCAGAGCACCGTGCCTACCCACGCACACGTGCGTACATGCACGTGCAGGCGCCAGTCTTTCCTTCGAGCAGGAGCTACGGCTTCACTCTCGAATCCCTCCACAACTGTCAATCAACTGTCACTACACTGTCCACATCACCAGTGTGCCTCCCAGGCACTCTTCCTCACAATCCACACAACCACTTCTGCTACTTTACTGTAAGATTTCAAACACTTTATAAAATGCTGCTGGCTCTTTGCACGTTCACTTTCTTATAACGTGCACAATACACACGCCCTTTGAGACCACTGTCTGTAGAGACTTGTTTGCATCTAGTTCTGTGTACATAAAGAATAACAAAGGTACCGTGTTAATTTGGGGTGGGGATCTTACCTTTTCAATAGCTTTGTATGTTTTCAGATCTTCTTCAAAACTTTTTATTTTGTCCGTGTCCGCTAACATTATGTAATTGGAGATAGGGGCCCTGGCTCTTCCCTTGGACTGAACATAGGAGCGATACTCTGTGGGCAGATCGAAGCGGACCACCAAGTTGCACTTCGGTATATCGACGCCCTCTTCCACGATACTTGTTGCAATAAGCAGGTTGGTCTCATGAGCCCGAAATTTTCTGAGTACCTGAAGAAAATCCACCAAAGAAATAAATTCTGAGAAATTCTCCAAAGAAACCAATGCTGTAAAAGGAAGTGACAAGTGTCATTTCTGACACACACTCTGGGCACGCTAAACTCTGAAGGCCAGGCAAAAGAAGGTGACATCAAACGAAACTCAAGACGCGTGAACACATGGACAAAGACACAGTTTTCAACTGAGTCTGACCTGAAAAATCTAAGTGCCTTTCAACTGCACACAAGCGTCCACGTACAAATCACAGAAAGCCTTCGGGCCGAAGGGCTCGGCTCCTTCAATGGCACAGAATGTACCAATGAAGTGAACAAGTGAATGCACTTCCCGAGTCTTGCAGACATTCTGACCCTGTGCAATGCTGTCCTATGTCTGTGAGGCTGTGCCAGCATCCGCCCAAAGATCTAAAAATTCACCAAAATCCCTATAAAATTATAAGCAAGACATTATTTACTTCTCTGGAATCTTGGGGAATTTTCTATTGCAGAAATCAAAATCAATTAGAAAATAAAGTGGAAACTTTTTTCCTACCAGATTTAAAGTAACATCACACGCCAATCCAGAATAAATAGCCCAGTAAACTGGGTTTTAGACGGATCTGTCGGACTCTGGCTACTGGGCTCCCCGGACTAGGGAAGTTATCAAAGCGCTATGATGTAGGGTACGACATCGCCGTGAATTATTCTGCTACTTTTAAGGTAAAGAACTTTAAATAAAAAGTTTTTGTGAGCCAGAACACTGTATTAGGTTTCTATACCTTCAAAATGCTGTTTTCTATACTAAAACCTTAAAAAGCATGAAAAATAAAGCAAAAATGTTGATGGAAAGCAAAACAAAACCCACTCAGGAGAAACTTCCGTCTGTTGCTTCAAAGTCACCTGGAGTCGAAGGAGTTGGGAGCACACACGCTGTCTGTCCGGGAGACGCACATGAGTGCCACCAGGTTGACAGAGGAAAACGACATAGTTGATAGCAATTAGGCCACAGCACTGATTAACCTGACCACGGTTCTAACCCTGAACTTACGGATCACTATACAGCCACCTCGGAGGAGACGGCTGCTCTCCGTATTCCAAGGAACGCTAAGGAATCACGAAGAGAGGGAGCTCCTGTGGGCAGAGCGTGCCTGTGTGCGTCCTGAAAACCGTCACCGCACGACGACTGTAACTCACCTCTTCCTGTTTTCTGAATTCTGCTTCCATCTGTTTGTTACGAGGCTGATTCTTTCCGATGCCATGTCCAGTTATAAAATTGCTGCTGATGTAAGCCAGCTCTGGATCTTGTTTGCCAGCTTCCTTTATCAATCTAAGAAAATTACATACATTTTGAAGTTAAGCACTGGTGAGGGGAAAAAAATTTAGACCTTGTTTGGAAGGTCTCCCTCAAAATGGAAATGCATGTATTTTTTGCCAACATACCTAACAAAATGATCCTATATTTTTTTTTCCAAGAAGTTTAAACAGAAATCACTGCCACCCTCCACTGAGCAAACTGTAAGCCTAGCACTTATAGCACCAAACACAGGGGCGATTTACACTGACGAATAAAATGGTCACAGTGCCTCCACCTTCCTAACTGGGCAGTGACGACTCAATAGAAATGTGGCCCGGGGAGGGCAGAGCCAGGCAGAGAGGAACAGGAATCCCTCCTCCGTCTTGGCTTCAGGCCTCACACACTTATCCAAGCGCAGGCAGGACCTGTGGCAGCGGTCATGCCCTCGTCTCTGTGGCCTCATTTTCACCACAGAAGTATCACACACCCCAACGCCAAAGGGGGGAATTCCACAGCAAAGGCAACCTCATCTCCCTCTGCGTGCAAAGAGAGAGTGCCAGCTGTGTGTTAAAAAAGGCTCATTAGTTCTTTCAGTCTTACCCAACACCCAGTACCACTGCGAGTGGGGCTCCAAGGAAAGGAACGCCTGCGTCCATGAAAAGCATCTCCCGTCCCAGACTGGACTTTCATGTCCAGGCACTGACCACAGCTCTGCACAGCAGACACCGGACTTGGGCACAACAATGCCAGAGCCCCATCCCATCCTCTGATGGAAAAGCAAGATTCAGGAGCTCGCTCTTCCCGCCTGTTCCTCTGCGCTAACCCACAGTGCTCGTCACCTAAAGCTGGCCTTCCAGCTAAGAAATGGAAAAGAGCTACAGGAGGAGATCACGTTACACGGCACAGAAGGTTAACAGTTAGTGTTGCCATTACAGCTATTTTGGAAATACCCACGTTCAGAAACTCGGCACACAGGATAAACGGTTCCACACCTGACATAAGTGATTCCATATGGTCCTTCTGAAGTCATACAACATAGCATAAATTCCTAATAGAAAATTGCATTTTTAAGTCAAACCATTCTTTTTTTTTTCTTTTATAAATACATGAAACAGACTAATATCAAAGAGCTGGAAGAAACCTCGAGTGGCCATCTAAAATATCCTCCTGCCTCCAAATCGGCACAGCCCCGGCACGTCCAGGTTAGTCTGAAAGCCTGTCTACAATTCAAGTACTTAAATGTTCAGAATCAGGAACTTCCTTAATAGGCTCCAAGCTTTGTTTAATTGTAATAATAAGCTTAAGACATGTGGAGCAGAAAACAGTGCCACAGGCAAACAAATAACATGACCCAAAATCTAAAATATGAAATTATCTTAGAAATATGTGCTTCCAAATTGTAGCTCACGTAAGTGAGCATCAATATGAATGCAACAGAGGCTAACACAATTCATTTCAAGCTACTCCAAATTAGGCACATACTGTATTTCACTTTGCCAAGATAATCAGGCTGGCATACTCCAATCAGCTGAGAAATGGAAGCACTGAATTGATTTCTACTTCGTGAAACTCACACCAATACTGCAGAGAACAGAATAGACCACATGCACAGTCATAAACAAAATCTCTTGTGAGCAGCAATCAAAGGCTATATTCGTGGGCTGATAACACGTAGTGAGAAGAAACTTATTTCTCTCTCAAATAAGTTGGAGGGATGCCGAACCCTGCACCCCAGACAGAGCTGCGGGCTCCTGGGAAGGAGCGCCAGCCCGCAGCTGTGGGGAGCAGGCCGTGCTGCCCGAAGAAGCCAGGGCACCAAGACCGGAGGACGGTCTCACTGGCCTCTCCGACTCTTACCCTGATTGCACAGGCTCCTGCACAAGCACACTGTGCAGTGAGGCGCGCCGTCCTCCGGTGTGGAGCTTCTGAAACGAGCTGCAGCGACCTGGTTATTGTTTTTTCCTAATTTCAAACCCAGATACCAATATTTTTGTAACATTCCACGAACATTACCTACACTAACAGCATAAAATTCATTTTTCCCCCTTGAAAACATAAAACTTATTTCTATAAAATACCTGACTAGTGCTCCTCAAGACTGTCAAGGTCATCAAAAACAAGGAAAGCCTGAGAAACTGATACAATTTTGGAGTTCTGGCCAAGAGGGAGGCATTGGTGGAAACCCTTCACCTCCTCACACAACCAAAAGGAGGATAACAACCAATCTAAAATCAATAAACCACCAAAAGCGCCAGAAAATCTAAGTGCACGGAACACAGACAACCAAGGAATTAAAGAAAAAATCAGTGAGAAGAACCACACTGGTAAGGCAGACCACAGGCCTGACTCAGGAAAACTACAGCGAGCCAGCTGGAGGGCAGGGCTGACTGCTGAGCTGACCTAAAGGGAGACAGACTCAGAGCTGACAGGTGGGCTACGGGGCTGCTGCGGTGGGAGGTACTTCCAGTCCGACCTGAGAGTCTGTTGGAAAGTGCACTGGAGAGAAGGCGGAAGCACTGTTCCCTCTCTGGCCCCTCCCCCACAGGTGGTGCAGCAGGGAGGGTTGACCCACCGAGTGAACACCTAAGGCCTGCCCCCTTACAACTTACCAGGTGCTCTGAGACAAAGAAATACGGCCCAAATGAAAGAACACAGCAAAACCTCAGAACTAAGCGATGAGGAGATTGCCAATCTATCCGATGGAGAATTTAAAGCCCCGGTAATCAAAATGCTCACAGAACTGACCAAGCTTGGTTGAAAAATGAAAGAACAAATGAAATAAAGCAAAACATTCAGGGAACCAATAGTGACAAGAAGGAAACCAGAATTCAAAGCAACGATTTGGAACAAAAGGAAGAAATAAACATCCAACTGGATCAGAACAAAGAAACAAGAATCCAAAAAAATGAATGAAGAGAGGCTGAGGATTCTCTGGGACAACCTGAAATGTTCCAATATCCGAATTATAGGGGTGCCAGAAGGAGAAGAACAACAGCAAGAAATTGAAAACTTATTTGAACAAATAATGAAGGAAAACTTCCCCAATCTGGCGAAGGAAATAGACTTCTAGGAAGTCCAGGAAGCCCAGAGTCCCAAAGAAGTTGGACCCAAAGAGGAACACACCAAGGCACATCTTCACTGAGTTATCCAAGATTAGAGACAAAGAGAAAATCCTAAAAGCATCAAGAGAAAAGGAGACAGTTACCTACAAAGGAGTTCCCATCAGACTGCCAGCTGATTTCTCAAAAGAGACCTTACAGGCAAGATGGGGCTGGAAAGAAGTATTCGAAGTCATGAAAGGCAAGGACCTACATCCAAGATTGCTCTATCCAGCAAAGCTTTCATTTAGAATGGAAGGGCAGATGAAGTGCTTCTCAGATAAGGTCAAGATCAAGGAGTTCATCCTCACCAAGCCCTTATTATATGAAACATTAAAGGGACTTATCTAAGAAAAAGAAGATTAAAAAATATGAACAATAAAATGACAACAAACTCACAACTATTAACAAAGGAACCTAAAAGAAAAGAAAAACAACCAAAACAAAAACTAAGCGCAGAGCCAGAACAGGAACAGAATCAGAGAAATGGACATCACACAGAGGGAGTTCAGTGGGGAGGGGGAGGGAGGAATAGGGGGAAAAGGTACAGGGAAGAAGAAGCATAATTAGTAGGCATAAAATAGATGGGGAAAGATAAAAAATGGTATAGGGAACAGGGGACTCAAAGAACTTATATGAACAACCCATATAACATGATCTAAGGGGGTAGGAATGCCGGAGGGTTGGGAGGGCAGGGTGGAGGGGGGATAAAAGGGGAAAAACTGGGCAAACTGTAATAGCATAATCAGTAAGAAATACTTCAGAGAAAAAGAAAGAAAGCCTGAGAAGCTGTAACAGACCAGAGATGAAAGAGACAGAACAACTAAAGCAACATGGTGCCTGGGATTATGAAGAAGAGGGTAGTGTTCGTTTCGGCAGCACATATACTGGGAAAAAAAAAAGGATATTCATGGAAAAAGTGGTGAAATTCAAATGAAGTCTGGAGTCCAGTCAACAGCGACACTGCAGTGTTGTCCCCGGCTGTGCCGGGGTAAGTGCACCGCGGCCACAGGAGACGTTAGTAAGAGATGGGGGACACCGGGGCTAAAGGGAGACCCGGTACTATCTCTGCAATTTTTCTGTAAACAAGAGTTATCAGAAGAATGCAGAGTGGGGGGACATAAACCCAGGCTAGTCCAACCCCAATGTCACACGATACTAACAGATCACACAGTGAGGACACTGGACTGTGAGAATAGAAGCCGTCTGCTGCCACCTGATGTCAGTGTGATCTCAGGAGAGTCACCAGTTGAGTCTTGGTTTCCTCACCCATAAGAGAGTAAAAATATCCACCTTCCCCCATGAAGGGGTGTGAAACTGAAAAACACATATGTGAAAGATAAATTATAAACCATATACACACACGTATATGTGGCAAAAGAAAAACCATAAACGTAAGCCTGTACCACACCTACACTGCACACAGAAGCAGAACTGTGATTTATTTTTTTAATCAGGAGAGAAGACTGCCTGTGCATTACAATAGCCCGTATGCCCATGAAACTGTTCACTGAAGAAGGGGTTTTTCCTCCCATTAAGTTGATGGAAGGAAAGAATCTGGATTCTGGATTTCAGGAAGTTTTTCTAAGCTTATTAAAAAGCTAACTGGAACAAGACCTCTATTGTATATTTAATTAGCTGCCCATAAAGTCAACCCTCAAACCGCTCTTGATTCATCATCCAACACTAAATTCCAGCCACATTTTTTGAGAGTTGATCACAATTCATCTGATCCTCAGAGTCAATAGGAAGTAACTGGTTGATTTTTGATAAAACCTTTTCGGGCTAATACTGCTGCAGTGAAAACTGGCCCGCCCCTGCATTTAAAAACATGCGCAGAGAAGAGCGGCAGGGAAGAAAATGAGCCCCCAGCTCCTCTGCAAGCCCCAGAACGCGGGCGGAACCCTGCAGCACTCCGGGAGGGCGGGCGGTGTCTGCCAGCGGGCTGAGGGCAGTGCGGAGGGCAAGCCCTCCCGATCCCGGCAGCCTTCCTGGCCTCCGGGCAGCCTTCCCGCTCCAGGGCCCGTGAGTGTCCGCGGACGCCGGGGCCTTCTGATTGCGGGAGGCATGCAGACGAGGGGGGAGGCACCAGAATTCTCCAACTGTCTCTGTCACTAACCAGCAATTCGACCCAGAGCCCACCACTCTTCCCCGAGGCCCTCTCTCTTTCTTACAAGACTAAGTGGGTTGGATTAGACAGTCGGTGCGGCCCCTTTCCAACCTTAACCTCTGATTTCAGCATAATTCACCACCTCAAGTTACTCCGCTTTGCGTTCACCACGAGGACCCGGCCCAATGACTGTGAAAACTGCCAGACTGAAAACCACCAGATGACGACCCCAGAGTCCAATTTCTCGTTACTCAAGTAAGTTTTCAAAAATCCCAAACCAGTCAGAAGCAGTTTAGGAAAAAAAAATCCCAAATTACCTCAGGAAGCAAAACTTAATTTCCCCTCAGAGATCACTACTTGCAGAAAAGGCTCCGAAGGATCAACTGTGGCCAATTACTGGGTCTCACAGAGAAGTAGCTGGCCTGCAGCACGAAATACACCCCCGAACCCGCCTGGGCCCTTGCAAATAATGGAGCATCTGTCCACAAACCGAAAGAACCAGACATTGGGTGACACCCGACACAGACTTCAAGCCCAGCTCCCCGGCGGGTCTGTGCTCAAAGAAGACACACTGCCATCGAAGGGGGCGGGTGGGAGCGCACCGCCCGCCTGGACCCCCATCTCCTTTGCCAGCAGCTTCCAAACTCCTCCCTCATGTTCACTCTCCCCGACTCAGGCCCTTTTAACACACAGGCTACGCAGCCATCCAAACTGCGAGGCCTGCGGCTCTGAACTTCTTCCACCGCACACGTGCACACGTGCAGACTTGAATCAACACCTGATATGGGGGGAGAGGCCAACATTAAAACAAACTGGCCACAGTAACACCCAAGGTGAATTTACCCAAAGACTGCCTTCAGAAGAAAGCCTGCTGCACGGGACGCTGCACACAGCGCCTGACACATCGCCACAGAGCAGTAAATGTCTGAACCGAATTCACAACTGAACACAAAACAAGGGACGCTCCTCTGCATGCACACCTTCATCTCTCTGTCCTCGCTCTCTACTTGAGGTGAATCAGAATAGGGCAGCATCCTCGAAGAAAAAGTCTCGGCCGTGTGAAATCCAGCCTTTCGGGAAAGCTGCCGTGCACACGCATCCTCGCTGTCGACCCGTCGACCCCGTGTGGCACCCACTGACACGGGCCGCACCACAGCGGGCCGCGGAGGGCACTCCGTCGCCCCTCTGCTGGCTCCGAGGGCTGTCCCAGACCAGTCACTGAACGAAAAGCCGCCTCGTTCTACTCTGGGGAAAATGTTCGTCTTAGAGATTTACCTGTTTAAGACAACTGCTGTGTATCTTCTTTCCACAAAAATAATTCCACATAAAATATTGGTAAATGGAGAGGGAAAATTTGTCTCTGGCTTCTCCTTTTCTTCAATTTCTTCATCCTCATCATCATCCTCAGAATCACTCCAAGACACATAATTATCCTGGTTCCTATTATTGTACCACTCAACGCTTTCAAACTGCTGCCGCTCATATGGTTTGTATTTGCGTAGGATTTCAAGCAGTTTTATCACTTTAGGAGTTACAAATTTCAGGTCAAGCGAGGCAGGTGAGAAGTGCTCTTCACAGAGTGCATGTATTTTCCGCAGGAAAGTATCTGTGAACAACAGAAACTTCCGGTGCAGCTCCTCTTGCTCGTGTTTGATGTACTTCTGCAGCTCCCTCGCCATCATCCCGGCCACTTTGTCTGCGCACCAGGGCCCCAGAACCACCAGCACCGCCCGACAGTCTGACAGTATCTGCAAAGGAGCACGCAGGGCTGAATGCAGCAGTCATCACGCAGCATTCTCCCGCAGGGTTTAACTGGGCTGTAAGTTGTCTTCAAACTGCCCCCTGAAACAAACTTACCCCACTAATATAAACACTGAGGTTACCTCCCTGAGGCTGGGGGGGCAGCCGGAGGACTTTTCAAGCTCTGCTTTTCATATATATTATGCCCAGAACCATTCTTTTGTTTTCCCCAGCAAAAATAATTAAATAATAGGAATTAAAAGATGCAATTGTATAAGGATAATGAAATTTAATTTTTCATCTGTAACTAGTTAAAAGTATAAATGAGCCATTTACTTCCAGGTAACTATGCAAGGAATTCCGTAGCAAGAGTCATTTTATTTCAGGTATCAAAGACCAACAATTTTCCTTTAACTTTGTGCCCAGAGAACCATGCTTCCAACCCCAGCTCGGAGCAGAACATAAATCCACAGCGAGTAACTGAGGGATCTTCTGCACCCGAGCGAAGGGCCCATGGGACTGAACACAGACTTAATCAAAATCCAAGGGCTGGGAAGAGTCTGGGCACTGCTGCTTCAGAAAAAGTCAGCGAGAGAGAAATAAGATGCAGATTCAACAGTGTCAACGTTCACAAACGGCTGCAAAGTCCTAGAACAAGTTCTCAAGTTTTAATGCACCAAGATAACTGAAGGACTTGGCAAATCTCGGCCAATCAGAACCCCGGCCTAGAGATTCAGACTCCGTGGGTCAGGGATGGACCCGTAATCTGCATGTCTAAGAAGTTCTGGGGGTGGGGGGCAGTCCACACTTTGGGAACCAGTACCCTAAGGGATCTCTTCGCAAAGCTGGATCCCACTCAGGATGATGAGCTCATACCCACTTCATATAAGGAAACCTCAGAAGAAAGGGTTTGAACAGTAACTAACCCATCTGACCACGGGGGAAAAAGGAACTCCTTTTATTTAAATAGCCATGACATGAATCCTAAGTCATCTCTCAAGTTAGGGAGGTCTACACTTAACAGAAATGTCTGTCGGGTAGTAGTAAACTCAACCCAATACATGTTTTAAAAAAATCATTAAACATGATAAGAAGGTAAGGCCTTCAATTAAAATGAACAGAAAACAGCCTCATTAGAAGCATATTTTCATTTGAATACTAAAACAGAAGCCTTTTATTATACTTCCTGTACTTACTTGTAGATGCTTACCTGTTTAGAAATTAAAGTAGAATCTCTCTCTTTTGAATGTACAGATATGTTACAGTCATTGATAAAATTAAGTGCTTCTTCTAATTCCAACAGCAGTCTTTCGTAAAGCCCACTTCTGTCCATAAATGGTCCACAGTCTACCACAATCTCATATGGCTGCGAAGTGTACCTTGAACATCAGAAACAGAAGTTGTCCATAGTACACTAAACTCACTACTGCATCACGACCCACTACACATCCAAACCCCCAGGAAACCCCCACGTCCAGCTGGTACACCTGCTCGGGACGGCGGGCGGGCTCACCGCCCCCCGTGGCGGGGCTCACTGGTGTCCGGGCTGTGTGCCGGCTGCCAGGGCTCAAGGGGTAACTGCAGAAAGCTGGCAGTCTAAGGGTTTTGTGAACTCATCATTACCTCAGGTTTTTCATTTTGTTTTTTAGGGTTAGACTTTCATCTTTTATCTGCTTAGGAATAATGTTGGTGGAAATACTCCAAAAACCCAGTAATGACGACTTCTCAGAAAGAGAAATTGGTGATGGGCGTAGATCACAGGGAGAAAGTATTATCACTAAATTGACTCATTTCCATACTATTTGAAACTTTAGCATTTGCGAATGTCAACTTTGTTTTTAATGCCTCCTGACATAAGGAAAGCTCCCCTCCACTTTCGATCAATTACAATGCCATGCCTTGGATCTTTGATGCGTTTCACAAACTGCAACAACCAGAATGGCATGTGTTACTCTAAAAGCACATAAAATAATTAAGGAAAAGAAATACGGTGAAGACATATTTACTGCTTCCATTTTTATTACGCTTAACCATAATCTATGCTTAACCAAAGAGCCACATTTAGAGAACTAGGTAATACCAAATCGACAGATTACTTGTCAGTTTTACTTAAATGCTCTACTGCTACTGTTTTTAAAGACGTCAGCAGGACAGCCCACCAATCTAACTCAGGTCAAACAAAAGCGAAGTACAGCCTCAGCTGCTACGTCATGGATCGTTCTGGCTCAGAGGTCCGAAGGACCATGTCCTACAGGTTATGAGGCCTGTATTTCATACAGCATCTGGATACTTAAATTCCATAACCTGAAACGTTTCCTTTTCTCATCATTCCACCTAGAGAACTTTTCCAAAACTCTACTAAATGACAGGCACACTGAAAGTTGTTCTCTAGGTGTCCGTGTAATCAATCATCAGAAACCCCCTGGAACCACTGTCAGTGCCCTTTCGTCGCTCGGGACAGCACATGACTCGCTCGAAGTCACGGAGCTTACAGTCAGTGGGGTCAGTATTCGAAACCCACATCTGATTCAAGCCCATCACCTGAGCAATCGTCTTCTCTGTTTACTGTAACTGTCGCACTTGGCTATCTTTAGCCTTGTTAAAGATTGCCTCTTACAAGGATATAAAGGTATTTTAATATGAATCGAGTTAATTACACTTATTTTAAAATCTAATTTATACCGGCTCCCTTCCAGGAACTTAAAAAGCATGGTGTGTGTGTGTGTTAATGAACTCAAAATAGCAACCTCCTCAAAAAGACAAACTTAGAAATCATAAACATCTTTCTCAGAAATTCACTCCCATTTTCAAAGTGTTTCCAATTATTTTAAAGCATACTATAAACTACTAAATTCTCTAAATAACGTTCTTTTCAAACCATCCCATGACACGCGTGGGCCAGAAAACCAAGCACACACTGATGGCAGAGGACGTGACCACACTGTCCGCGCTCCCAGGCCCAGCGAGCATCAGCGACGACGAGGGGTCCACACTGATGCGGCCCCTCTCTTAAGGCACAGGAGCTCTGTCTGCTGCTCCGTGGGGAAACGGCGGAACCCCTGCCTGCAGTTGCCAGGGACCGTGCTGACAAAGAACTGCAAGTCGGCTCCTCTGTCAACAGCCGCGTTCTCTCTGAAACAGGCACCCCTGCGAGGCACAGCGGAAGGTCCTAAAGGCTTGAAGTTGGTGACCGCTGGCCTGGCCACACCGAGTCCAGCCAAGTGCGTACCTGTCTAAGACCACCAGGTCAGTTGCAGTTTCAGCATTACTCTTAAGAATTTTCTCCAGTTTCTGAATCTTTTCTTCTAATTCCTCTGGATCACATTTTCCATTTAAAATGGAAGCAGTTAGTCCCAAAATACGAGGGCATGATGGGCAACTTTCACAGAGCTAACATAATAAAAGATAAGTAAGAAATTCATTTTGCAAGGCCATAACAAAAGAGATAACACCATATTAAAACATATCAAAGAGACTGACAAATACTGAAAATATTACTTACAGAAGTACGGTAGCTTATTTAAAAGCTCTGTTTATCAAAAGGGAAGATTTAAATATGCTATGACAGACTGTGTAATTCATTTATGTTTAAAATTTTATTACAGATTTAGATTATAGATTTACTATAGTTTCTTATTATAGAGTATAGATATAAGTGAACATTAATTTAATATTCATTCATTCACACACTTGAACCAAATTTTCAAAATTGGCAACTAATATTATTGTTTTTAATATATAAAAACACTGCTTATACACAGTAATTTGACCTGAATTACCAAGACTAATAAAATACAAAAGCTTACCTTCATAATTTCTCGGTAGGGGTGGTCTAGAATTGCAAGATGACACTCATCAAACACCAAAAGGTTAATGTCTGACAGTGATAAGTAGCCATTTTTCAAAACAATCAAGGCGACATAGCAAGTCATAATGAGAACCTAAAATGAAACCAACATCAGTTCGCAAACCTAGGCGCCACTCGCCTTCCGGACCCGCCCACACAGGAGAGCACGGAGCCGCTGTGCAGCAGGTGGGAACTACGAATCCACCCGTGGTGACTACAGCAAGAACTTGAATGTGTGGAAGCTCATACTTCAGATCCAAGAAGTAGAATTAGGAAAACATGAAACAGACTATGAGAAAAACTCTTGATAACAAAGACCTTTTTAAAAAATGATAGCTCTATTAAATCCACTTCAGGTTTTTAGGTTCCTACAGACCTATTTTGACCGCTGAGTCCTGCAAATGTAATCAAATCACAAAATGCTTCACACTGTTTTCTTCTTTTTTCTCCCCATTGAGTTGACTAGGTTTTCTAGAAGGTGACACAAACTAAATGCTCCTTTCACAGCTTATCTTTCTGGAGGCATTTCAGTGCTTTCTAAATGCGGGCTTCGCCCACTCCGGGGGACGTGCCAGGAGACCCTCCGCAGACAGCATGGCTGGCTAGGCAGCAGCTCCTCACCACTCCAGAGCCGCCGACACCGACGCGCCAAAGGCCCTCAGCACATGCTGGGCTACACGGAAACGTGAAGTCAGAGGAACCTCATTAAAGACCCAAAGATCTCAACCACGAAATGCCTCCAGTTCCAAGACACCTAACTCAAGAGTAAATTTCCTAAAAGCAGGTTACCTGCAAGTTGGAAATGGGTAGGTGGAATTTACGCTTTTTTCCAACCAAGTAAATCACATGACAAGGCTGTTTCTTTCCTAAGTAAGAGCAATGCAAACGAGAGATTTACTTGGCCTGAGGATGAGGCGCACGGGGAGAAGTGTGCACAGGGCGAGCTGCAGGGCTGACAGGCACAGGGAACCGGAATTTCCAAGTCCTACTCCGACAGCCAAGGGTAAGGTCACCTTACAAACCGAGTCAGGGACTTGCAGGGATTTACAGAGTGAAATTTCTCTGTAAGCCTTACCTGGTGCTTAGTAAATTCTTGGTTCCATTTCTCTTTTGTCCAAGATGCATTTACTTCTAGGTCTGAGTATTCCCCAACCTTGAGATCAGAATGAGTTCTGACGGCGGACACTTGCTGAGCGACCTGGTTTGCTGATCACAAACAAAACTCCGTGTAAATATGACAAGTTGGCTCTAACTGGTTCTCTGAACTACTGACTAAGACAGTTAAGAACACCCTTCCCATTAGGTGTTATACCTCACCCCCGACATATCAGGTATTTCCAAAACGCACGGATCAGACTCACCGCCCACCTCTGTCACTCCCCCCAGAGAACCCCATGTCACCTTCTTGCTCTAGAGCTGATTCCCCCCAAGCCTACAAACAGAGCTTTCAGGCCAGAAAGGTAACCACTGCAGACCCACCCCTCCTGTGCTCTTCAGTAAAATCAGATCGTTTCACCAACAAACAACAGAGACTAACACGTATTTCAAGCACAGAGGAACACCACATGCGGAGATCATCCAAAAAAAGGAACGACAGAGCCACTGTTAGTGCCCAGGCGGCGGGTGTTCACACCCTACGCTCTTCACTTTAACGTGCAATCCCAGACACACACCAGCGTCGGGAACTTCCTGCGCAACTGCTACAGAGCGGGTAGCCTTCTCTCTGCAACTGGTACAGTGAAATCACAGACCAAGAAGTTACCTATCTCATAATCTAGCACACTTTGACATATTTTATGAAGCTAAAACACCAAACACAAAGTAACTGTCACAACTTTGATTATGTTCCAATAGTAATCCTTCAAAAGAAATGCAGAATCAGAATTAAGTGCAATTACATTTAAAAGAAAAGCTCAAGTTTAACACCTATGAAATAAAATGTCTAGGATTTAAGACAAATACCGTAAAGTTAAGAAATAAGACAAAATTACATTTCTGCTATCAGAGCTTCGACAAACACATTTTTTGTCAAATTCACTACATTTTAACCATTTAACCTGGCGCGCACAGAGAACGTCTGCTTAAACATGAAATCTCATGCAGCGTCCCCCACAGTCTGGCAGGACAAAAGCCCGTTACCGGAGTTGACCAGGAACACCGTCCTCTTCCCATGTCTGGCGAGGTCCCCCCGGATCTGATAGGACAGCTCTTTAGTGAGCAGCACGGCGATGAACGTCTTCCCTGAGCCAGTGTTCAAACAGACGATGGTGTTGCGGTCCAGAGCTGCTTCGAGCAGTTCGACCTGGGGCACAGCAGGAAAAGAGATTACACACCTCCTGTCTAAGCACAGAACTCAGAAAACTGAACTCTGTTCTAATTCAGGAACTTCCACTGTTTTCAAAAACCTTCCTCCCATAAAGTTGCGTACCTTCTGCATCTGCACATACAAATAATAATCGGAGGCACTAAAACGCCTGTCGTATGTAGCTGTGCTGCATAAACGTATGTTGAAATGCACGTACGGTTTCTTTAAGAAAGACTTTTGCATGGACAGAACACCGCTCTAGAGTTACAGGCACGACTGCATTACAGCGACCACGGTTCTGCCCGCTCCCGGTCGCTCCAACCGGTTCCAGTCCCGCCCAGCTCATGAGGACAGACACCTCCAGATGGACATTAAGGAACAGCAAGGTTTTCAGAGGGGGGAAAAATGAAAACTTCACATATAAAACTACCAAACCAATTACCCAGCAGATGTTAGAAAAGAAAAGGACTACTAAGAACAAAGGCATTTGGAATGAGAAAGTTAATCAGAAGAGGAAAGCTGGAGAAGGTAAATGAGTTTTATAAGTTGTGTCAACTGTATGCTAATTTACTCCATTTTAGTGAAAATGCTTCAGTATTAGTGTTCTCATTAGTACCTGATATTTTCTCGGCGTATAAATGTTATCATGAATTGCTTCTTGCTGCCATGGCAGTCCAAAGAAAGGACCCATTGGTGAGGAAGCAGGGGTCATGAGCTGCAGGCCTGCCATGCTGAGGGGCTGCAAAGCAGGGCTTTTCATTCATCCAGTGTTTCTTTCATTGCATTTTTGTTCTAGCACAGCTTACTACAAAAGGGAAAAAGAATACCATTACACAACCATGCAGGGTTAAAAACAAAAGAAAGCACAGAAACAAGAGAAACATCAGAATATCACTCCTATGAGCCTTTCAAACTTCTCCTGTAACTGTTTTGGCTTTTTCTTGATCAAACAGGATCAATTTTAAAAGTCAAGCATTGCCTCCTCTCCAGCCCAGCAACCGTACCCCTAGAAATTTGTCTAAAAGAATCAGACAACTATACAAACAGGTAAGTACATGAACATTTATTGCTACATTATTACTAAGAACAGGAAATAATTTTAAACGTATTAATAAAAAATCAGCTAAGCAAATGATGGAATGGCTATACTGAAATACCTGGAATCCGTGGAGATAACACATGTCTGTATTTACTGGATAGAACCACGTCTGTAACATGTAGAGTAGGACGCCTTTTCAAATGTATGTCCATATAAAGCATGTAAGTATGTACACGAATACGTTCCAAGTGTTATCTGCGAGGCCTGTGGTGCCGTCACTACTAAGTTAGGGGGCGACATGCAGAAGGCACTCAGCACTGTGCCGCGCGGGGGCCGGGGGTGGGGGTGGGGCTTCGGATGCCTGCCAGCACTGAGTCATTCACCACGAGACCAAAGCCACAGGTCTCTTCTCAGTTAACAACCTGGCAGAGATAATCAACTACTTAAATATATATCTTTAAAATGACACGTATCCTAGATAAATTAAAGCAAACACACTGCTCTGTGAAATGAGTGTTTTTTATGGTATCAAAGCACTCTTGTGTCTTTCTGTCTTCCTTCCCAAAGATAAATGTTATGTAAAATGACAAAAACTGAGTCTTTCTAGCAGTCCTAACCTGCAGGCGAAGGCTCAGGGCTTCAGCTCTCTATGCCCATCACCAGCCTCCCTGACTGTCAGCGGTTCGCTTGCCCTGCAGAAGGCAATCTGCTCCCCTGTGCTGCTTTACAGTGTCCCTTGTTTTCACTGCTATCACCTACGAAACTGAAAGGGAAGAATACAGCTCTCTGTTCCTGGACAACAAGAACCCTGAACATCCTGACACACTCAGTTTATAGCCCCATGCAGCACAGAAGACTCCAGCTGCAGCACCCAACCCAACAAGAAGTCCCCAGCGCAGTCCTCTCTCATGCATAAACACAACACAAATTCTGACCTCAGTGATTGACTTGGTGGACCAGAACTCACCGCCCAACTAGCACAAGCGCCACCTCGGGTAAGTGGAACAGGGTGCATGGCTGCGGGAGCCACGGCCCTCAGCAAGGCGGGCGCCATCTGGGGGCCAGACAGCACAGCCGCTCTCATCATGCTTCTCGGAGGAAGACGGCAAGCAAAGGGTCCCAGAGTACGTTATGAAACCTACCAAGTCATCGTTCTCCCTGGATCGAAGGAACAATCTGCTCATTCTCCACTGAGCCAGAACCCCAACAGCCATTCCTTTCACCCCACACTAAGCGCTCACTTTTCTCAATTCTGCAGGCCCACAAGATACACATCCTCAGGCTCATCATTCAAGCTTTTTACTCAACACAGCTGCCAAGAACCCAAAGTGAAAACCTATTTACCTAATTTCCTGACAGTCAACAGGTCACTCTGAAGGCCAAGGCTGAGGTCTGCAGGCACCTCCCACCTGGCCACATTCTGAGGCTCCCTCTGTAGGTCTCCCTCCTCACTACAGCTGCTTCCTGTCTGGAACTACGTGTCCTTAAGCCAGACCCTCACTTTTCACCCGACCCAGATCGCAGACATGGCAGACAGCGTCAGGAAATCAGTCTAAATCCTGTGGAGGAATGGGGAGAAAGGGAGAGAGAGGAGGGCAACAGCATAAACCCCCAAATGCAACGTCCTCCATCACGTACGGGCAGAAACCAGCAACACCCCCCTCCTTCCACTGCCACCAGGCCACTATTTCTTCTCAGACAGGTGACATCAATAATTATAATAATTAGTAACTCCAGAAAAAACTGTCCCACAACAAATGAGAAGAGTGTTCTATTTTTTAAAACAGAGGTCTGGATTCTTCAAAAATGTACCATAAAACACAACAAAAGAAACTATGAAAATGTTCCAGACTAAAGAAGACTTTCAAGAGACATGGCACCCAGATGCAGAAACCAACCTCAGACTGGATCCTGCGCGGCAGGGCAGTGCCAGAGAGGGCGTTACGTGTCCACGACTAGGGCGCTGTTAAAGTCACCGAGTTGTGACTGCGGTACGGCTGTGGGCTTTGCAGGGGAGTAAGAGCCTTATTCTCAGGAAGGGTACACGCAAGTATTTAGCGGTCACGGGCCATGATACATGCAACTGACTCTCAAGTGGTTCAGAAGGAGAAACCACGTACGGACACGTGTACGGTGTGTGTGTGCACTAATAAAGCACATAGGCAATGTGGGTGAAGCACGTATGTGATCTTTGTCCTCTTCGTGCCTTGCAACTTTTCCGTAAAGCTGAAATTTCCAAGTAAAGAGTTGCACAAAGTAAACGAGGGTTACTAGCCAACCAGACCGGGGTTTCCTGGAGTGTCGGAGCTGCGTGTCTCACACAGGTCTGCACCACCCGCTATGCCCAACCACACCCAGACAGGACACACAGCCAACGCAGGTCTGCAGAATGAAAACAACGCCCACACACGTGGCATAAGAACCTTCGAACAGCCTCTTCTGCCTTTCATAACACAGACCATGCTGCATACATGCAGAGACACACTCACACACCTTGTTCTTCTACTGGCACATGCTCCGTACGAACCAGATGTACAGCCTCATTCCCCACAACTCTTAAGTGCCTTGGTACATGCACCGTGTATACAGTTAAACAAGTAAACATCCAGTGAACTTCATCAGAGATTCATGAATGTCCACACAATAATGTATAGAATAGAATCATAGACTGCTCAAAAAGATCTTTCCATTCGGTTTGGAAGCCCACACCCACCCCACTCCTCCCGGCCTCGCAGGGTGCAGGAGACAGGATCTGCAAGGAGATGGGGGCCAGCAATTTCACCCTCCCAGTTAGTTTCCACGAGGTCCTAACATTTACGTCGATTTTCACTGTTTCAGAATGCAGTGGCTAGCTCCAGTAACAGACTTCCTAGTGAGAGGAGAGCAGATCCAAGATTTAAAATTCAACAGGTAATCCAATAATGTAAAAACAGAACAATCTATAATTTTGCCAATTTTTACTTCCTTTGGCATGTTGAAATAGATTTTTCCTCTTTCCCTTCACTTGCCCTTTATGAAAAGCTCTGAACCCCTGCCGGTAAGGGAAGTTCCGCGGCTCCCAGACAAGCTGACCGCCGCTAACTGCTCTCGCAGCGCCAGCAGTAGCTGCATAGGACAGTTTTCAATCGCGGATTTTAACTCTGGCCAAACAGTTGACACTCGTGAAATCGGCGAGGTCGTTGCACACCTCCCACACATCACTCACTTGGAAACAACTCAGTGCAACATACAAATAAACTCTCTTCCATTTTCCACATAGGATAAATTGCTGATTTACCGTTTTAATGTCTGAGACCTCTGTGTTGCTGTTGTCTGAACTGCATTTTGACATTGTGACAGCAGCTCATTGGGAAATCACAGCATGCCCATGCTTCTGCTCTAAAAACAAACGCAGAAATAGCCAATTTTAAGATTCCTGCACTTAAACTGAATACAAATACATCTATAAGAGCATCTTATTGATATGAAGAGTTGAATAAAGGCCATTATTTTTGTATTAAATCTTAAACAAAAGACATTCGGGTTATTGTAGGACACTAAGTTATTCTAAAACAAAGACTAAGAAAAGAACAATAGTAGGCCTAATTCCAAGAGATGTGGGGGAAAGAAAAAAGTGCAAGAAAAGATTCTGAAATGAATACAAGGAAATGAAACAAAGTAAATAAATTCTGAAACAAAGTAAAACTCTAAAGATAGCAACTAGGAAAATGAAAGAATAAAAGGATAAGTGTGTGTTATTTCCTAAAGTCACATACACAGAACAATGAAGGTCACCAGAGGAGATGACCTGGCTGAAAAATCCAAGTCATCTAGAAATAGGTCTTCAATATGTGTACAAAATACATCAGCCATTTCAGCTTCTCAAAATGAAATTAAAAACAAATTCAAAGAACAGTTAAACCAACACTATAAACTCTTACAGAATTCATTTATGAATAAAAGTATTTAGGAACACAGTTCACCAATATTAATTAATACTGTAGAGAAATTTAAATTTGGGGCGGTTCTCCCAGTGGAGATTATAAATCAAAAACCAAGGCAGCACATAATATTGAGATGAAAGCCAAACTTAATCGACACCACCGGCTGTGGGATCGGCCCAGGTTCACGGGCGCACTGCGATGCCTCTGTGACTAACCCTAAGTCCAGCCTGGTGCTTTAAAGAGCAGTCCTGTGGAGGTTCAACCCTCTCATTTCACACACAGATTTACTTCCTAGAAGTTATTAACAGGGCAGAATGGGGACACCTTAACACTATTTAAGTATGTACATATTTACCTCAAAATGCTGAGTCTAAGTTCTTTCAGTTTCCAAGTCTGTATTAATTCATACCCTAGGTAACCTAAAAGCAATCAGAGAGAACATTTTAGAACATACAACTCATTTTTAAAACCAACTTTAAGAAATTTGCTACTTAACAAGATTTCTGTATTTAACTCATCAGAGTAAGATCCCTGATAAGATTATGCAGTTGTATCTATTGGGAGCCAAGAAACGGTGCATGTCTGAAAGAGGTGCCCTTTAAAATTTGTATTCATTATGCTCTACTTCGAAAATTAAAAAAGTTGTTAGTACAATCTGACATAAGGGAGAGATCTTGGCAGTAAATTACACTTTCCCCCAGTAAAAACCTGACTTTGAAAACCCTTAAGCGCTACGCTAAGCCAGCTTCATGCTCTACGGGAGCACGCGAGCACCTGCCTCCGAGTTCGTGGATTCCCGCTTCCTAAAGCTGCCTGTGCTTGGACTCGTGATTCCACTCCACACTGCCACCCAGGAAGGCGTGCGTCCAGTCACCCAACATCACTGCCTCTTCCACTTCAAAGTCACCTCTTTTCTGGAAGCATCGTAACCAAAATAGTACGCTGATAATCCTTTAAAATTCATTGCAGCTCCACTATTACTGCTGAATTATCCAAATTATTCCCTAGACAATCCTGCATAGATACTCGAGAAAGTCAACACGCCAAGCACAATGAGAACTTATTTTCTGTTCGTAATAGAGACAATCGGTTGTGTTTTTCATTCTAATTGACGACCACGACTTAAACTGCAAATGTGCAGACTCCTATTTGATAGGCTCCTTTAACTCTGAAAAAGACACGCCACACACTGCCGTCGGGTGTTAGTACAAACCAACCAACTCAGCACACGCCAGCATCTGACCCCGCACAGGGCTGCACTGCCGCACACACAGGCTTGCGGCAACAGGCGGCTGACCCTCTGGTCTCAAGTTGCAAGGCATCTAGAGCCTCCTGGTAAAAGAGAACTTCCAGCTCGCTCATTTTCTTGTAGCGTGTCAGAGTCCGATACTAGTAACTTTACAACTTTATAGACAGCAATGTCCAAATTGTATTCCTGCTCTTGTGAAGACCAAATGCACAACTACCATAAAGTCCTCCAGTGAACAAAACAAAAGTGAATAAAACAAAAGAAAAACAACATGGACACTGTTATATCAAAACAGGGTCAAAAGTACTTCTGTAAACTAACAGATAAAACTGAAAATTGGCTGGAGAGCTGCCGGACTAGTTCATAGTAACTGACCAGGAAAACAATTCTGAGATGCTCTAAGTTACAGCAGCTAGAGAGACAGACAGACAAAGAACAGTTAGCCTGTTTAAAGCCCTGAGCCAGCGCTAACGAGACTGCTCACACTCCTTGGCCTGTGTTGAAATTGTGGACTCATTTCCAGGTGGCCATTTGCCAGGTTTTTCCGAAGAGTGAACAGCAAGGCAACTCCGAACCCCAGGAACCTCAGCTTCTCACTCACACCTGAGTGTTCCAGACTTGCACACAGCCCACCCAGGGGAGCAGGCTCCTCCCCTGGACTCTGCCGTCCCGGGAGTAGCCCCGCAGCACCTTGACCTGTCCTTTCCATCTATTGCCGATGCCAGTTCTCTCAGGAGGGCTTGCCTTCCTCTCCCCTGCCTGACGTACAAAAACACCTGCAAACCTCCAGGACTACGAACAAGCTGTCTCTTCTACCTAGCCACTCCACGCCCCAAGGCCAGTCCTTTTTCTTACAAGCAATGGCATGATAAACCCTTTCTTTTAGAGACCTTCAACCATGGAAGTTAAAAAAATTTTTTTTATTACAAATATGCTATGGCATCCAAGGCATGATTTTAACCCCAACCAAGCCTAAATCGCTTAAGGAATCCCTGGCCCTAAACACAAAGTGACAGCTTTATATGATTGCTTATATGGTTGTTGGTTTAAGGGCAAAATTAAAAGTTAGAGGCTAATTCTCCCACTTAAAAATAAATGGAAGAGACTCTTTCCCTCTCCTTTTTCTTTTTCAACAAAAGTCCTTCTCAGTCCTTTCCAAATGTATGTGAATCTTAAACCCGAGTCCTTCTCACTTCTCAGGAATGTTTCCTTAAGAACCTGAGAGCCCAATCTGAAATGCAATCAAGAAAGATAATGCCCAGTCTCCAAGTTTCCTAGGAAGAGATGGACCTATTTTGTGACCCGACTCCAAAATGCAAAACCTGCCTCCAGTGAAAAACCGTAAGGAGTCGGCAATTTGTCCTGGCAACGCGGACGCCGGGCTGTAACCACTGAGCCGCGTGAAAGGAGATGGCTGCCTGTCTCCGCAACCTCTTCGGCGCTAACCCGCGCGGAGCTTCACGTTCTGGGTCCGTGTGTTCTCAATGCCAGAGCTGTTTCCTCTCCTTCCACCTCTGTGGACAGCTGTCTGGGTTGTGAGGAGATTGTGTTTCTAATCATATTTTCCCAGCACCAGCTTTAAAAAAAATTAGAAAGTCCAATTCTCAAATAGCCAAATAACAAACAACAAACAACAAAATTCCATTTCGTGGACCTTAAATACTAGAGAAATCCTACAATGTACTGCCTGAACTGTACTGGGGAAAGGTGTTTCCAAAAAGAAGAGGGAACTCAGAGGACAAACAGCCCTACTAAAAAGAAACCTGCACACAGTAAGCATCCAAGTTCTTTAACTCCCACCAGCCACCCTTTTCCACATTCAAGTTAGGGCAGCGTCTCACCGGTTTAAGCTAACTTCCTAAGTCAAGCCGTCAGGCTCACCTCTGAACAGGTCCTCAAATACAGTCACTCCCCCCTCCACCGCACACACACACAGAGGCTCTCTGGTGTAGGAGGGGCACCGAGTAAGGCCACTGGGATGTAGAAACCAAGTCTTTTTTGTTTTTTTCAAGTGTTTTTCATTTAAAATCATCTGAACGTCAGCAAGGGGTCCAGGGTTGGAAAGACCAAGGTTTGTCAGACTCCATGGCCTTCCTCTGAGGTCGTTTCCTTGCCTGCAAGACAGGAGCAGCTGCCTATTGTGAAGACCAGGTAAGACCACGTAGGTCGTGTTTCAAGCTTGGTGGAGAAGAGGTGCTTGCTGCACAGAAAATGCTAAGGGGCCGTTTTTAAAAAACTGCAGTACCATCTCTACCTAAAACCATGTTTTCAAACAATTCTTAAGACTTTAAGGAATTTCTTGAAGAAAATCTAAGATGTCTTATTAATCCCAAAATTCAGTATAGAAAATGTATTCTCATAAAAATTTCAAGTATACCAGATTTTATACAGTATTTTAACCCAATGAACACAAAAAAACCAAAACTCCAAACTACCTAGTCATGATGAATTTATAGTAGGATAAAACCTATTTAAGTCACAAAACATAGTAAATAATGTACAATAAAATTAAATAGCTTTGTGTCCACTAGTTTTCTTTAAAAGCAAAATGCAGAAAATCCCAGGCTATTCTGTTGGCTCCAGAGACATCACTGAAGATACTACCTCCCTTTCTGCTTCTCAGGCAATAAAATGGTGCACAAATGGGCAAGAGGTCGTCATCACCAAATGGACAAGTTTTGAAAATACAGAAAGACAGAAAAAACGAAAGAACTGGAAACCTCCCAAATTTCTACAGCACATAGAACGGACACTTCAAGGTCCATCAGCCAGCTGCACTGGTGACTGGGGGTGTGAGGACACCAGGGACGGACCAAAGGCGGAGACCAGGGGAAGACAGAGGGTAACAACTTCAAGCACGTGAACACTGACCTCTTCAGATTCTTAATCACACGGATGTTTCCATTTCAACTCGGCATATCTGTCATCATTAGTAGAAATCCTTGCAGATTAATCTAGTCTACAACAAGAACAAAAAACCCTCGTAGAGAAATGCTTCCCTCAACATTACCAACCATAATAGCAAAAAGTGCACCTCCTGCCCCATGCCCAAATCTGAATGTCTCACAATGAATGAGGGAATGGTTTGGTAAACCATGGTTCATTTTATGTAACAAAGCCATTGAGCCATTATTGAGCCATTAAAAATGAGTTTATAATGAACAAAAATGCTTACGTTATAGCATTCAGTGAAAAAAGTTGAACATTTTTATTTAAAGTAATACTATGACTACATCTTCAAGTTAAAAACTTATGGGGGAGGGAGGGAAAAATGGAGAGAAAATGTTCACTCAAAAATTGAGCATGTGATTATTGCCGGGAGTAATGTCTTTTCCTGAAAACTTTTCTGCATTTTAAAATTCCCTACAATTTGATCACTTTATTACTTTTGGAATTGGAAAACAAACTTCCAAACTGAGAATGATTTGTATGAAGACAATAGTTTAGAGGTGAATGATTCTGTTTTAGGTCCTGGAGAAGAAAAACCTCTTCCTTCTGGAGCCATTAAATGCAGTACATTTCACCCCAGTTTCTATAACTTAAACCACAAATTCAATAGCCTTCTTTTTCCTGCACTACTCTATGAACCAAATTTCTGGGTTTCTCTAAATCTGTAACATAAATATATTATGTTTACACTGCAACGTAATTATGCCTAAAATTAGATTTGTCCAAAATTGAAGCTGAATGCAGGTCAAATGCCATTTTAACAAATTCCATCCGTCAACATTTCCATGCACAGAGTGTCTCTAGGCTGCCAGCCGGCGGCCCACTCACTGGGAACGCTCTCCCGCTCATCAAAACCGCAGACACCTGTCCTTCCCCTTCGGGTTACCTGCAGTGCCATTCACCCTGCAGTTCTGCCTCAGCAGAAGTCAACACCCACAGCACCACCAGCGCCCAAGCTGAGTTTTACGGTTAATGTTTGATGCCGAGTTTCTGGACTTGACTCAGCAAAGACACTGTTCAACAAGCACTAGAATTTCACCCAACTCACGACAGCACCTACCTACCTTTTACATCACTTACGGCCACCCACGAGGTGAAAGGGGCCACAGTCTTCCATGTCACGCAATTTAACACAGCATCACGCGGACATTTTAAGGCTAAAGAGAAGTCCCGGGACAAAATGAGCCCGAGAGACGCCGAGTGTGAGGTCGCGCCAGGCCACGTGGAGCCGGAAAACAGCGCCGAAAGCCCCAGGCTCAGAGTAGAGCCCCGCGCCACGGCCGTGTCACCGCACCGGGAGCACCCACTCGTGTGATCCGCTTCCCTGCGGCGCGTGCATCCCGACCTTCTCAATGAGCTTCTCCTCCAGGCCGATCCCTCGCCCGCCAAGCTCCCCCCAGAGCTCCTCCGGTCCGAGCCCCCCGCCCGTCACCAGGCACACACGGGCTACCCCTACGGCCGAGTCAGGCCTAATGGCACTTCCTAAGTCCAGGCAGAGCGGGCACCATCCGTAAACACAGTCTTCTTAATTGACTCTGCTGAGAATAAACTTTATTTATCTACCCTTAAATTAACATGTATCTTTGTGGGTCCAAGAAAATTTCAATTTACCTGCTTCATGCATTCTGAAGCCTTTCAACAGCTCAAATTATCTTAGTCAGTTTACGCCTCCATCCTTGCCAGCTCCTCCTACGAAGCAAAGTTCAGGACTGACCTGAAAGACTGAAGCCAGGGAAGGACTGAAGCCGGGAGGCGGCACTGTGCTCGATGGTATTTCTGATGTCACCCAACCGCACTCGTGCTCCCGTCGGAGAGCCCCTCGTCCAGGCTGGCTCCCGGCTGCCACACAACCGTCTCCTACAGGAGCGCAGTCTGACCAGGCGACACAACCCTGACAACGTTTCTGCAACATTTAAAGCCCTACAGTTTCAGGTACAACTGGGAAAACCCAAAGACTCAAAAAATACTTCTCACTAATTTTTCAATTTAGAAACTGTATCTTTATTAGGTTTATAGTCCATATAAAACTCCATTCAATGTCAACTAATAAGTGTAGAAGATAGACCAAAAAATCACCATTTTTAACCATATTAGTAAAACTGAGGCAAGAATCATTCATGGATGCTAACACTATTAGGTAATGATTATAAAAGAGTATTTACAACACCTTAAAATACCTGCACAGATTACTATTTGAAATGGAAATTGAAGCCTTCCACTGGGAAACCTGACAGACACCACTTTAACTCACCCCAAGTAACAAGCTAACATCACCAGTATCGGGACCAACTGACAACAGGTACCTCCGGGTGTGATGAACTGAAAATATACTCAGTTTTCCTGCTGAAAGTGCGAAACCTGAATCTAACCAATTCTGAAATGCATTTACAAAACAACTGGCTTGTGCTCTTCAAGACTGTCAGCATCACAGAAGATAAAAGCTGAGAAACTATCAGAAATAAGAGTAAAGCGAAGCCCCAGCGGGGTGGCTCCCTGGGCCGGAGCATCGTCCCACGCACCGAAAGGCTGCAGGCTCCATCCTTGGTCAGGGCACACACCTAGGTTTCAGGTTCGATCCCAGGTCAGGGCGCGTGCAGAGGGCAATCGGTTTCTGTCTGTCTCTGTCTCAAATAAATAAATAAAATTTTTAATTTAAAAAATACATACCCTGGGGGTGAGGATTAAAAAAAATAAAAGAGTAAAGAGACATGACAACTAAATACCATGTACATTCCTGGGCTGGGCTGGCCCTTGCATTAGGGAAGGAAACTCGTAGAAAGGGCATGATCAGAAAATGCCACCTCACAACATGTCACTCTGGCAGAAGGGCCATTCTGAGCTGCAGGCAAGAGAGAAAAGCAGACACAGGAGGAAGTCTGTCTGCCCTCCCTCCCCATCTCTGCCTGAAAGCAGGCCACAAACCTCCCTTTGTGAAGGCAGCCCCTCTCCCTCCTCTGGTACCAGGGGGAGACGACTCGTCCCGTGGACTTCGGTCTGCAGGAACCGACCGTATCTTCCCTGTTTCCCCCGGAGATTCGCCTGGCCACAGTTTAGCATCCCTAGATGCCCAAACTCCTTTTCCTTGGTCTCGCCCCGTCCATCTCCACAGCTCATCGGCCTGTATTAAAACAGCACGGGAGCGCTCCAGCCCAGCCACTCCTGTGGGTCTTCGCGTCTTCCTGTGACTCTCGCCCCTGCCTGCAAGCAAAATAAACCTTTTCTTCTCCTGTTACTCTGTCCTCCTCCAGTTTCATTAACAGTCTCCACCCCCGAACCAGAACACGGAAAGTTTTTTCCCTCCCCTATAGTAACATTGGTGAACTTCAAATATTATCCATGTTAAATTCCCCAATTTAACAACTGTATTGTGATTATGTAAGAGAATATTCTTGTTCTTAGAAAATATGCTTTAAACATTTAACAGTGAAGAGCATAACGCCTGGAATGGTAAATGGTAAATTATATACTACAACTCTCTAAGTTTGAAATATCTTACAACATTAAGTAAAAAAAAACAAAACTCTACTAAGTACTGATAAATCAGTATTTGGCTAAGAGTAAAAAACAGAACAATGGAACTTACCCAATTTCATTTCAGAGTAGTATAAAAAGTCATATTCAAGGTGGTTTTCCCCACTTAAAAACATTTGTTTTACCTCCTGACTCTTAAATTATTCATTTGTTCCACAGACAGTTACTGAGCAAGACACCCCTGACACAAGTGTGCACCATGGGGCAGGTGAGCACTGGACTGGGGTCAGTTTTACTGAATGGGCAGTGACAGCACTAGTCAGGAAGGGGACGGCACGGGGCACCCTGGGGACGAGACAGCCCGCAGGCCGGGCTGAAGACACCGTGAGCAGCAGCAGCGTGCTGGAGCCCCTGTCCACAGGAGAGTGGAGAGACACTGAAACTGGGAAGACAAGCAGGAGCGAGATCGTAGCGGCCTTCTGTACGGCTCTGCAAGGACTTGAGCCTTGTCCTGCCGGCTTCAAGCAAGACGCGGGAGTCCACTTTTCTAGTCTGGGTTCTCACCTAGGGTTCAAGGGTTCTCACCTAGTTAACCTCAGTTCAAGAAGGATTCACTGTATCCAGGGCCCACAGGCAAGAACATCTAAACACAAGGAAGAGACTCCTGAACTTGAACCCTTTCCTCCAGAGCAGACATTCCTTTTCCTGGTTACAAACACTGCCTGTATTCATACTGGTCTGCCGCAGCCATCCCTGCCTGTGCATTGAAAGTCCCCCTCCCATGAACCACGTGCCTGCCAACCCCGCCCTGAAGGAACCGGGCCGTGGAACTGGACCGTCTGCCACCCCAGCTCAAGCTCGGAGTCTCTCTCCTTGCCTGCCTGTTGCACATTTCCACTCGGAGAGCCACACTTAACTGCCAAAGGAATTAGGCTGTTCCAAAAATTAAATTAATCTAAAAAGAAAGAAAGATTTGCTACTTGCTAAATAAAAAAAAAAAAAAAAAAAAAATTATACCGTCCATTATAGGAATTCAGGAGCTCTGGGGGAAAAGCAGCAGTATCAGAATAAATGAAGCCCTCTAAGCTATCTACTGTTCTTTTACTCAATCACATCACAATTAAACCCAGTATACATATATTACAGAACAATCCGGACGTGAGACGTCAAGGTGGTGAGGGAATCCATTTCCCACCTGTAAGGCCTCAGTCCGGGCCTCGTTTCTCTACGGGGGACTACAAAGAGGTCAGCTCCGGGTCCTCTTGCTCCCCTAGATAGCCCACAATGCATACATTTAAGTCATTAGCCAAGTCATATATGCAGATCACTGAAAAGTACCTAAGATGTTTCTTGTGGAAAAAGAATTGCATATATTAGGAGGAAGCCAAATATATTCATGGTGCTCTTCTCAAAATGTTTTAAAGATACTCCTATTTTATACTTTACATATTTTTATTACTACTTAGAAACAATCATTCAAAGAGCAATAAAGCATATGTTAAATTTCAATTCACTGGCTGGATTAATCCAAAGTGAATTTTGGTCAAAGATTAAAAATTTAGCTTCTGTGCCCTGGCTGGAGTGGCTCAGCTGATTGAGTGCTGGCCTGCAAATCAAAGATTCCCAGTCAGGGCACACGCCTGGGCTGCAGGCCGGGTCCTCGGTAGAGAGTGAGCGAGAAGCAGCTACACATCGATGTTTCTCTCCCTCTCTTTCTTCTTCCCTTCCCTCTCTAAAAATAAATAAATAAAACATTGTAATAGAAATAAAAATTTAGCTTCCAATCTAATCACAGATTTCACATACCAAGAGCTTTTGGATATCATTAGTTTTCAGGAAACTAACTCCGTCCACATAAATCACACTTGTGCCTGAGAGTATCATAACCCTAATCTGAGTGGCGTTAACCACAGTCTATTCTTCAACACACACAACAAAGAGTATTTTTTACTTTGCTTAATGACCTCGTAAAAAGTTGCAATTTTTCCAAATGGAGTAAAGTTTTACCTGGTTATTTTCAGTATCAATTATTTCCTAGTAACCACTCGAGGAAATACTTCAGATGAAGTGGACAAATTCCTCGAGAAAACACAATTTTCCAAAGGTAACATCTGAAGAAACAAAATTTAAAGAAGCCTATACCTTTTTAAAGAAAATGGATTATTAAAAATTAATTATTAAAAACTCCAAGCCCAGATGACTTCACTAGTGATTCTTCTGAATGTTTACTGAATAATGCAGTGTGAAAAACACACTCTTCAGGACAGAAATGGGAGAGAACACTTCCCAGCTCTTCCTATAAAACAAGCATAAGCTTGACCCCAAACCCAACGAGGACAGTACAGTTACAGGACAGTAAAAGTACAGACCTAGCTCAAACAGAAAAACATGAAAGCCCTAGAGAAAACCCTAACAAACCAAATCCAGGGACTATAGAAAAAGAAAAATGCATCACGACCAGCTGTGGCGGGTCACAGGAACGCAAAGATGGCTCAACACAAAGAAAACCAACCGACTGATTGGGACTTGCAGTGAAGCTGGAGTGATTGAGACAGCGTGGGCACTGGCACAAGAAAAGACAATGAAAAAATAAAATATGGAAACAGGCCCACAAACATATGGTTAAAGATGGAAAATACTGTAATACCGCAGGGAAAAGAACAATCTTTCCAAATCAGAGCTGGGCTGTGTATCTAGATGGAAAAAGTGAATCTTGACCCCTGCACCTCACACCACACACAGAAATCAACGCCAGCTAGATTATACACCCAAATGTACGAAATCAAACAATAAAGTTATTTAAAAAACACAGACAGACGAAAACCTTCATGTCCGTGGGGTAAGCAGAAATTTCTTAGACAAGATATAAAAAGCACTACATCATAAAGGAAAAAACAGACAAACTGGATTGCATTTTAATTAGAACTGTTCATTACATGATCGTATTAAGAGCAGGAGATAATATAAACAACTCCTACAGATCAATAAACAAAAGGCAGTCAAGCAAATAGAATGGGCATAAAGGACTTCACAGCATAGGGTATAAAAATGGTCAATAAACTTCATAAGCAATTAGAGTAATCAGATTATTGGGTTGGCCAGGAAGCCCGTTCACTGTTAAAAATAAATACAGGTAATTAAGGCAGCGTGGGGGTGGTGTCTAGAGTAGGCATTAAGAGGGGTGATGACACACTGGCCCTGTTTGCTCCTGAGCCGGGCACTGGCTGCAGGTGTGCTCACTCTGTGTGTCCTGGTGACTTATGCACTTGCCTGTTTATCCAGTAAAACTAATTTAAAGTTTATTTTAAAAGAGAAGAAAACAGCCCTGGCTGGTGTGGCTCAGTGGATTGAGCACCTGCCTGAGAACCAAAGAGTTGCCAGCTAGATTCCCAGTCACTGTACGTGCCTGGGTTGTGGGCCAGGTCCCCAGTAGGGGGCGTGTGAGAGGCAATCACACAACGATGCTTTTCTCCCTGTCTCCTTCCCTTCCCTTCCCTTCCCCTTTCTCTAGAAGTAAATAAATAAAATCATTTTTTAAAAAAGAGAGAATTATTTTTTAAAAAGAGAAGAAAACAATCCTTAACACAATAAATTCTTCTTTTACCATAGTGGCTATAAAATAGCAAAAGCTCCCAGAGTAAGAGGGTAAGGGAGAAGACTGCACTGAGCTTTTAAATTCCACTATCTGGTTTAACACTCTCCTCAAAACAACACTAAGTACCATCTCCACTTTACAGGGATTAGAAATAATTAATCAAAAGCCATTTGACTAACAAATGGGAAAGGTGGAATTCTACTTAAAATTTTGTCTGACGCCCTTATTTCCACAATATACACTACACTCTGATCTCAAACGAGGTATCTGTTTACAACGACATGCCAGTCAAAATAAGCTGCATCTGTGTAAGTTCCTTTCGATCTCAACGGGTTGAAAAAGAGTGGATCCAATTTCAGATAAGAGGCAAAATAACTGAATATTTTATTTTTAACTGAATCTGCATAAACATATCTAAACAAACATCACTTTAACTGTAAAGCCTTAACAGCCGAAATCAGTCCTGTTCACCTTCTGTTTCTCTGGGCCTCGCAGCCTAGAAACGCAGGTGCTCCATAAATACACAGTAACCGACTGTGTCTCACCGTTTTCTAGTGTTTTTACTCCACTCAGGCGCAGACTAAACACGGCTCACCGTTTGACATAAACACTACATGATGACTTCTTTCCCCAGCAAATGAAAAGTTCTATCGTAAGAGAGGTTTCATAAAGGGGGTTCAGACACAGTGACTCAAACTAGATAAATGAATTTTATAGAAACTACAATGTGCAATTTTCCCCCTCACTCAAGACAAACACCACAGTATGCATTTTGCCAGAGTGTTTGTTGCTTAGGCCAGACTCAGGTTTCACTGCGCGCGTGTGTGTATCTGTGCTAAGAGGCTTTAACAATTATTTGTTTTCCTACTCTTGGCCCAAGTATGGACCCAACTCACATGTTTAAAAAAAAAAAAAAAAAACCTTCCAGAATTCCCCTAATGTTCAGGAACAGGAAGAGCTACAGGTTTACAAAGACTGAGTGTGAAATCAATACTCTCCTTCGGAAGATTCATACAGCATGGGGCGAAAGTAGGTTTCCAGTTATTTGTATGGAAAACAATACAGTAAATAAATAATAATACAAGAGTAAGTTCTGTTTCATGTACTGACAACCGTACACCTACTCAGTCCCACCCTGTATGTCAATGGGAACTGTACGAATGCTTCCAAAAGAGAACACTGCTCGGCAACAGCTTACCGTGGGAGGCCGTGCTGGCAACCCGAGCCCACAGATTACGTAAGCGACCCGAACCCCTCCTCCCGGGACGCTAACGCGGCGGCACGCAGGAACTGCAGCCTGCCTCAATTCCAGTTCCCTGGACGTACTACATTAAATACCTGGTTTAGGTTGTTCTGTTATGTGTCCATATTTTTTATCAACAAATTTCTGAATTTTCCTTAGAATACCCAAAATAATGTTTGGTATAAGGTTAATAAATCGCTTAAGTTTATTATATGTAACAGGTACGTATAAAGATTTAGAAATTTTTCTTTTTAATGTTTAGCTATACAAAACTGTGAAAAACGCTATATAATCTCAATACAGTGTTATAGATAAAATAAATGCTTCTAAAATTAAAACACCAGGGTACCTTTTAGACACTTGTCTTCCCATTAATCATACCAGAGGCCTCTCACTAGGGTAGCTGGGCTTCACCATACCAATCAGATAGAAAGCATTAAACAGTTTCACAGCCTCTCCCACTAACAAACATTTACTAAACCACACTAGATGCAGACATAGATGATGAAAAGACTCAATTGTCTCCGAGAGATTCTGCCATCCATTCAAGGCAAAAATCTGACTTTATCTACTTTTAAGACTACGTTCCAGGGTTTTTGTCTTAAATTTCTTGCTCAGAACACCTCTCAATTCCATCACGTCCTTTCTTCTCATCACTGTATACAAATCTGAATGCTGAGGAAATGCAGTCTCTCCTTTTCACATCCAGAATTTAGTTTAGAATCTCAGCTTGAAACAGACAGGCACCTGAATTATATGGGTGCTTCAAAGATGACTGACTCCAACATGCTGGAGACTGGTAACTGTTCTCATTTTATAGTCAGAAAATTAAAGGTAAGTCTAGAAAGGTCGAGGTAGCCTTCCCTTAACATACAGCTACTTATTTAGGAGTAAAGCCAAACTAGAACACAGGTTTGTTTACTACTCATTACTTTACACTGTTCAGTCAGTGCCAACCACGTGGAACTCATGCCTCAATTACCCAGAATTCTGTTGTTGTCCCTGAGGGAACCCATTACTTGTCATTACCTGTGCAGACATAACCTATGTGAAGCGTCTATGGGTGGTGTTCGAGGGATCCCCTGTGCCTCCCATAATTTCATGTAAGATTATCAGTACATACAAATCAGAAGGTTCCAAAGAGTAAAAACCATTGGCCACATCGAGTACATGGGACACCATAAAAAGCTCATGCTGGTTCAAAACACAGATCTGAGGATGACACACGTACTCACGCACAACCGAATGGTGACCTGGGGAAAGTCGGCAATACCGAAGGCATGGCGACACCTGCTGTCACTGATGTAGAACCCTTGGACCCAGTGCAGACGGCCCTCGACACAGAAACTGTCTGTAGGACGGGCTCTCGAGCCCACATTCCTTTCTCACCTCCCATTATAAATACAGACACACACCTCAGTATTAACAATTTTAGAGAAAAATATTATCATCTAATCACTTGAAGAATATAGCATGATTTTCTGTAAGTGTTTAAATTTTTAAAAATCAACTAAATGTTATCAAATGGTAGTTATGTGCTAGAAATCATCTAAGAGTTTAAGAAACTGATTTTCTCAAAACCTGCAGAAGTAGATACTATTATCACGACCAGTTCGCCAATGAGGAAGCTGAGACTCAGAGGCTGCCATATGCCTGTTCCCCAGCCATAAAATGGAGGAATCTGGATTTGAACCCTGGTCTCTCTGACACCAAAGACTTGACCTTAAACATCTCTATAGTGTATTAATATTTAATTTTGTAAAGTGGGAAAGGCTCAAGATGCCACTGACCGGAGCTGCGCGTGAGTGACGGCTATGCAGCAGGACGTGCAAGAGGCGGCCCTTCAAATATCCGGGCTCATCGCATTGATGCTGCCCTCCTAGGCTGTCACCAGTATAGAAGGGAGACGGAAAACCGGGAATCTCAAAATATCAGGTAAGTCTACTGCCTTTCCCCTCTTCAAATAGGGCTACTGATCTAACTCCTTAATTAAAGAAACTTTCTCTGTCATTTCAAGATCAGTTTTCAAATTGAGATCCTTCTTTTATTATGATTTGCTGGCATTTTTTAATCCCCAAGAGAATTTCCAAATGTGTTTTTAAAATCCCGACTTTATTACATATATTGAACTGTGGCCTGAAAAAGCACCACGGCAACTACGAGGCTGAGCCCACTTCAGCCATGAGAAAGCCTGCACTACCAGCAGAACTCCCAGATTTTTACAGCAATTTTCTTCTATGAAGTTCTTAACACTTCGCTCAGCCACAATGTTTCTACGCCACTAATTATACGCACCTCGCTAACGGAGATGAGCCAAGCAGCATAATTTGTCCGAAATCAGAACAGTAATAATCTTTTTAAAAGCTTAATATAAAAGCAATGTTATTCTCCATAAACCTGTGTTAGCTTCTAAGTACTTAAAAAAGTAACACAAATTAATTTATTCACTAAACAAATCTGAGCACCCTCTGTATGCCAGGCACTGTTCTATTCCATCCTCACTCTTCTAGAAACCTTAACAGACACTTAATGTCACTATGAGCATCAAAACCCAAAGCATTAAGGACAAAATTCAGTATTTCATGTCTTATTTCTATTAAGTCTTACAGACATTCTCAGGCAACACTTTCTTGTGGCAACTGCTTAGTCATTTATTTAACATGAATAGCAACTTCGCATACTAAAGGTGAACCAACAACTCACTGACGATTTTAGAAAGAAAGAGGAAAGTCATTTTGCACTCAGAATTTATTTTAAAAAGGTCTTCTTATGTTACTGAAAGTTTGAACTTCATCAGGTAGACCTCAAAAACACAGCTGACCCCTGAACACCACCACGAGGGTCAGGGACCCACTAACGCGCGGATTTTCACTCGATAAATACCTGCACCGTTTCGGACCCATGGTTGCAGAGGGCCAATACTCACCCGGAACGTGAGAACCCAAGGATTTCGGTATTCACAGGGGGACGGGTGTGGGGAGGACTGGTCCAGGAACCAATTCTGTGCTGACCGCGAGGGACACACAAGTTTTGAAGAAATCAAAAGTTATACGCAGATTTTTGCCTGGGTGGGGATCGGCACCCTTTACGCCCCACACTGTTCCAGGATCGACTGCAAGGCGCCCTCAGAACTCACTCACTTGCAGAGCCCACACCACCGCACAAGCAGCCCTCCCTCTCGGGCCACCCCTCACCCCTAAAGACGGCAGAGAGCCTGGACCCCGGCTGCGCACTGCCGGGCACTGAGTTCACTGCCAACAGGTTACCACTCGGCACCTGCCAGAAGCCTCAATCAGGTAACTGGTATTTCAGGGGAATCATCTGAAGGACAAATGAACTAAATCTACCAAATCAAATCACCAGGATGACGTGCGCCTGTGTTACTAAAACTTTTTTATTATGCCTAAAGCTTCTATCTAGTTTCTCTAAAATGGCATGTGAAAAATGTTTCTCTATCATTTGTAAAACATTCTGCCCTTGTATTATTAATGTCATTTGTGTAAGAATTTAAACAACTGCTTATTCATCATACAAGAGAAAAGTCTTTCTCCTGGTTAATTCGTATACTTCCTTTCATTAATCAATGCCAAGTATAATTAGCACTGTTTCCTCTTTTGCTTTGACTAATATTTAAATAAATAAAAAACCCTTTAGTTACATGCAAATACAGAGCTATCCTGCCCTCGGCTTCTCCTCTAGTCCCCTCTGGTCCCCTCCACACTGTCCCCTCCACCTTCACCATCCTCAGTCCTTTCAGACGCCTGTTACTGCGAAGACATCCGCTGGGCCTCCAGGATGAACTAAACCTTGCATGTCCAGAAAAGCAAAGCACGAGGCACACGAGGCAAACCACTGGCTCCGGCTCACTGTTTACCCTAGTTGAACCCGGACCCTGCCAGCACTGTCCTCCGGCACCCAAGAGCACTGCCTGGCTCCGTGATGGACGAACAGAATAAACCCGGTTATTTTGAGTACCCACTTGCCAGAACTGATAGGAACTGAAATCATAAAAATGAGTCAATCCTGGGCCTCGAAGAGATTACAGTCTTTTATGACAAAGAGGAACTGTTTGTAGGAAAGTCAACATCTGGAACAACCCTGAGAAAATTCACACTGCGATCAATTCTGAGTCCAGCGTTTTGAAGATCAAGAAATGATACCCATGAGAGTGAAAGCAGGGGCTCAAGCAGGTATCTGCCCACCTATGTTTGCGGCAGCATTACGCACAAAGCCAAAAGGCTTTGGCAATGGTCGAACAATGCAGTGTATGCCTAGACCACGAACCATTATTCAGCCTTAGAAAGAGAGGAAATCCTGACACATGCTACGACTTACAGGAACCCTGAAGATGCTATGCTAAGTGAAATACACCAGCTGCAAACGAACAAACACCGAATGATTCCACTCAGGTGAGGTTCCGAGCAGCCGCATGCGTACAGAAAGCAGGACAGCTGCTGGGCTGGAAGGAGCGGGAGGGGAGCTGGTGCGCCCTGGGGACAGAGCCTCAGCTGAGGAAGATAAAAAAATTCTGGAGACGGACGGTGGTGATGGTTGCACAACACGTGTATTTAATGCCACCAACCTGTACACTTAAAAACAGTTAAAATGACAAATTTTGTTAAGTATGTTTTAGCACAAATAAAGAAAAAAACCTGAAGTAGTCCAATGAGAGGTCACCCGAACATTTAAAAATGGTTACACAGCGTTTCCTTCACTCAGCAAGCATTAACTGAAGACTCAGGTACAGGTTGGGTAGGTTTTCCCCTGAAATCCACACAGAGCAGCAACGGAACACAGTGGAAAGAGCTCACCGGCCCGGGCCCTAGAAGCACACTGGGACAGCCCTGCTTCGGCCACTTCCAGACTCCTGGCCCTGGGCAATACTCTGAGTCTCGGTTTCCTTGCGTCACAGCGAGGACTACGTGAGAATGCACCTGCAACATCCTGGCACATGACAAGGAGGCCTTTCCTACTCATACATATTCCCTTTCTCTCCTTCCCACAAGTAATGACCGCGGGATAGTAAGGCTGCAAGTGACAGAACGTCTGCTGAACATCTTCTTTCTCGCATGGCAGACAGCAGCAGGGAACGAACGTCCATCCCAACGCCACAGCCGCCCCTCCCCCTGGAAGGGAGCGCTGCACTATAAACGTAATGCCCAGCACGTAACACCGCAGAATCACTGCCAAATAAGACCATCAGCCACATGGAAATAACATGTCTTCCATAACCAAGAAAATAAAACTCAGCAACGGCAAAACCAACTCACTGCACAATTCATACACCACGCCACAAGCACTACACAGCAGACAATCCTTACCCTTCAAGGGTGCCGTGGCAGCATCAGAAATAAAGCCAGCCCTTACTAAGATAATTGCAGGAAAAGTCTTTCCTCCCCAAATTAAATTTGACTAATCCATCTCTTTTTAAAAGAGCATTTTGATGCCATGATTAAACCTGTAAACCAACATTACCATTTAAATGCTTACAGTGACCATATTAAAAGCGATCTTTCGTGTTTCTAATCTACACACAGACTAAGTTTTCTAAAATATGGCTTAAAATGAAGTTTTGAAATAACTGTGTGTGTATATACAGGGCACATATTACATATAGTATATATGTACCACATGTAGCTATCTAGTTTTAAAGACAACGCTTGGCAAAACAGACTAATTATTCCAGAACCCACTCCCTGCAGAATTTAGTAATGTTAAAATTACTGTCACTAACCCCCTCACCCAAGCTCCTGTTCCATCATCCACCCTGTAATAAATTTCGGAGCTCTTGGTTAAGATGAGTATTTTTATTTAGAAATTTTAATGTTTCTATCAACACATTTTTCAAATTAGTTGACCTTTTTAAAATTTGCTCTTTATTGTATGTTTCCACTGCCATTTGTCCTTTTATTAAAGCACATTAAAGAAAAAAAAGATTTCCAAGTTACCTAACTTGTGCCCTTTTCCATTCACTGAGAGCACTGCACTTGAAGAGCAGCAGCACAAAGACGACTGGAAATCTGCACTGTAAAGATCCAGAAAATGCAAAGAACAAAGTACCTCAAGGAGCAAGACTTCAAAGCAGTGCTCTCATTAGATGAATGTTAAAACCCGCTCGCTCGTTGGAAGAACACTCAACTTGCGTGGATCAGTAATGCGTGCCTTTTCAGCATGACTTCACACACACACACACACACACACACACACACACACACACAGCCTCAACACTACAGAGCAAGGGCTCCCCACTCCTCCCCGTTTTCGCCAACCTTCAGGCTACTGAAGGTACGCTACGTGGTTTGTTAGCTCTGTACTGCGGACAAAGCCATGGGGCAGCTTGGCTTTTCCAGATAATCTACATAAATCTGGTGTGCTAACTTAAATCATACACTGATTTCCCCACCAAACCTGTACACCCTGAAGAAAGGCTTCTCTGCAAGTCCAGAAGTTCTGGCACAAAAACATCGGAGGGGAGGGGCGGAAAGATGGCCTCGGTCACCCGTCCCCTGGGACCCAGAGCTTGGTCACCTGCCAATAAACACGAACAATCCTTTCAATCCTGCCCGGGAGGGCCCCCGAAGGCTTCCTTCCCTCCCGGCCCTTCCAAAGGTGTCCAGTGACGCCCAGAGCAGTGACCGCCACCACCGCAGGTCCCTAGGATGCTCCCGAGACGCCGCAGCCGTGTCCGCACCACTCCATGCGCGTAACCGGACCTGTCAAACCCCTGCTCTCCACCCAACGGGAAGAGCGCTGAGGACACCTCTGCTCCGTGTGCGGAGTCGCCCGCGCCCCGATCCAGGGCCGCAGCGACCGCACAAAGTGACTCCAAAGCGGAGACTCAGGAGGCGCGCCAGGGTCGGGGCAAGCGCAGAGCCCGGCGGGTGGGCGCCCGCCCCGCAGGCCCCGCCACCCGAGACCAGGGGAGGCCGCACCATCTGCCCCCCGCCGCCTCCGCCCGCAGGCCAGGCCGGAGCGCCGGCCCAGGGCCCCGGCGCCCACGCGGGCCGGGAGCGGAGGCGCGCGCCGGGCCGGGCGGAGCCGCTCCCCGCCCCGGACACAAAGCGGCTCAGCAGGAGCCCGCCTCACCTGCAGCACGGGGCGCCGCGGGCCTTCGAGAACCATCGGACCCCGCTCCGGCGCGTGCGTCACAGCCCAGGCCTCTCGGTGCCGCCCGGCGCCGCCGCCGCCGCCATTTCCTCCCGCTCGCCGTTGCCTGGTCCCCGCTGTCAGGTTACTCCATTCACCTGGGCCTGGAGCAGCCTGCGCCGCGCCGCGCCTCCGCCTCGACCCCTCCCGCCGGCGCCTGCGGAGACTGCGCAGCGCCCGGCCCTCCCGAAGCCCGCGCACAGCCCGCGGCGACGGCGCACGGCCGCTTGGAGAATCCCACTGGCGCCCGCGCCCCCCTCCCGCGCTGCGCTCGCCGCGCGCCGGCTGAGAGCGGGCCTGTGATTGGGCGGGGCGCCGCGGTGAAAGGTTAATCCCGGCCCCTCGGCCACTCAGCAGCCGGGACACGGCGGCCGCGGGGGCCGAGGCGGTGTTTGCGGCCCAGCTCAGGGCCTGCCCGGCGTGCTGCCTCCGCGGCTCCGCGCGAGTGCGGCCTCCGTGGGCCCGCACACGCCGAGGTTGCGAACTCTCGCCCAGTCTGGCGGGATCTTTGACCTCTCGGAATTCGTCCGCGTCCCTCGTTGCCCTTTCTTGCGCCCACCGCTCCCTAAACGTTGCCTTTCTTCACAGCCGTAATTGTTCTCCGGGGGGCTCAGCCTCCTTTTGCCGCTTGTCTCCCATTTTTAAAAGACTTTCCCACTCTCCTGCCTTACCCCCCGCTAGAGTGGTGCAAAGGCCAACGCATCTGGGGGGACAACAGACCCCCACCTCCCACCCCTAACCCCGGAACTGGGACAGCCACATACTGAGATGGAGACAGTGGCCTCCCCTCTTGCGTAAATTGTTCATTTGCAGAGGTTGTGACCGGTACCACACCTTGCAGCTGTGAATTAAAATAACGGAGGCCAACTGAGTTGGCTTAAAGTAAACCCTATTAATTTATCCCCAAGTGTTGGCATCTCACCCAGAGGACTACCCCCACAGGTTTACTCCAGGCGAGAGGTGGTAATAGCAATTGCACTTCTGCTCACAAGAATTAGCACCTACTATGTGCTGCACCCTGGCTAGGTCAGCAAGGCTCAACACAGAGGCCTACTGAACCCTTAAAATACAGTGAGTCCCAAATGAAACACGGTGGTCGGAACTCAGATGTATGTGTTCTATACCAACAAATAATGTAAAACATCTCACTAATAATTTTATGTTGGTTACATGTTAAAGTGGTAATATGTTTTCATATATGGGAATCAATGTTAGTTTCATTGGTGTCTTTTTTAAATGTGAGTGCTAGAAGAATTGTAATGCTTCCCACGGCCCTCATTATATTGCTGTTGGGCAGATGGGTGTCAGCCTGTGGTCCTCACACGGACCCTGGGGAGCTGGTGCTTTAGTGCCCCCCACCCCCGTCTATCAAGATGAACAAAATAAATAACCTCCAGCAAGTAAACAGCTAGTAAGTCAACAACTGCGACTTGAACACAGGGATTCTGGCTTTGAAGCTGGTGTGAGCCAACCACCACCTCCGGTGCTCAGGTTTGATCACATACTCACTGTAAATGCACCTACACGGGGAATGTTCATGGGTAAAATGAGGAAACAGTCAGGTGCTCTTGGCAGACTTCCCTAAGAGTGACTGTTCTACGACAAGCACCATGGGCAATAGACCTCCCCAGTAACATCCGGAAAGGCTTCCAGGAGGGAAAATTTTGTGAGAAGGATGGCGTCTCAGGGAGGGGATGGCCCCTGGGATCGCCCCACAGTGGGAATTTGTGGGCAGGTGAGACTGTCAGCCCTCCTGCTGTCTTCTCAATCTGTCAAAACTAGCTGGGCTCCTCTGATTTCATCAATTATTAAAAACTTTTCATTAAATACTTATATATGGTTCATTCATCAGAAAACATAAAAAGGTTTACTGTAAAAAGGATTTCTCCCCAACACCTGTCCCCATGCCCAAACATGGAACCACGATTTTTTGCTCATTGTTCTAGAGAATTCTTTATGCCTGTAGAAGCCAAGACATTCCCTGACTTACAAAAATGGTCGTATGCCATACGCAATGATTACATCTTGCTTTTTATTACTTAATATATCAAGAAGATGTCTATTGCAATATACACAGAGCTCCTCACTATGTTTTCAATCCCCATAGCTTTTTATTGCAGGGATATGCCATAATTTATTTACCAATACTGTGCCGATGGACATTTAGAGTTTCAGTCTCTTGCAATTAAACATTGATCCACTGGGAACTGATTCAGCGTATGGGGTGAGGTATGGATCCAAAGTAATATTTTTTCCAGATGGCTACAAAGTTTGCCATTTATTGGCCATTTGTTGAAGGGTTTACTTCTAGGCTCTTTTGCTCCAATGGTGTATCCATTCATCCTCCAGTTGCTGGTTTGTTTTAAAGCTGGAGACAAAACCTTGTAAGGGACAGCATTTCATACTTGATTTAGATCACTGAAGATCTTAGCACTAATATTTTAGCTCATATGAAGCAATAGTACAGTACCATGTGGTGTGCATTTTCTGTGGGCGAATTTTTAATTTCTCTTTGCCCTGATTATATTCCACAATTTGGTGTGTTTTTTTTATTTTTTTTTGTAGCACAAACCAGGATATAAATAGACCCTTGTTTATAACTCTGTTTACAAGTAACAGAAACCAACCTGAAGTAACTTAGCCAAAAGGGAAGAATTCATCATCAGGATATAGAAGTTTCTCACAAAGCCAGGAACGGGAACACGGCCACCTCTTAGCAAAGGACTAGAATGAAGCCTTGGAAAGCTTCCAGGAACCTGAAAGATACTCTGTGTCCTTTGATTTTTGGTGTATCTCTCTCTACTAATTGGTTCTCTCTGCTTTTCTATCTACATAGGAGATTATAGCCACCCCCATGCCCAGCTAGGAAGTCAGGTCATGTGGGGGTCAGAGCACAAACAAGGAGGGTAGGGCAGCCTGAAGGTCAGGTGGCCTGTTGAGGGGGATGACACACAGGAAAACTACACTGAGGACAACACGAGCCAGATTTCTCACTGTTGGTGACAGAGTGGTGAGAAAAGCAAGAAGCCTTGTGATTGGATTGGAATTAGAGGTATTGGTGTGAAATCAAGGTTTTCAATATAGATAGCAATATAAATAAATATAAATGTATTTTAACTATCATATAAGTGAGCCTGAACATCTTACTGTGCCAGAAAGTATGAAAATGTTTGAGGAATTATGGAAACATTTCAACAAGACAAAGCAGTCATCTTGAAGGGGCTTCTGCTGGCCAAATCTGAGAAAATTTGAGCATCAAAATAAATTATAATAGGAGAATATAGCCCATGTAATAAAGTACAGTCCTTGAGTTCACACTGATATTTTTTAATGAATAAATAAATGGGGAGAAGGATAGTCCTTAGAGTAGAATGCAGCCAATTAATTTGGAAGGAATGATGGAATGAAAAAAATCACCATTTGGCAATCACCGGACAAGAAATATCGATGTTCACTAAATCCAGTGGGTAGCAGTTGGACAAGGAATGAGATGTTACATAGGTCCAAAGCATCTTCCCATAAAATTCTTCTTTAAAATAATGAGAACTTCACAGACAGAATCGAGCACACGGCACCTTGCTGGAGCTTTCAAAGTTAGCTGTTGGACTGCTGGTCAAGATGGCGGAGGAGGCAGACATGGCTCACCTCCTCGACCAGCACATCAAAACCACAACTGAACTACAGAACAACCGTCACTCAGCATCATCAGAAATCAAGCTGAAGGGAAGTCCGACAACTACGAAATTAAAGAACCCACATCCACCCAGACTGCTAGGAGGGGTGGAAACGTGGAACAGGCTGGTTCTACCCCCATGTGTGGTGGATAGAAATTCGGAAGGGGTATCTTGGCAGTGAGGAGTCCCAGTCCCACACCAGACCCCCCAACCCAGTATTCCAGTGCCAGGAAGGGAAATCCTCGTGACTTCTGGCTGGAACAAACAGGAGGAATTGAGTCAGAGAAAGAAACTTCTTCTTAAAGAGCCCACACACAAATCTACTCAGACCCACTCCCTCTGAGCACCAGTATCAGGGTAGCAGCTTGAAAGGCACTGGTGACATACAGAGAGGAACTGAAGAGTCTGGCATCAAGGCAAGAACTAGGGGACAGGTTTCTGCCAGACAGAAAGGAGAGCAGAGGCCATTGTCCCTTTTCTGAACCGTGCCTCCATAGATCCTGCAGGTGGGTGCCTTACCTGAGACTCCATCAACCTGGCTAACACTGCCCCACCCTAGGGATCCCCCGAGATTCCATCCCACCCAATTTACCAGCCCACTTAAGTTGCTTTCCCATGTGAATGGGTGGTCTTGGCTCATGCTTCACAATGTCCTAAATCCTCTCAAACAAGCAACAGCCAGCCTAAGTGAGCCCCCAGGCCACATACCTCTTGCTAAGTGGCCCCAGGCCCGGCACTAGCAGCAGCCAGCCTAGATTCACAGCTTGGCTTTGCCTGGGAATCTCCAAGCCCAGTACAAGTAGCAGCCATCGCAGATTGCTTTATGACTCAGGCAGGATGGCCCCAGCTGAACACAGGTGGGGGCTGACCTTGGCCTTCACCACCCAGGAAACTCCAGGGCCTGTACACCCACTGGACGGCTATAGACCACGTTAGAGCACCACCATCCTGCCCCCATACAACTGATCCTCCACGGATGATGGAGGTGGTGATCAGTAGCCACAGCCAGTCCTTGCAGCTGACTGATCTGGGTAAATCCCTCCCATCAACTTGCCAACAGCAATCAAGGCTCAACTACAAGAGTACTTGTAGTTGATGCACTCAGCACTCACATTGGGTTCACCTCGGGTACCCAGATTGGGTGATAGGGGAGGCGGTTCCACTGGACCCTACAGAACACATACTACATTAGGCCACACTGCCAATAAACGGAGTCATAGCAGCTGTATCTAATACATGCAAATCAATACAGGAAAGCTGCCAAAATGAGGAGACAAAAAAATATGGCCCAAATGAATGAATAGATCAAAGCTCCAGAAAAAGAACTAAACAAAATAGGTATAAGCAATCTATCAGATGCGGAGTTCAAAACATTGTTTACAAAGATGCTCAAGGAACTTAGTGAGGACCTCAACAGCATAAAAAAGATCCAGTCAGAAATGAAGGACTCACTAATTAAAAAAACAATTTATAGGGATATAACAGTAGAATGCATGAAGCTGAGAATCAAATCAATGATTTGGAACATAAGAAAGCAAAACAACCAATCAGAACAATAAGAAGAAAAAAGAATAAAAAAAAAATGAGGATAGTGTAAGCAGTCTCTGGGACAACTTCAACAGGTCCAACATTTACATCATGGGGGTGCCAGAAGGAGAAGAGAAAGAGAAAGAAATTGGAATCTATTTAAAAAAATAATAATGAAATAAAACTTCCCTAATTTGGTGAAGGAAATAGACATGCAAGCCCAGGCAGCACAAAGAATCCTAAACAAGATGGATGCAAAAAGGCCCATGCCAAGACACATCATAATTAAAATGCCAAAGGTTAAAGAAAAGGACAAGATCTTAAAAGCAGCAAGAGAAAAGCAGTTAGTTACCTACAGGGGAGTTCCCATAAGACTGTCAGCTTGATTTCTCAAAAGAAACTTTGCAGGCTAGAAGGGATTGGCAAGAAATATCCCAAGTCATGAAAAGCAGGTATCTACAGCAAAGATTGCTCTACCCAGCAAAGCTATCATTTAGAATTGAAGGGCAGATAAAGAGTTACCCAGACAAAAAGAAACTAAAGTTCATCATCACCAAATCATTATTATATGAAATGTTAGAGGAACTTATTTAAGAAAAAGAAGATCAAAACTATGAACAATAGAATGGCAATAAATACATATCTATCAACAATTGATTCCAAAAAATAAAGTAAGCAAACAAGAACGGAGACAGAATCATGGATACCGGGAGCATTTTGATGGTCGCCAGATGGGAGGAGCGTGGGGCAATGGGTGGAGAGGCGAGGGGATTAAGAAGTACAAATAGGTAGTTACAGGATAGCCACGGGGAAGTACAGTACAGTATAGGAAATGGATTAGCTAAAGCACTTAATTGTGACTGGTGGATCTGAACAATGGTGTGAGGATTGCCTGAGGGAGTGAGGTGTGCTGGGAGGAGGGGGCAAAGGGGGAAAATCAAGACAACTGTCATAACACAATCAACAAAATACCATTAAAAACTAAATACAATAAATAAATAAAGTTAATGTCCTGCAAGGGGTCAGGCCTCCTTAGACTGGAGGGATAAAGTTAACTCCGTAGTTCCTGGCATCTCATTTTGGGGGGCGACTTCTAATTCCATCATATCCTTGTCCTCGGCACAGAATTGACTCCCTCAGGCATGTTTCACTTAGAGCTGAAGGACCCTGACCTTCAAACTGGGCAACACTTTACCAGGGAACGTTACCTAAAACCACCTCGGCTCTCCCCAGGACCCTGGCGAGCCCTCCTATGGGGTTCCAGTGTTTTTTCACTCCTACAGGGGAAAATAAAACGCCAGAAAGATTACTGTCATGCAGCAACCCTCTCAGTATCGCTGTGTGACTGATTTCTTTCCCCCTCAATTGAAATAAACCATTTCCCATATCTTTTTTATTGTTTTTGCTATTACAGTTGTCCCTGATTTTTTCCCCCTTTGCCCACCTCCTACCCCAGCCCCCCACCCTCCCCACCCTCAGCCAATCCCGAAATCATTGTCCATGTCCGTAGGTTATGCATAAATATTCTTTGGCTAATTCCTTCACCACCTTTCATCCAGTCCTCCCCAGCCCCTCTGAGAGCTGTCAGTCTGTTCCATATATTCATGTTTCTGTTTCTATTTTGTTTGTTAGTTAATTTTGTTCCTTAGACTTAACATATAAGTGTGATCATGCAGTATTTATCTTTGACTCACTGGCTTATTTCAATCAGCATATTCTCCAGGTCTATCTATGCTGCCACGAAGGGTGGGAGTTCCATCTTTTTTACTGCTGCGTAGCACTCCACTGCGTAAAGGTACCACAGTTTTTTAACCACTCGTCTACTGATGGGTACTTAGGAACTTTCCCATTTCTTAGTATCAGCTTTTTTCTTTTATTTGGAAAAAAATACTGTAATCTTAATTCATATTGAACTTTTACTCAGTAAACAACCACCAGGCAGCATTAGTACTTCTGCTAAACGTATTTCTAAAGAAGCTTGGAATTACAAAATCAAGTTCACCCAGATTTTTTTTTAAAGCAGTAAAGCAGAACTGCTGTAAGACTTTAAAACTGTTTTTAAGTAGTCTTACCCATCCCCTCTCCCTTCACTACATTCGCCAACCTGGACAAATGAAACATCCTGTAATTTTCTCTCTCCACTCTCATGGTACAGATTTTCTTCCGGCCAGTTCTCTGACCTTTCCCCCCTGTGATATGAACCAAGCAAATGAGATAAGGCAACTGCTCCCTGCTATGGTCTGACTGTTTGTGACCCCCAAAACTCATACATTGAAATCCCAAGGCGACAGCGTTGGGCGGTGGGGTATGGGGGAGGTGGCTAGGTCTTGAGGGTGGAGCCCTCGTGAATGGGATTAGTGGCCCTAGGACATGGATGCCTGAGAGCTTGCTCTCCCCTCACACCACGTGAGGTTGCCGCAAAGACTCAGCAGTCCACCACCTCAAGGAAGACCGTGACCACAGCCTGACCATGCTCATGCCCTGGATTTGGACTCCCAAACTCCAGAACGGAGAGCAGTAAGTTCCTGTTATTGTTGCCAGTCTGAGGCATTTTGTTAGAGCGGCCCAAACAGACTAAGCCATTACCGGTGTGCAACTAGTATCTGGGGTCAGTCTGAAATACCGCATGCATTAGGCTGCTGAGGCTGCCGTGGCAAAACACTACAGGCTGGGCGGTTTGAACGACAGAAAGTCTTTTCTCACGGTTCTGGAGTCCAAGGCCAAGGGGTCCCAGGGGTTTGGTTTCTTCTGGCACTTCTCTCCTTGGCTCACAGACAGACGGTCACCTTCTCCCTGCATTTTCACGGGGTCTCTCCGCTGTACACCCACTCCCCTCGTGTCTCCTCTCATGTATCCAAATTTCCCTTTTCTTACAGTGTCACCGACCACCTGGTTTAGGACCCACCCACGTTTTACCTTCACCACCTCTTTAAGGACCCTGTCTCCAAATAGAGTCACCTTCTGAAGTACTGGGTTAAAGCTTCAAAATGTGAATTTTGTGGGGACACAATCCCACCCATACAACCATTTGATGCTTCTGCCATCAGTGGGGAATCAGATGCCTGTAACTGGTCCCTGGAATGCCATCCCAATCTTAACACTGGTGGGAGACACCTTTTTGCTTATTGTCCAATTGGGGTCTTTCACCTAATAATTCAGAGGAAAAAGAGAGGCTCCTAGGTGCGAATCCTCTGACATCTCTTCAACCTCAAGACTCATCCCTCTTCATTCCATGAACCACACTGCCTCTAGGCCGATTTTCCTAACACTGAGATCTGATCGGACCATTCCGCTGCTCCAAAGCTTCAGCTGCCCGCCGTGCAAACGTTTTAGTGTGGCATTCAAGGCGCTCCGTAACCCAGCTTCCACGTCGGCCTGTGGCCTCATGTCCTGCTTCCCTGAACTCCTGCTCTCTGTTCTGGCAGCACAGACATCCTCGCTGTGAAAACACTCTTCTTTCCAGAGACAGGATAGTTGGGGCCCTTAACAAGTTTTGGCTTGTTACGGTAGTTATTATAACACTACTAGCATTTGCTGGGAAGCTTTCTTCTCTTTCTCTGTCTGGGGAGCTCCTCGTCCTTCAAGCCTTCCCTTGGACACACTTCATCAGGCTGCCTTCCCTGACTCCTGTTCCCCAAAAGAGCTAATGTTCCCCCACTTTGGTGTTTCCATAGCAACTTCACCTGTTGTGACATTGATCCCGTACATGTGCTCTTCTCTCTGCCTCCCCCGCTTCAGCCCCAGCCACTTCTCCACTGAGCAGAGCACCTCAAGGGCACAAATAGCAGCGCTCGGGTCTTACTCGACTCCATTTCTCCGAAGGACACACACAGCAAGAATAAAAAAGAAAGAGAGGGAGGGAGGAAGGTGAGAGGGAGGGAGGAAAGTGCGATGGAGGGAGGGCAAAACCCATGTCTTCATAGGATTCCCTATGGCTGACACACATATTCCCCCATGTCCAAACCTGGGCCATACGGAAATGGGGCGCTGTTACAAAGAACATCAAGACAACACACGGATACTGGGACTGCCCCAGCCAAGCAGGATTACAGTCAACCCACACTTGTGTGTTCTGCCTCTTATCTCCTCGGGCTCCATGTGCAGACAGCTTGTTGAAAGCGAAGAGTAAATAAGACTCTGCAAGGTGTTAATAGATAATGATAAGGTATGCCTCTGGGAGGTATGCATTAGTACTTGGAAAGAGACCTGCAATCACAATTTAACTTCGAAAGGGAAAATCACAGATGGTATTATTTCCAGCATGAAGAAAGCACGGGGGCGGGGGGCGGGGGCAAGGTGTCTGGGCAGGGGGGCAATGAGAGAGCAGGGAATCGAAGAAGGAAAAAGAAATACTTTAGGTGGAGGGCTTTCTAGACTCCACCCCCCTGATAAAAACTCCACACACATAGAAACCCCCTCTGCACACCCCCTAGGACCAGTCTTAGGGCTCCCCACCTTTGCTGTGGGTTGACTGATGGCCTTAACTTCAGGTGGTCATGGATCTCAGCAGAGGACCGAGGGAAGGGGCAGAGAGTAGGACCAGGATGGGGGGCAGGACACCCATACGCTGGAGCCAACAAGGTTCCCAGGACCCAAAAGAGGTAGACAGGCCCGGGCGTGGCCCAAAGACAGTCTCTTGGGTAGAACCCAGGAGCAGGGGCGGTTCTCGGGGAGCATCGTGACTTCACATAGATTCCCAGGTGCAGTCCAAGCTGGATTTTTGATTGACAAGTGAAAGTATTTGGATAATAGCTTTGGGCTCCCAGGAATGAGCTAGAAAAGGCTGAGCGAAGTATTCAAGTCTCAGCCTCAACAGTGGGATTTAGGGCTATTCTTGAACCTTTGCCTAGAGAGCTGAGGGACAACCAAGAACTTGGGTAGAAGCCCAGAGTCATAGTTTGGGGAAACAAGGCTGGAGTATGGAGGAAAATTGCAGACTGGTGGTCACACGAGGGCTATTTGACCAGCCATCAAGCTCAGAGCATCACCAGTTACAGCGGCTCAGGCAGGGCCCCCTCCCACCACCACCATGCCCAACTCCACCGCGGGTGGCTTCCCCCAGTACCAGTCTTGCACTTGTAGGGGAGGGAAAATAATTTTCTTTTTAACTTCTGGGTTTTTGGCCAAGACTGCTATACTAAAAGACAGATTAACAAGAGAAAAACAAGATTCCGTTGAAACACACAGTACACAACCCCGGGAGAGACGCACACACAAAGTAACGCCAAATGGTGCCTTAGAATCCCAGCTAGGCAGCATCTTCAACGAAGAGCAATGAACTTGTAGTGGAATGACTGGACAGAGGAAAGCATTTTTAGGCTCCCAAAGTAGGCAAACTTGGAAGGTGGGGGAGTTATGTATACATAGGAGAAAACTCAGGGATAAGGTTTGCTGGCAGATTCCTTTGGCGCTATCTCGGGGCTGATAAGAACGTCTTCTTTCCTCCCAGTACAGAGAGGGGACCTTTCACAGAATGAGCAAACCGAGCTAAACATACAGACAGACGTAGGTAGAGAGCAGGCTGACGGCTGGGGGAGGGATTGAGCAAAACAGGAAAAAAAGAGAAAGACCTCTTGGGCACGGACAACAGTGTGTCGAATGCAGGTGGCACGGGGCGGGCGGAGGCAGAAGAGGGTCTAGGGAAGATACACGGGGATGGAAAAATTTTAATTAAAAAATAAATAATTTTGAAAAAGAAATAAAAAGGAGGCTCAGAGTGTTTTTATTGTGTCTGCTGTTTCTTAAGTGCCTATAATTCAAAATAATCAATAGGCTAAAGCAGCATCTTGGGGGGAACACAGTGAGGTGGCTTCCCTGGAGCTTGGCTTTGGCAGTGCAGCAGCCAGGAGCACCCAGCACCCAGCATCTTGCCCCGTTGGTGTCTCAGTGCCTGCAGTGAGGTACCACGTCATGAACACCTTTCCCCGGCACCTAGAGGATGGTTTCCCACTAGCCTCCCAGCGTGGCACCGCAGCGCTGCTCCGTCATCCAATAAGCTGGGACCTGCCCTTGGACCACTTCTGGACCTCATCTCAGCCCTCTTTAGAGCTGCAATTACTATATTCTCTCTTTCTTTTTTTTTTTTTTTTAGATTTTATTTATTTATAGAGAGAGGGGAAGGGAAGGAGGAAGAGAGGAAGAGAAACGTTGATGTGTGGTTGCCTCTGTCGCATCCCCTGCTGGGGACCTGACCGCCCACCCAGGCATGTGCTTTGACTGGGAATCGAACCAGTGAGCTTTGCTTTGCAGCCCAGCACTCAATCCACTGAGCCACGTCAGCCAGGGTGCAATTTCTATATTCTTCAGCGTTCTCTTTACGTCTTACTAGTCAATCCCTCGGGACGTGAGTCCCTGTTATCGTTAGCCATGCTTTGTCGTAAAGCTTCCCCTTTGAGATTTCCCTGTGGCTCCTGTGTCCTCTGTGAACCCTGGTTTGTGTCAACTGCAGAGCCTGGGCGTGCACCAAAACGAGGAGTGCGGCCACGTGATGTTAGAGCGCCCTGGCCCTCTGTTCATCTTATTCTACCAGTGGGGGTCCTTAAACGGGGTCTGCAGAGAAGCCTTTGAGTAGAATTCATGGTGTTCGTGCACCAGGGAGAGAAAAAAATTACATGTTTGCTGCGCCTAAGCTCTAACTGAAATTCAGCACTGTCTTCCATCACGTAGGTAGGGGACAGGCACGGAGGGATGAACAGAGCCTGGGACTGCCACCAGAGGGAATCACAGATATTTTTGTGTCACATCGCAGTGGTAGATAGCATGACATTTTGTTTATACTCATCATGACTTCGGAGTTTAGTTATCACACTTGCTGCCACCCTCCTTCTCCGTGTGATAATAAGAAGCATAATGGCAACTGTTTTGCAACAATTTTTAAATGCAAATATTGTTGAGGACACATTTGAGAATTCAGAGCAGTTTCACAACACTGACAAAAGGGTCCAGGGCATAGGAAGTTTAAAGGCCCCTGCTCTATAATGAGAGAAGTGTTAGCCACACATGTGGGTAGCCCACTAAAAGCTTAGTTTCTCAGCCTCCTTTGTAGGGAACGTAGCCATGTGACCAGGGTTTGGCCAATGAGATATAAAAAATAAATATGTGCAACTTCTGGGTGAGACTCTTAAAGGAAGATTCTTCCCCTCCTCTTTCCCCCGCTTTCCTGGGGCTGGAACAGGACTCGGGGCTGGAGAGCTGGAGCCACGTTAGACCTGGTGGTAGAAGGAAGCTGTGTGTTGAAGACGACAGACCTATGTGGTAGAAAGGACCTGGATTCCCAAAACCTTGGAACCCCAACTCTTAGGTGAGAAACAGGATCTTGCCTCTTATTTAAATTACTGGCATTTGGGGTTTTATCCTGGTAGCTAAATCAACATCCTAATACAAAGAGCCTGTAGAATCTGGGGAGATTCTAAACGTTATTGGAAACGGAATCCAAATTGTTTGCAGGTGAAGCCTGCCCTCTTTGGTGAACTCACTGAGCTGAGGAAGCTGCTCTGGAGAGGGAGCGTGCAGGGGGCCTCACTTCGGCTCCCCGGGGGAGAGCGCTGGCCCATGTTCATCGTGGATTCCAGTGTGTCTCCCTGCCTTGCCGAGGGTTCATTCTAGTCACCCCTTAGCTGGATCATTCGAGCAATTTCCAAGTATGATACACATAATGCTGAATCCAAAGGAAGGAGTTTGAAAGAAAGGATTCAGTGATTTTTATTGTTCGTCCATCCATCCATCCATCCACTCATTCATTATTCATTTCTTCTTCATCACAGGGCTCCGGAGCACTGCCATGGTTGAAGATCCCCTAGAAACTGGGCACCCGATGGCGCAGGAGTCATGGAGTCTGCCTTTGGGAAGCTGTCAGGCCAGTGAGAGGGCAGGACACAGCAGCAGACCAGGCGCGGTGGCAATCTCACGCTGTGCAGCGAGCGGCTTGATGGGCCGACCTGGAGCGCACCACGCTGCAAAGGCTCCGGTTTGCGGGCTAATGATCTTACACGCAGTGCAATGGTTTTTCTAGCGATCTCTGCTATTTTGCCTCCTACGAAGAAACCTAATGACAGGAGTTCCCTAAAAAAATTATCTATGAAAAGCAGTACCTGAAAAGAATCATAAAAGATGACAGTCCTTGGGATACGTAAGAATAGTAACACGGGCAGTAACAATAATCAGTGACATGGACAGAACACGTTCAATGTGTCACGTTTTCAATGCCTGAAAACTCCTCCTCTGAGTGTCCTGTCCTGGTTAAAGATGTCACGCGGCCCAGTTGGGGGCCCAGTGCTGGCCATTTCGAAGGTGAATTTGAACTCCCTCTTGTCCTCCTGTTTCTGCCGCTCCACCTCCCCAGTTCTGATCCTGCTGCTCTTCCGACCACAGCACAATAGCTTCCTAGCCAGTCTCTCACCCGCTGCCAGCCACCCTCCGCTCTGCGTCCTGAGGATTGGTCCCTTGTTCTTGCCCTGCTTCCGAGCTCTCTAGGGCTCCCCAGTGTCTGCAGACTTTTCACCCTGGAGGTCAAGGTCCTGCAGAAGCTGGTCCCTGCTTATGTAACTTCTTGCCTCGCTGTCTCACGAGGCGTTAGCTGCACCAGGCTGCCCTGTTTCCTAAACCCGTGCTGAAATTTCACACCTCTGTGCCGTTGTTCATGCTGTTCCTCTGGCCTGAAATGCCCTTCCTCTCCTTCTGGGCCTTAGAAACCCTCCCATTCTCCGGTGTCGACCTCCTTCTCTGTGCGGTCTTCCTGTTCTCAGACCTGGTTCCCCACGGCTCCAGCCCCTTGCCCGCGGCAGACTGAGTGCCTTCTCTCCACATCGAAGGCACTTTGCAAAGGCTTTTATTCCAGCATTTTTCACAGGGCAAGGCTTTCACTTGCACATCCTCTCACCACTGGGCAGCAGTCGTCTCAGGGTCCCCCCAGCGCAGTGTGCTAGCTGGCCTGCGCCAGGCGAAACTGCTGCAGGCAAATGACCGCATGAGTCACAGAACCGTCTCCTCGCACTGTGCCCTTTCCCTGTCTGCATACGTGAGACCACCAGGGCCCTGCTTGCCTGGCCCCTGGATTTCCACTTCTCTCCCCATCTCTCCAACACTTCCCAAAAGTCCTTTCCCTCCTTGGCAGTAACGTCATCCTTCTCCAATGACTGCGGTTTTATGCAAAGCAGAGTAACTCCTTCCACATCTAAACCTCGCCCTCTGAGTCAGCTGGGTGTCAGCGACCGGCGAATGTCAGCCTGGGTCGGGGCTGCCTTCCACCTGTGCCACGAGGAGACCCTGAGGGCAGCGTCCTTGAGTTAATCATGTCAGATCCCTCCGAGTCTGGCAAACACTCTGAGCGTGGTGCCCCTTGCAAAATCCTGAATAAAATCCACAATGAATGTAAACTGAGATCCATACAGGACAAGCCCAGAGGCGGCCGATTCAAAGTATTTGCAGTAGATGGAGCTATACGTTTCGCTGTGGTCTGCTCGGAATCTCACACATCACGCGAAATGATTACCAGCCTGGCAGTTATTCATTGGACTTTTCGCTGGAATAGACCAAAAGCCACGCGACTCACCCGACCTGTTCACCCTCGTTAGCCCCACATCCTTAGAAAATGTTGTGGAAAAGTTTCCTTAAAAATTGTGCTGCGGTTAAAATCGATGGGTACAAATAACAGACTTCATTACGAGCCAGAGACAAACCCTAAGGTAAACCGCGGACTCTGGGTGATATTGAGGTATCAGTGGGTGTTCACTAGTTGTAACAGATGTCTCGCTCCGGTGGGAGGTGTTGATGGCGGGGAGGTTTTTGTGTCGGGGAGGGCAGAGGTATGTGGGAATCTCTGTCCTTTCCTCTTAATTAATTGTGCCATGAACCTAAAATTGCTCTAAAAAATAAAGTCTTTAAAAAAAGAGAGAGACACACACAATGTCTTCAACACTCCAATACATGAATTAATTCCATCCCTGCGTGTCAATCTCAGTAGCTGGGATGCGGCTGCCCAGGGCCAGAGAGGACTGGAGTGTTGAGATACTGCAGTCTGTCTAGAACATTCGAAGGTTATCAGGACCTTTCAACGGTCAGGGCAGTGGCGCAGAAAAGTCTGCAAGTGAGGAATGTTGGGTAGGAGCGGCTTTAAGACTCTGTTGTTTAAGAGGCAAAGACATAAGAATGCAAGGATCGGTGGTCACCGGGAACACTGGACCTTGGGTTCTTTCTCCGGCACTGTCATGGGCAGAAGCTCATTTCAGACCTCAGAGGGGAGCTGTTGGTATTTCCACTTCAGATTTGAAGAAACGGAGGCCTGGGAAAGCGAGGGGAGCTCTCCTGTCCCATTTTCTCCCGGATCCCTGTCTGGGAGCAGCCAGGGCTCCCAGCCCCAGGCCATGTTCTCTGGCTGGGGTGAGGGGGAAACCCCTTCTGGGGGCAGAGAAGGCGGGGTGACGTGGTAGTAAAGGTCTGGTAGCCCCGGGTCCTTCTCGTCTGCTGGGCGCCATGGGAATGAATTCATTTTTCCCACCCTTAACCTTCCCGTGGGTGGGATGTTGTGGGGGTTGGACGATCCTGTACCGGGTCTCTAGTTGAGCACCGGGGGAGGGCAAGCAAGCGATGGTGGCTGTGCCCCATACGCAGCACTTTCGAGCTCCTCCGAGCTCCTCCAGAGGACACGCTTTATCTCAGTCCTGTGTGCGTCCCCAGCACGTCTTCGGGACACGTGTCGCATGCACAGGCTGTCTGCCTCTGGCCCGGAACTGACAGCCCAGACTTAGGCAAGTGCCACAAAGGTTGCTAGTTTCCTGTCCTGTCCACATCCCTCCCTCTGCAGGTGGTTCACTCTGCACAGGGTCGGATCAAAGGGCATCTTTCCGGATTCCCTGGCAGCTGGGGTCAGCGACACGGGTTGGCAATGAGCTGACAGCCCATATGTTGTGCAGTTCTTCTGGAAGTCGTGGAGGCAGGGGCGGCCCGTTCCCATGGACCAGCACACAGACGTGTAGTTTGGAGGGACAGATACCAAGCTGCTGGACCAACCCTGGATTTGATGGTCTCTCTCTTCAGAGGTAAAAATAAAACTTTGATTGTGTTTAAGCCATTGCTTTTACAGAATTTTTTTTTTTGTCAGCAGCAGCTGAAATTAATCCTAGATGTTATGGGCAATTAATGGAAACGTGAAGATGTCACCCCATTTTCACATTTGAGGTTTTTGTGGCATAACCCCCTTACCAAAATAAGACTTAAGCCATGGCAACCAGGATTAGCCTGCCAGAATGTCAGTCAACTCACATCCCTCCAGTGGGTCCCAGCTCACTTAGTGTGGAGGCCAAACTTACGATGTCCCTACTTGACCTGCACTCCTTCGCCTCTTCCCCCCCTCCCCCCCTCACTGCTTCAGCCACGGGGGGCTCTTCGTCCTCCTTAAAAACATGAGCCATGACCCCAGTGCCTTTGCATCTGCCGCTCCCTTTGCTCGGAAAGCTCTTCTCCAAGAAAGTGGAGCTGCTTGTCCCCGCATCTTTCAAGACTGTAGCCAAACACCTCATTGACCTTTTCAGACTACTCTACGAACAGTACCTCACCTCCCCGCCCACCCCAATCTAACCTTCCTTCCCTGTCTTTCCCGTAGCACGCACTGACACGTAGCTGACACACTATACGTTCCACTCACCCTGTTTATGTCTATCTCCCTGCTCCCGAATGTGAGCCTGTGAGTCCAGGGGCTTTGGCTTCACCTGTCAGTCTATTCACAGCAGCCAGACGGTGCCTGGTGCCTCGCAGACGCGTCATGCATCTTCACTGCTCCGCCTCTCACTCGCTTTCCGTCCTTTCTTGCCTCACTCTTGCTGCCCTGGGACTGCACTCACACCCCAGTGATGCCTTTGCACACAACCTCCACTCAGGGTCTGTTCTCTGGGGAGTCCAGGTGCCCACAGAGACTTGCTGTAGGTCACACAGCTGGTAAGAGACCCGGGATTCCAACCCAGGCACTCGGACAGGCAGTCTAACTCCAGAGCCATAGTACTTCTGCTACTGTTATTACTACTGCTGCTACTGCTATTACTAGTGCTATTACTACTACCTCTGCTATTACTATACTATTACTACTGTTACTATACTATTACTATATCATTACTATTACTATTACTATACTACTATTACTATACTATTACTATGACTAGTAATACTAGTAAATTTTTCTTCTTGGAGCTTCACATGCAAGGGCTCAAGGCAAGTTAAAAGATAAAAAGAGATTGTTACAATCTCTACAAGGAGCTGGCTTCACTTTTACCCCAGAAACAGTACTCTTTGTCAGGACAAAGGAAAGATAGTGTCATTTCTGGTTGGCAGAGACACAAACGCACACAGAAATAAAAATTATCAGTGAGGCGGTCGGTTCATGAAATTTATACTCAAAAATTTTCTTAAGAATACATGTAATTTTACAAGACCATTCATCGTAGCACCAAGCCTCAAATTCCTTAATAGAAAACAGTCAGCAAATACTCCAGTTAATTTCCCACAAGTATAAATTATGCAAATAGTCATTTACATCTTCATTTACAGTCATCAATAAATAAGAGTACACATTCACACCATTTTTTTACAAAGATCCCCTTTTACAAAGCTACAGCTATGTATATACTAAGTAGACAAAATAACCCTTGTACCACAAAATAACATATCACTTTTTTCAATAGTTCTCTTAGAGCTCTCAGTAAAAATTTTCACACATTGTCCATTAAGTCTTGCATGGCCTTGAAAGAAACTGTAGCATTAAGCCTGATAAACATGTTACCGACCTTTAAAAAATAAACACACACTACCATCCAGTACAGTACACCCTGAACAAACCCAATTCCAGGCTTAGTGATTCGTCCCAACCATGTACAGGAGGGCAAGACCACTGTTCCAATTTCATGGAGTCTTTGGCTGATGTGACCAGCACCCATGCACGTGATGCAGGCAGCTATTTTATGGTGCAACTTCAAGGGCGAAGGGCTGGTCTCTTCTTCATGGCAAACCTCCCTGATCAGTGCCAGGCCCACCCCAGGGACATTCCACACCAACGTGCCAGCCTTTGGCTTAAGGGGTCCAATGCTGGACTGCAAAGGGCCTTGGACTCTGAGGGGACTTTCTGTGTCTAGTATTTTGGGTCTGCTTTTGGGGCGGGGTTGGGGGAAGGAGGAAAGGAACAAGATGGGAGGGGTAGGCAGGTCCGGTCAATTACTGCTATCTATTCCCACAGCTGCACACCTTGATTTGAAGCACTTTCCCCGGGAAGCTGCCCCCGATGGTGGCCAAGGAGACCGGTTCAGTTCCAGGAGCCCTCGGAAGCAGATATCCCGCGTTCTACTCCAAAATTTCACCCCCATGCCTCTAACATGCTACCTTTTATTTTACCAAACCTTCCTAGGCAACTGTCTTGGATACCAAAGCTGCAAGCAATGCTTTAAGCTTTGGAGTTCACTTACAAATACAGAGGTACATTATTTTAAGCAAATAGGCCACTTACTGAGATTTCATAAAAATAATCTGGGTTGCTAACCTTTGGGTTTTTAAATCTAGGACTTTTCAAAACAGGTCTTCCAACTTTCAGCCCAGAGAGGTGAATTCAAGGCGTCACTGCAGGTGAGCCACAGCTAGGAAGTGGGTTCCCGATGCCTGGGCCAGCTCCTGCTACTTCCGAACAAAGTCACCTCTCTCGGTTACGGACACTCCCAGCGTTCCCTTTAAAAAATGGCTTCCACCGTTACGTGACATTTAGGAATCCAGGCTCTTGGGGCTGTCCTTTCTCGTAGCATCGTCTGTAGAGAATAGGCTCGTACTGAGTTTTGGTGGGATTACTACAGAAGTGCTTGCTGTTACAGGAGGAATAAACTTATCAAAACCTTTTCCTATTTTTTTTTTTGCAACAATGCAAAAATCACCACTTTTAAACTTAAAGGGAAAGTTATGATCCCCATCTCAGACCAGCCAGTTAGGACTTCATCCAAGCAATCCACATTCGTGGTCCCACTTCAACTGTGGGATGCCCGGCCCAATGGAATGGATGTCCTCTGAGAGAGAGAGCCAAACATCCTACTCAGAAGAGCCCCTGTTAGTGGTGGAGGGGGGAGTGGTAGGGGGCGTGGCAGGATGCAGACTTCACTGAAGTCCCTGAAATCTTTGATGTTGAACACCGAGATTTTACTATGACAGGCCCTGCTGAGGCATGTGGTGGCAAATTCACCACCACAGGCTGAAACAGGAATCTGGGGCCTCCTCCGTCACTGTCATGTGAGTACTAAGGAGGTATTTAAGCAGTCTGGATAGGGGTTGGGGACCAGGGTGTGCAGAAACGTGGGGACAACAGGTGCATGGTGGGGAACTGCAGGGCGCCTCGTGAGGTTTGCCCTCTGCTCACCTCTGAGAATTTCCACCCACCACTTGCCCAGGAGGCCAAAGTCACTGAGAATCAGAATCTCATTAGGGCACAGCTTTATTTGCTCAGCAATGATGTCTAGGGTGAAGACTAGCACCTGAAAATGAGCCCCGTGTTCCCAGGCCTGCCATGTCCTCGCCCCGTGACCTCGCTCTCTTTCCTTCCCGTGCTTTGGTTTCTGCTCTGGGCTAACCACCTCCCGCGCTTGTTGTAAGGGTCCGATGAATTAGTGGGCACACAATAGCTTCAACTTCTTCTTGTAAAAGGCGCAGGTTAGATCTGACCCCCAGCAGCTGGCCAGATAAGGGTGGGTTGGGGAGAGGTTAGGAGGGGCCACGAAAACGGAATGCCAAGGAAGCGGGTATTCGAAGCCTGGAGAGGAGGGAAATGGGGACTGAGGAGCTACTGGGCATTTTACTTCCTATCAGACATGCCAGGGAGCTCCAGTTCATTCAGCAAATACACACTGAGTGTGTACTCTGCACAGAAGATGCTCGGAGAGCTTGGTTGGCTCACAATCTCCCAGCTACCTGGTGACAGAGCCGAGATACGAACTGAGCCCTGGCTGAGTCCCAAGCCTGCCCTCCTTCCTGATCCCACAAAATGTCCTGCAGAAGGAAGGAGTGACTTTTAAAAAATGGGTTCAGTTAAAGAGAGCCCCACCAGATGAAAGCTGGACTCGACACCTGAGTGGCAGGGAGTTTTAGAAGTTAGCGGAAGAATCAGGGCCAGAGACGGTGGCACTGTGAGTGCGTTTAAAGGCCATGTGCTCCAACAGCACAAAATACTGGTTGTTTTTTCTCTATAAACAAGAATGTTTTCTGGCTTGAAATCACAGCCCTGGGCTGGGAAGAACTGCTAACCTGAGGTGTTTTCTCAAGATCCTCAGAACAAATTGTAAACACAAGTCGGTCTTCCTGGCACCGTGAGGCCTGGAGGTTCCAGGAGTGGGAGGAACACCAGAGCCATGGGCCTCTGCTGACTCTCGGAGAAGCTGGAGTTCCGAGTCTCCAGGCCTTTGCCCCTTTCCCCGATCAAGGTTGCTCTGAGTTCAGGCCCACGCACAGCGGTGGGGAAGTGACAAGGCCTTAAGGTCACTGTGTCACTTTGAAACACCAAGAGCAAGGAGGGCCGAGTGCTTGGGTGGAGCGTGAAGACATGGTCGTATCTGATGGGAATGAAAGATTCCGGATGCAATTCACACAAAGTTCTTCTCGTTTCACATGAAGCGATTCACGCTTCTCGTGCATGGGGTTCACCTCCCTGCGCAGCTGACTTGTTCACACATACACCCGCGAGAGGCAGCGTGGAACAGATCCTTGGAGCTCAGCGTCCAGCACAGAAGCTACGTCATTTCTTGGCTCCCTCACACTGGCTGACTGTTAAGGCAAACTGCAGCAATTTCTAGCAAATGAGCATGATATCACCCATGCCAGCTCACAGCTGTCACCCACCCTCCCCGGCACCTGGACCTCGTCACCGGAGCAGCCCCACTCTCAAGCCAGATGGGCCAGAGGAGGCACATGCTCTTCGTGGGGGCTCTAGACGGCGGGGCAGGCCCAGGGCTTTAAATCTTCCTGGAAGGTAGTTTCAGCAGGGACTATGCAATGTCGGGACCAGGAGAGCTTTGTGCTGGCTTCCCGGCAAGAGGATCACCAAGAAGGTTCTGAGAAGCCACATTGGCCTGAAGCTCTGACACAGCCCACTTTGGGGGCTTTGGGTGGTAAAGCTGACTGTGGGTGGGTCCCTGGGCAGAGGTCCCTGAGAGAGGTCTCCAAGCAGAGAGGAGAGAGGCCATGTCTCAGAACTCCAGTGGGGTTTCTGAAGACCTTCTGGACACTCGAGAAAAACCGAGCTTGCATGAAAGAGTTCATAGGACCACAGTCCAATGACAGAATCACACAGACCAGTTCTTACCCAGAAGCTGTGATGCATTGTCATGAGTAAGACCCGTTCTTCCCTCGGTCACTCTGGCTTGTGTTTGAGAGGTTCGCCCTAGACTGTTCTGAGTCCTTGGTCAGAAGGGGAGGGCAGGTAAGCTTCAGGGCTGGGGGCTGCAGTTTTTTAGAAAACCTAACTGGGAACCTGGCTGTCCCTCCAGGGGGCAGCTACTAGCAGTGTGACTATCATCTCCATGTCCCGATCTTGCTTTCTCATTTCTTAAACGAGGTGCTGGACCCTCACATGGTGCCTGAGGCTATCGAATAATCTGTACTTTTGAGGATGGACTCTACAGATGCCTCCAAGTGCTTCTGCCTCCCAACATTCTGCCTAAGAGCAGGCAGGCACTGCACGGAGAAGAGTCGGGGGAACGACGCTGAACCCCAGAAAGGGAGATGCAGTGTGTGTCCTGGGTGGCTGTCTAGAGGGCAGTGAGGACATCCTTCCCAGTGCCCAGTCCTGGCGGGTTTGGCCAGGAGGAAATGCTCCCTGGCTCCATCACAGGGGGCCACCCTGTTTGTTCAGTGGCCAATGCCAGTGTGGACTACCAGTTTTTGAATGAAGTGAGGGTGGCAGAGAAAACCCATGAACTGTACGAGCTTGTGGAGAAGTGGGAGATCTAAAATTTGTGGGGGAAGGAGTGGAAAAAGGGGGACAGAGAACAATTCTTTGAAGCGTGGCATTCAAGAGAGCCTGCAGGTGCTATTTAACTCTCCTGCACAGCATTGTACAAAGGTACCCAGAGGCCGAGGCCCAGCAGGATGGACATCCCCAGCCCCGGCTGGACTCAGGGCAAGTCCACAGACGAGTCCACAGAACACGGAGCTACCTAACAAAGCGGGGAGAAAGCTCACAGGGGACCTGTGATTCAAGATGGTGTGTGGAACACATGGGCTGCTTTCTTCCTGGGTGACGCCCCATGAAAAGAGGGGCAGAGACATGGAGGTCACACAACCGTGAAGACCAAGGGATGGGGAAGGAGGCGGCGGCAGGCGGGAGGTGCCGGGGCAGAGCTGCTGGAGTGAGCCGGGCAGAGGGCTCCTGCAGGGGCATGTGGTGAGCAGCCTGTGCAGCCGTCCCGCTCCATGGAGGGTCTGGAGGAGGTCCAGCCCAGGGACACCAGGCCCTGCCAGGCAGAGGAGCTGAGTGAGTCTACATACTGACTCGGATGGGACGGCCTGCCCAGAGCTCGGGAGCCGGACACTCGGCTGTGCGCTGGGATCTCTGGGCACCACGGGTCTGCACAAAGGTGCTTGGCTGAAGTGCAATGAGGAGTTAAAATCTCGCCCTTTGCGTCGCTCTGCAAGCCTTGCCCTCACTCAGGGCTGCGTCTTCCTGGAGGAACAGGCAGTAGGTACCCTCTCCTAATCAAGCCAAGTGCTTAGAGGTAGCTTCTGCCCAATGTGGGCACCTTTTTTCCTGAGTCATCCACCCAAGGGGACGCCTTCTTTGAAACTGCCCGAGGGCACTGAGCAGGCCGGTAGCAGCCCTGCGTGTGCCCCTGTCTCCCAGGCACGAAGTGGAAGTATCTCTGAAGACATACAGTGAGCCCCAGAGAAAAGGCCTGAAAATACTGCTATGAAAGTCCTCCCCTGAAGACTCCGGGTGCGCACCCGGTGACCCTACAGAAACACCCGCCACCTGCCATAACGGGCTTCCAATCCATTCTTTGATGCGTGACTCTTAAAGATGGCCAGGTCCAGGGGATTGCCAGATGTTTGAGAAAAAAAAAACTGTCACATGCAAGTCAGAGACTGAGATTAACTGAGAAAAAGGAAACCAAAGCGTAAGGAGAGCAGAAAAGGGCTCCCCAGAACCCCGCTGTCACCAACACCCACAGACATGCACAACCTGCACCCTTGAAATAAGGACAAGGCACTAGGAAACAGAAATAAGAGGCAAAAGAAAATGATGTGGAAATTAAAAAAGAAACAAAATATTCATCAGGTGTATTGAGAAGATAAAACTGAAAGATTCTTCCTGGTAAAAAAATAGATAAAAAATAGGGAAGATGAAAAATACTAAAGAATTAACCAGAGAGGTCCAACATGGGAGACAGAGGTGGTCCAGAGAGAAAGGTGAACAATCCAAGAAAACTGAAGACTGTCCCCAGGAGATTGGCACGGGGCACACCACCAAGGGTACACCACCCTAGGGACAGCTCGGAACACTCACAATGAGGGGACTGTCCATGTTCCCTGGGCTCGGGAATCAGAAGGGCATCAGAATCTCAACAACCACTTTGGGGTGAGAGGAGATGGGGAGAAGGCATTATATTATTTCCCCCTGGCAATTCTATCCCAAGCCACACTTGGGTAAGGGCAGGATAAAGGCATTGTAAGTTATGCAAAATCTCAGCATATTTACGGTTTACTCCCAGGTTCCTTTTCTGAAGGAGTCATTAAGAATGTGCCACACATTTGATTTGAAAAAAAATCAAATCAAGGGGGAACAATTGAACAAGAAAGAGCCCGTAAGCACAGCGCACCCCGCGGTTCCGGGTGAAGACGTCCTCACACAGCCGCACGGAGCGGAGGCGCACTGACACCACGGTCTCGCCGCACCGGCGAATCACGGTGGTGGGCAGGCAGAGCGCGAGCCCCATCTGCCACAACAGCCAGCCAGTGGGTGCTTCTGGATTAGCTCCGAAGATGAAAGAATGCACGTGTCACGTAGGAACGCACAGGTAAATATTCCAAAGGGCTGAAAGTGTTACTTCCAGAGAGCAAGACTCGGGGGCTGCTTTTCATTAAAAGCCTCGCAGTGTTTGTTTCTTTTCAAACTATGAACATGTATTGCTTGGATGAGAGTCTAAAATAAATTCTTTTTTTTTTTTTTGAAAAATTATAAGCCATGGGATGGTGTATCCAGCAGGTTTCTCTATCCACCGTTAATATCCAGCTTCTTCCTTATGAGCCTATACTCAAATGAGAAATTTTGTTTTTCCCTTACAAAAAAAAAAAAATCAGTTTGCTGCCAGCCTGAACCAAACGACCTTCCGGCATCTCGCCAGTCGAAGGTTTCAAACAATATTTCGAGTTGTGCCAGGCGAGAAGAGAAGGCTGTAGAGACTTTTCTCAACGAAGTCTAGACCCATAAACGAAACGATGAGCGTTTGGGTCAGCTTTCTAACGGAGGTGCACCCGGCGTGGTGTTCGGGTTATAAAACATCACACGTGTAATCTTTATCGCCTGTACCTTTGAGCTTTCCACGATGCCAGGGCGCTCACTAATGAGCTCATTTTCCATGGGACACTTGCCCTCTAAGAGGGAACCCCTCCAAGCTCCCGACAGCTTTCGGGCGGGAAGGCTCAGCCGGTTTTGCGGAGAGAGGGCAGGCTCCGCAGCCAGAGCCGGTCAGGGGCCGGGGCGGGGCCCTCGGCATGCACCCGTGCTGTGCTAATGCTCTTGGCCATGCTGCAGTTCTGTGAGCTTGAACTTTACTGCTGGAAATAAGGGAGTCCTTGGCTTGCTGAGAGGGGAATGCAACTCCTGGAGCGAGAGCAATGCTGGCAGGTCAGCCCACAAGCTGTCAGAGCTGTCGCGGGTCCCCCAGACCGACAGGGGACGAGCCTGAAAGTGAACATGACTTTGTGGGGAAATGGGAGAACAAAGCGGGGTTGAAGACTGGCATAAAAACTGTTTTTCTGCAATGAGGCTGTTTTTATCTAATGATTTTATCTTTTTTTTTTCCGGGACATCCATGGGCACAACGGAAGTTCCCTAAATGTGGTGAGAGCTCTGGACTGGGCGCTCCGTAGCCTGTGTGGCGGACGACCTTGGATGCCCCACGCTGCCACTCTGGGTTCAGCTGGACAAGATGCTGTCTGACGGTCCCCTCTGATCTGACAGTTGGTGACTTCATACGTGTCACCTAATTCATGCTCACTGCGGAGAGGACAATGGGAGGAGAAGCCAATACACCGTCATCATCACTGTGACCTGAGTCTCCACAGGAAACGGGGTGCCGAGGGAGCCCAGGCTGGAAGACGGAAGGGCTGGTACGTGCCTCTGTCTACTCACAAACTGCCTGCCTGCTCTGGTCCACTTCTTGGGGTGTTTTCTAGAAAGAAAGCCTTTCCAGGTAACCCCCTGTGAAGGACCACAAAGGATGCCTGAGCCAAGACTGCACCCCGCAGCAGGTGCGCACAAAGCCTTTCTCGGGGCAGGAACCTGCTGGGCCATGTCCAGCCCTCGCATCAGCTGGACTGGTCCTTAGCCAGCCTCTTCTGCTCTCTTTCTCAGGCTCTTTCTGGGGCTTTGCAGGGCCCGGAGGGGACTTAGGGATCAGCCCAGATGCCTCAGGAGCCAGTGACGGAAGCCAGGGGGCTGCCAAGGCAAAGTGGAGGGACCCCGGTCTGCCCTGCACCACCCAGAGCTCCACTTTTTTCTGTCATCAGGACTGGCACTCCCTGCCCCAAGACTTCATTTGAAAGGAGGGTTCCATTTGTGCAAAAGGTCTGAAAGTCCAGCATTACCGCAATTCAATCAATGCAAAAGTAAATTTAAAATGTGTCCCACTCTCCCCGCTCAAAACCCAAAAACCGAAAAAGCTCACGATACAGCGTTCACTTTCCTGCTTGGATTCGGCCATTCCCAGATGCTCTCCTGGAGCTGGCAGCTGGGTGTCCCTGACATGTCCCCCCCCCCCGCCCCATTGCCAGGCCATGCACGTGCAGGGACACTGGGCACCTTCACTCACATGGCCCCTCCTGGAGAAAAATGTGGCAGTTTTCTCCCCAGCAGAGGCTCTGCCTGGGGTATCCACCCTCTTTCCCATCGGGAGGACCCTCGTCGGAGAGGAAAGTAACTCGAGTCCATCCAGGACCTGAAGAACCTGTATGTGGGATGGGCTGAGACTGGGTTACGGCTAGAAACTAGTAACTGACAAAGCAAGGCACACAAGATTAGAGCCCACCCAAGGGTCCAGCATACCCCTGAGTGCTGAGTATGCAGCCAGAGAGAAAGCATGCTTAGGATTCACGAGAAGAAAAAAAAAGAAAGAAAAGCAAGGAGTCCAAGTTTCCTGGGAGATCCTCAACTGTCTGTAGAGGTGCCCTGTCCAGACCCCGAAAGAAAACGAAGTAGAAAGGTCTCCCACCCGGGCAGGGTCCTGTTCTTTTTATTATGCAGACACGCGCATCAGAGTCGTGTGACGTCCAGCTGTGGGAAGAGCAGCAGGCAGTACACCAGGAGCCAGAGGAAGAGGATGAAATACACCATGTCCGGCTGCTGGACAAGCTGGGTCAGTGAGTCGCTCTGCAGGCTGGCGCTGTCCTGCAGTGTGGCTTCGCCAGAGTGGTTGGCCTTCCTGCAGGGGCGAGACGTAGGCAGGGCTGTCACAAGCAGGCCCCCAGGGCAGCCGACCCTGCTCACTCCCCATACGTGAACATCACCACCCAACTGGAGAGCTGAGGGTGGCCCAGGGAGGCGGCCTAGAGACCACGTTGCATGTGTAGTCCCAATGTGGGGGGCCGGGGGCCTGGTGGCCCTGTGAGCGCTCACAATACTCAGCTCGTCCCCACAATGTGAAGGAGGGGCTGCTACCCCATTCCACAGGTGGGCACACTGAGACTCATAGCCAGGCGGTGGAGAGGCCTGTCCTAGGCCATGTAATGACTGTGACAGAGTGGGGGCCCCGGCTCCGGTCCGACTCCCAAGCCAGGACAGCGTCCTTGCCACCACAGTACCCTTCACACGGTTAGATACCGGCCATTGTATTACTGACTAACAGAGGGGACTTCCTGTGTCACCTAAAGGAACAGTTCCCCAGTTACAGAGCATTTGAAAACAGCCACTAGAAACCAAGACCAAGATAACCACCACCAAGTTTGGTTTCTGGTTGTTAAAACAAGGGCTAGATTTGGTTTTGGTCAGATTCCTCTTCCTTCTTTCATTTCACAGAAGGCAGTGTTAAAGTGACATTCAGCTCTTCTCTGGAGGACAGAGCCCAGATGGGCGCCGTGTGGCGGTGACCCACTGCAGCACCGAACTTCCACAAAGGGAAGGACTGGGGGCGTACTCTGACCAGAAGGGGTGCTGGGAGCCTCTGCTTGCAGCTGCACTTCTAGAAGCCAAGTGTGAACTTGTTGGGGTCCCTTGGGACTTGTGATGGTGGTGATGAGTCGAAAACCCCTTCATCCACAACTGTCTCCTGACCCGGGGACCGCCCAGGCCCGGAGCGGACTGCACTTCCGCCCTGCTCTAGAAACCAAGGGATTCAGATGCAATGGACAGGATCTCTTTCTCTTTCTTAAAACTACCCTGAAAGAAAATTTAAACTGTATTTTTTATTGCACAGGTAGTAAGTGCCCCCAAACATGGGAAACACGACTGACGGCATTTCTCAACCCTGCAGGCTCAATGTTCAAAGTTTCTATCTCATAAAAGCTGCAAGTGCTATTTTCCTACAAGCACGTCAAGCCTAATGGAAAATGTGCATTAATATTTCCATGTGACGGCAGGGGAGGGAAACCAATCTCGCCTCTTTTTAGGAGCCAGAGAGGTGGAATTCGAGGGATCACACTCCTGGGTGTTGGGCAATATTCTGGCAGAGGTTTTCCGTTCCAATAATTTAAGTCCTTCCAAGCCAATTAAAATCCGTGGCCAATTAAAAAAAATCAATAAAATTAAGTGATTTAGTAACGCTAACAGGCATGGGGGCAGGTCAGACTTGTCAGTTTTAGGGATTTCTCTGATTTTCTATGTCCTAAGCGGGCCGGCAATGCAGCAGGCCTGGCCTAGGCCGTCTGGTTCTCCAAGAATAAGAGATACTTTCATAGACTTCCTGGCATGTCTGCCTTCCCTCTTCTTGTCTGCTCTGATGCCATAAAACTGTAAGATCAGCTCAGTGAGCTTCTGAGTTTTGTACCTGCAGTGGCGACAAGGAATGAACGTGGTGGTCAGGCGGGGGGCACAGAGAACACAGCATCACATCACTACCTCTCCTGCCTGGCTCTTCCTTGGACAGACAGCTGATACACCCTCCCCCCCCTTATTTAAATGTGGTGTGTGACCCACACCCATCTCTAAAGGGAGCCATTCTTATTCCATCACATGCACTTTTCCCTCTCACTCATATTCCATTTACATCCATTCTCTCTGAGAGGGTTAACTCTTTGCATTATCTCAGACTCTCAATCTCGTTGCCAGCAAAGCCTAGCTGGAGAACAGCCACCCCCAGAAGGTAGGCTGCATGATTAGAAAAGAAACCAGTTTTTGTGAAAGCACACAGAACTCGGAGTAAAGCCACCAACCTGGTTGACATTCGATTCCTTCTGTCATCCTGATCGGCTGCGTTCCTCAATTGAACATAGCTAACATGATCCTACAGTGAAATTTATAAACAAAACCCCGCAAACCCAATTAGTAAAGATGAAATCTCTGAAACAGAAAATGAAACAATTTTAAACATACCAAGCCGAGCATGCCACGTTTTCTCAATACTGTAAACATCTAGTACCCAAGTCCAATTGCTAACCGGGGCCCCCCTCCCACCACCCGAACCAGGGGTGTGGACCACAGTGCTTTGGGTCCCAACACAACCAGGGCTAAACTGTTGAAAATGTAGAGCGCACCCTCCCCTTCAGTTGCACCTATCTTTGAACGTGATCTTTCTGGGTGTATGCACGGGGGTGGGTGTCTTGGATACTTTTTTTTTTTTTTTTTTGGTATAACAAAGAGGCCTTTAGGCTTTAAAATCATCACTTTATTTACATCCCCTATTGTCCAAATTGGACATCCGACTGGACTGTGCTTAACAACAAGATTTCAATGTGCTTGTCTTCTATCCAAAAGTAATGTTGTTGCATGTTAGTAATCTCAAAGCTCTGGGCTGGGGAGGAGGAAGGACGGGAAGGAACTGATTAGCAGAGGAGCGTGGGAGAAGAAATTCACATACTAACCGATTCCAAAGACCTATTGGTATGTCGCCGGATGTAAATGCTGGAGTCACTGTGGCTAGTCCTGGAAAACAAACACACATTTTGAACTGGTGCCACCAAGAGCTCCTCGTGGCTCAGCCGGTCCACCCCCTCCTGAGGCTTCCGCGTGTGGACTTCAGCAAACCACGCCTCAGACCCAGCGACGGAAATGAGACATTTTACCCAATACATCCATCCATCTGGGCTGGAGTGTGCTTACAAATGTTAGGAGGGATGTTAGAGAGACACATGGGCCCTCATCCGCAAGAAAGCACAGAGAGTTTTAAATAGAAAGGAAACCACATATTCTTGAAAATCATAGGGCCTCACAGTAGGAGGGAGTCTCTTTTCCCAAGCATCCCTAAGCCTGGGCACTTGGCAGATGTCCACAGCTAGCTAAGGTCAGACCTGGACCAAGACCTGGTACCCAACCCCCTTCCCACGGCTCCTCTCTGGGCACAATGCTGCTCTCCGCTCGTCTGCTCATCTGACTCTCGGCTGTACCGCCTCTTTTCATGCACGAGGAGGCTACTGTGATGGCCTTGTCTTTGAGGCTGATGTTCAATAGTTCTCTGACCTTCTACTAGAGCTGGCTTGCCTAGGACTGAGGCAAACAGGATGCAGCCAGAAGCCTGGGCTATCATCCTGGCTTCTTGATTAACTGGCAACCAAGTATTTCGCCTCTGATCAGTTTTCCTCATCTCTAAAATGGTTCATCATTCCCGCCCCCCTTCACAGAGCTGGTGGGGACGACAGTGTGATGGAGGTCAAAGTGGCCCCATCTGACTGCTAAACAGGAAAGCCAGGTGTTGGGTGTCACTGTGCCCTGGTAGAGAGACAGTCATCTCAGTTTCCTCCAGGGAAACCTCCTGTGTGGCATCCTGGGGTCCAGAAAAAAAGGCATTTGATACAGAAGTTTATCCCAAATGTTTTCATCATGGGCAGCCATGGTTTCCCTACCCACTGTTGTTCTTAAAACTTTAACTAGCTTTTCCTTTGTATTTGGCATGCTGCCAATGAATAGTTCCTGAGCACCTACTATGCACCAGGTGCTTGGCCAGGCCTAGGGGAAACCTCAGTCCTTGTCTTTGGTCTGAAGCCTGTGCCTGTTTTTGCTGGCTGGTCTCACAGCACAGCAATGAAACGAAAAGCACCCACAAGGAGAACAAACCCCGGTGTGGTGCCCATCAGAGCTGACTCTGCACACCGAAGAACCCAGAGAGGAAGGATGGGTCTCCCCATGTTTGTGAAGCTTCTGGTAAAAAGCACATTCCCATTAGGAGGGGCCACTGCCCCTTTCCCAGCATGGTTTGTTTCAGGTAGTTTCCCTGTTACAGCACAACCAGCAGGAGACTTCTTCTGCAGGTTTTCATCCCGAACTTTATCCTCTCAGCAAGCACTAACAAACGAGGGCCTACTGTGTGCCAGACACTGGGCTAGGTGCTGAGGACCCAGCTCCCCCAGGAGCCAACCACAGACTGAAACCTCACGTTCGTTCATGTATTTATTCCACAAAGAATTTGTCCCTGAATGCCAAGTGCAAGGCAGGGGCTGTGCTAAGTGTCAGGGCAATGCTGTGTGCCCTCTCCGCCTCTAGGGCGCTGGCTCAGCACTAGGTGGGGAGCCCATGATGAATAATTACACAAACAATTAGGGAAACTACTGTTTTGATAAGAGTAGGGACTATGACAACATATAAAGGAGGATCAAAAATAACCTGGAGGAATCCGAGAAGGCTGCCTGGAGGAAGTGAAAGTGAAGCCAGGACCCAAGGGGGCAAGGCAGGAAACGGGCAGGGGATGGTGGGTCCTCAAAGGGGAAGGGTCTGGGTGAGGGGTGGACATTCAAGGACCTCAACCAAAAGCAGGGGGCCTGGAGTGCTGGGGGTAAGAGGGGAAGATGACTGAGGGTGGATGGAGGTGAAGCTGGCAGACAGGTCACGAGGGTCCAGCAGGCTGTGGAACAACAGGCCTTTCTGCCTAGACCGACAGGAAGCCACAGGTGGGAACTGAGTCAAGGTCTAGCCAGGAAAACATCCTGGGAAGAGAGATGCCCAGGGCTCAGGCCCACTCAGTAGCCTGGAGCCAGCACTGACTGAACTGAGCACAGCCCACACTGCTGGGAGCTGGTGAGAAGGCCTGGCCCACAGGCGGGGCCCTGGGGTCCTCACGCATTCATACCACTGGGCACACCTGTGCGCACCTGCCTCCGTTCGGCATGCAGTTTCCACCTGGCTGCATGTGTCCCCATCATTACAGGAGAGATGGGAGTGGGGCTGAAGGTGGCTGCCGCCCGCTCCACGTGGAGCAGTCCGGGCAAGGTCCACCAGGCCTCTTCCTGCACACGCCGAGATACCGGTCTACGTTTCCGTCTCTATCCGCGTCTCACCTTCCCGGGGACGGGTTTGCTGCTACTTCCTGATACGGCAGGCAGCCCAGATGTCCCTTCGCCCCACTCCCATTTCTCCTCCCACCCTCACATCCCACAGACATTTGCGGAGCGCCCTCGGGGGGCCGGCTGCTTGCTCTGGCCGTTTCTCTCACCCGGAATGCCTTCTCTCCCTCCCTCAGAGCCACACCCCATGTCCCCTCAGCGCTCCAACGCAAAAGGCAGGTCAGCCCCCGGGCTGTCCTGACCCCCTCCTGTGGGGCACCACCTTGTCTTCCGCTCGCTCTGAGGCCCCGGAGGGTGGTGCTGTGCCTGAACTATGCCACAGCTGACCTCTTCTCAAGTCCCCGAGTCCAGCAGTCTCCATCCCGGAATGGCCACGCACAGATTATTGAGAACTGACTGCTCGGGGAGAAGCTGCTGAGCGGTCTGACAAGTGGCCAACAGCCCCTCCCCAGGTTGTGACAAAGTAGGAGACAGCCCCGGGCCGTCTGCCCGTACGTGTTCACCAGCACCTAGAGCACGGCCAGCTACACACCAAGACACAAATGTTCTCTGGACAGTCATGAGAGGGGCGGGAAGAGGGACTCTGGGAGTCATGGTCAAGGTTGGCAGTGGCCTTCCACTGTGCTTTGCCCCTCCCCATCCAGGCTCCGGACTAACCTTCCTCTGTGCCCCATTGCCCTGGGCACGGAAGCCGGGCAGAGGGGAGACAGAAACCTGGGCGCCCGCCAGCTCCTTCTCAGCTCTCCCCATCTGGGCTTCTCCCCACGCACTCCCCAAATGCACATCTCAGCCACATCCCTTTGCAGCTGGTATGGCCCACCCGTCACAGGCAATGAGGGGTCAGGAAGGGAATGCGGGTAGTGGGGCTCGACAGGGCTGCATCCAAGACCCCAGATCTGCCACCTCCAAAGCCAAGAGGTGCCCAAGCCCCCTTGTCTGTCATGGGGGTGTCTGTGAGAATTAATGAGGAAATGCACAGGAGACGCCTGGACACACAGGGCGTGTGAACGGTGACCACTGTGACGAGGAGTGACAATGGGGAGAGACCAGGGTCTCTGAGAGTCAGCAATGAGATATTTTCCCTGGGACAAATCTGGCTCATCCTGTGGCCTTGGAGTGAGTGACACATCCCATGTGCCCTACAAGAGTCCTGCAAATCAGTTCAAGGTCATTATCCTCCCTGAGATAAATAAGCCATCCTTAGTTCTTTAGAACCAAACTCACAGATGAAGCCATAATGTTCAAGTCCGAATTCTATGTGACGGAGCTGAGAGGTCCCCTCAGCACAGAAGCAGCCCATCCCTTCCAGTTCTGGGGATGCTCATAACCAGCCAGGTCTGACCTCTCCCAGCGGTTCCCTGGGGCCGACAGAGTTTCCGAGTCCATTGTTTTTCACACCCCACGCCTACCTACGGCCCAGCCATTTCTCTGCTCACGGCTAGTTCCCACTCAGGGGCCCTTGGAGTGGGGAGAGAAGGCAAGCTTCCCATCCTCCTGTTTGGCTGCTTATCCACAGGCCCAGTGAGGGGGGTCGGCTGGGGGAGCCCAGGAGGACAGCTGAGGATGAATGTGCTCCTGATTCTGGCACGTGACCAACTTGCCGGGAGGATTCTGTGTGAATCTGTATGAACGCTCTCACCAGGTTTCCTTTGCCCTCAGCCCACCCCTGCCACCCATCGGAAACGGACAGCACAGGGAACTCCGGCCGGGGCCCCGGGGGAGGGAACAGTAGGGAAATACCTGGAAAGGACTCTGTGGTCGCCAGCGTCGTCTTCTAGGTCATCTGAGGATCGAACAGTTCCAGGTGCTATAAATATTGAACTTTCTACGTGGTCCACATGTTTCTTTTTTTCCTTTTTTTTACTGCTGATGGCTTCTCCCATGACCTTTTCTTCTGAAGGGTTTGCTGAGTTTTCCGAGTTTGGGGACTCCTGGGACTGAAGGACAGGACAACCAAACACAGGTCAGCCCTTCCTGCTGCGACCCCCAGGGGCGCTGCCGCCCAGCTGTGCTCTGCTGGGCTCTGCCTCGGTTCCAAGGCCCAGCAAGGGCGCCCCTCCTAAAACGGCCTCTCCTGGGAATTCCTCCCTGTGCAGCCTGCCTCGGAAGGGAAGCCCACCCGAATTCCTGCCCCCTGCACGGAGTTCAAACACTGCAGGTGTGGTGAAAACAGCCTGAGGTCTAGAGTCTGTAGTATCTAGTTTAAAATCCTGGCCGAGCCAGCTATCGGACCTTGAGCGACTGACTTTATCTCTGATTCTCAGTTTCTTTGTCTAACAAACGGGTCCATGACACCACAGTGTTTCATATAGAAGATGTCCCTCACGTGGGCAATGAACCCTGGAAGCCAGGGGGGCCACAGGGCACAAACAGGGCCCTGGAGTCTGGAGAGGTTCATGCACAGGCAAACGTGTAGTTGGTGGGATGGTGCTTCACTGTGCCTCTGGCTGAAGGTGGACTGTGGTGCCTCTCTAGCATTTATGTGATCAGGAATAATCTTTGACCACTGTCCACACCAGACACTCCAAAACCCACCAGCAATGCTCCTGAGTGAAACCAAGAAGTATGGGAATTGTTGGAGCCACCTCTCAATAATTCCTTCAGGGGCTAGAAGAACCTGCTCAGCGGGTGCCAGGATAGGAGGGTTACAGTGGCCAGGCCGTGCACCCACGGAACAAAGCTCCGTGAAGAAATTAAAAACGCTCTCGGCAATTTGAACCTCCGGTCCCTCCTCCAACATCAACGGTATCATTCTGAGAGGTGAAACGTGGAGACAACATTTTTTTAAAGACTATAAGAACTTGCCATTTTCTAGGCTCTGTTGAAGATATATTTTTCTTTTTTAAAGGAGGGCCAGATACCAGAGAAATGGTCCATCCAGCACTGTCTTGTCTGCCTGGAGGTCAGACTCACAGACCTCGCCTGTCATTCCAGGCTGTACCCCTCCTTCTGCGTCCCCGCAGGGATCCAGGCCAGGCTGCCCTTGGGGGCCTACTGCAAGGTGGGCTTGTAAGCAGCAGGCACCTGCTGGGCGGACTGGTGAGAGCCAGAGGCAGCAGATCAGAGCCGAGAGGTGCAGAGCACACAGCACTGCTTTCCCATGGCACCAGGGCAGCCTGTGCTCACCCCTGGCTCGGTGTGAGGATGCTCCCAGTTCCCCTCTCCACCCTGAATCACCTGTCTGCGTGCTGGTGGTGCACAGCCTACTTCTAGAAAGCAGAAAGGAGCGAAGTGCCATGTCTGTGATTCTGTCGGCCATACTCACTCAGCTGGGGAGAGGGACTGACCCCTAATTAGCCATTTCAAGTGACACGGCAGGCTTTCTTCCCACCACCCACTCAGCCCCCCTTCTTTTGTCCTAAAAGAGGTTTTTGGCCCATAATGTCGCATAGAATCATCCCAGTTGCTGTCATGGTCCCCCAACCTGAAGACCCCAAGACCTGAGCTCACTGAGGGACATTTCTGACCCCTGGATCTTGGGTACAGTTGGCTTCCAACAAGCCTACAGAGAGTGTGCATGGGGAGATGGGGGGATGATGGGGGGACCGGGACTGGGCTCCTCTGCGTGCAGGCAAAAGGGAAAGACAGCAGGTGGGCCCCGGCCCCTGTGGAACTACCCGGCCCTCCATCCAAAGATGAACATAGAGTGACTGGCCCCCACCCCAGAGGGCCCAGTGGTCCTGTCACACTTGCCCCCTAGGCTGTTACCGCCTGAGACTTCTGCTCCCAGCAGCGACCCTGGCAGCTCTGTGCTGCCGTCCAGAGTTGACAAACTGATCGAAGCGAGCTGCCTCAGCTGGCCTGTCTAAACCCCAAGTGTCTCCTAAGGCTGCCCAGACTCCCCTCCCTCCCATAGGCCTCTGGGCTGCCAGCCTTCGCATTGCCCTGAGCACCCTGGGCCTTTCCCTCAGCTCGGTCCCTCTACTGCCATGAGCCAGAGCGTCGCCATTTGCCTTGGTGTCCTTACGCCCCCAAATCATCACGCAATACACCTTTGATTTCTACTTCACAGGCCCTGCCAGGCCGGTCTCTAGGGTCTGAACCTTAATATACCAGTGCTCACCCTCTGCCTGGGAGAGAAAATCACAACCCAGGAAACCCAGCTAAGCACTAGGGTAGGAAGGAAGAAGATTTATTTGCTCCAGAGGAGCTGGGAAGGCTCCTGGGAGGAGGTGCCATTTGCATGAGGTATTGAAGTTAGGTAAACACTTGCCAAGAGGAGGGTGGAAGGTGCTGGGACCAGATCAACCAAAGCCTGGAGGCAGAGGAGAGACAGGGTATCCAGGAGCCAGGGAGGGAGCTGGTGTGGCTGGAGGGGAGGGAAAGAAGGGGAAGCAGGGGGTTGCGGCCAGGTGGGAGAGGGAAGAGTCTTAAAGGTCATGCTAAGGCGTGCGGACTTTATTCTGGGGATTAGAGTAGGGGAGCGACAGGAGGAGATTTGTGCTTTAGGAGTCACTGCCCGATGGGGCAGGGCTGCACTGGGGAGGCAAGGTGGGAAAGCCTCGGAAGAGCCAATGGGATGGCGTGAGGGGCTGTTGCAGAGGTGGTCCAGGTGAGCTGGAATGGCTGACGGATGTCCTCAGCGGGCCCCTGCACATCCCCCTCTCAGTTCCCATGCTCCGGCTGTGGGCTCCACCCAGCACTCCCTCCCAGCTCCACAGGCCGTCGACACGTGCAGCCTTTCTGGACCTGGGTGGGGTCTCCCTCTGAAGGACTCCTCAATCCCTCTGCTGGCCCCGTCTCTTATGTCTGATGCCATGGTCCCTTCTAGCACAGTTCCTGGGCACCCAGCATTGAACGCCGAAGGCAGGTTCTTCTTTTTGTCCGGCTCACTTTGCACACTACCTGGCACAGGCTAGACTGAGTGCACAGGTGGGCTTGCCTGGGGGCCCTTCTCCTCCCAGGCTAGCTCGCCCCGGGTGCCCTGTGTGCCCTGCGCTTGCAGGGGCCCCATCAGCATGGACGGGGACCCAGATTCCCAGTGCTGCCACGGGCATGCTTATTGTCAGGGCACCTCCCGCTGCACCCTGACAGCGTCACACCAGGTCCCCCACCCTCTCCTGCACACGCCAGTGGCCCCTCTTGAGCTGCTGGGCCAGATGAAATGATAACCTCAAGTGGCAGGTAAGTGCATGCCAGCTGCTCCAGCTCAGAAGTACGTGTCCCCTCCTTGCCCTATTTACACACTCCCCTTCAAACCACAGGGGCCAAACAGTAACAGTGCCAAATAGGCAAAAGGCCTTTAAAAGTCAAGGCCAGAGTCAGCGTGAGGTCTCCCTTTGGTTTCCCGGGCTGCAGCAGGAGGCGGGGGAACCCAGCCTGCAGCTGTGATCACTATGGGAAATGATGACCGTGTCTGCTATGCTGGACTCTCAGACAAAACCTTGCTGATCCTCCTGGCCACGCTGTGGGCAGGGTCAGGACTGGGGGAGGCCAGTGAGGCACCCGGGGTACAAATTTGAAGGAGCCATCCCTCTCGAGTGCTAGGATTGCCCTTGCCTGAGCCTCAGTGAGCACCTCCTTAAATGTGCCACCCCAGACGTCTGGGAGGGAACCTATTTTATGGGAGATGCCAAGCTCTGGGAGGGCAGCATTCCCCATGTCGGACAATCAAATACCTGCTGACTCTCCACAGGGGCACTGTCCTCGGCCTCCCTTTGCTGGTGGTCCTGGTGGGCGGGTGGGGGAGTGGGCTCCGAGGCTGGTTTGGCACCCTCCGCGCCCCTGTCCAGATTGGGTTCCTTGAGGGTGGACGGGGGCTGGTCCTCGCCCGGCCCCGAGAAGCCGCAGCTGCTCTCGGAGGCCTCGGGCTTCTCCACCTGGGGTCCCAGGTCATACAGGTAGCCCTCTGCTTCTTCAAGGTCCAGCTCTTCGTTTTTCAAATCCTCCGTGCCTTCCGCATAAGCCTCTAAAACCGCAGCCAGGGGGACCTCGTAATGCGGGTAGTAGAACAGGTCGTGGGGGATGACGGAAATCTTGGAGAGGGGCGGGCAGGGTTTGAAATCCAGGCCTTCTTCGCTGCGATTCACAAGGGCATCCAGGCTGACGCGGCTGCTGGGCGGGTTGGAAGGCAGCTCTCTGCGGGGCTCCCGGGGGCTTTCCGCCTCCCCTTCTTCCTCCCCGCGTCGCCGGCGCGGGGATTTGCGCTTTGCTTTCTCATGCACCTCTGGCTTTTTATCCACCAGCACCTCCTCAGGGGCCAAGAAATAGTCTTGGTCTTCTTGCCCAGGGACCTTGTGAGGGTGTTGCTTGCCAGGCTTCCCTGGGGGCCCCTCTGAACCCTCCTGCTGGTGGGTGGCTTTAAGCCGCCTTCTCCCCAGTGTCTCAGCCGGCTCCTCCACAACCTCGCCCTCGGTGGATGTTTTCTCAGGGGGCGAAGGATCCTCATCGAAAACCTGGCTGGTTGAGGCAAAATCGGCTAGGTCGCTGTTAAATTTAGAGGCTTTTAATGGTATGCCTTCAAAATAGTCATCTTTATCCATAGCTTCTACAGTCTGCAGCTCAACCTTGATCTCCAAGGAATCAGCGACAACTGTATCCTCTCCAAGTGGTGAATGGGGTGGACTTTCCGTGTGGGGGCTGGCTGCCCTCTCCGATGCCCCATTCCAGGAGGGAGAACCCTGGGAAGTCAGAGAGTGACCGATCTTACTGTCCTCCAAGGGAACATCTTCTAGGGTCTCATCACAGGCTGCTTCCGGGACGTTGGGGACTTCCTGTTTTGGCTTTTCCTCAGCAATCTCCAAGACGTATCCATCCTGCTTCAAAAGCTCCTTCGTCCCTTTGGGGCTCCCTGCAAAGCAGGAGTCTTGGCCGTGGAAAGTGCCCTTGCTGCAGGATGCGTCGTGGTAGGTGTCAGCCTCAAAGTGCACACTCTTCTTGATTGGCAGATGGTTGGACCCCCGGTTGTCCTTTCTGGATAAGATGGAAGAATCTGAAGATGGCTCATTGATGTTGCTGGTCTTACCTGGGACATCTTGGAGGACCCGGTCGATAACCTGGTGGATGACCTTGGTGGCAGTGTCCGACAGCACCTGGCTGGAAACGCCACCCAGGTAGGGTCTTGTCACGCTCTCGGGTTTGTCACAAACGAAGACTTTAGAGGGCGGTGGGTGGCTGGTTTCATGGTTGACGGTGTAGGCACGCTCCCCGTCTTCGGTCAGAAACAACACCGTGCTCTCCTGTTCTGAAGGTGTTTCTTTAATGCGGACAAAGGTGGATTCTATAGGGGCTTCTCTGTCTGAGTCCACAAAGTCCTCCTGCAGAGACACAGGGCAACGTGAAGTCAGGTTTGCGGACAATGGACACTCCCCTCTCAAGGAACAAAAACCAAAGCAGAAAGAGCCACTTTAGAACTTAAGCCGAGTGTTCTAATTGAGTTGTAGATGGTTGCAGAAGACTATCGTTTCTGCCAAAGTATTTTTAAAAATGCTGTTTTTTCAAGCTGTGGATACAAAGAACTCTCAATGAACTAAACTATAGAATGAGCCCTTCTGAGGGAGTAGAGATTGTCGGCTACTTCCCCGCTGTGGGCCAGTCTAGTCTGGGGACGGACAGGAGAGCTGACCCACCTGAGATGGGGAAAGCTCAGCCCCCTCATCACTGACTATGTGGGCTGGTATGACAGAGTGAATCCAAAGGGCCCCCAGTGCAAATCCAAACCTCCGTAGAGGCTGATTCTCCCACACAGGGACCTGTGCTGAGTACACGCGGCTGCGGGCCGGGCTGACATGCAGGGAGTGATCTAGGGTCACTGCTGTGGTTGGCTCCCAGTGCGCCAGTGGGCTTGGCGTGGTGACCTCACCCTCAAATTATCTGAAACCAGAAAGCTGAACTTAAATAAAACTGCAGCATATCCCTTACGGACTCCTGAGAGGGCCAAAACGAGAAGTTCCTCAACATAAATCCTTGTTTGGGAGAGGAATACATTCTCAGAGGGCAGTGGGGAATGTTTATTTACACAGCGCGTGGTCTAGCATAAAATAAAAACATTCAAGATACCAAGACGCAGGGGAATGAGACCCACAGTGAAGAGGAACAACAGTCATTGGGAGTAGACCCAAATAAGACCCAGGGTTAGAACTAGCAAATAAAGACTATAAATCAACAATTTAACCTATGCTATAATAAATACACCAGTAGTTCTTCGTGCTGAAGAGAAATGGTCATGGGTGGAAGCCAGGATCTGAAGGAGGGAATGAAAAGTACCTGAAATAGTAAATATATGGTCAGTATAAAAGACTGAAAAGTTTTCTTAAAAAGTCTTCTGACTGTCTAAAGCACGACTATAACAATGTATTGGGGTTAGAACGTGTAGAAGTGAAGTAAATGACAATAATGGCACAGAGGAATGGAGAAACAGTGAGTGGAATTAAACGTTTGCACATATAAAAATATATAAAATATGCGCTTCACTTGAAGTGCTAGAATAGGAATTCAAGGTAAACGGAGGTATGCTCCAGATGGGCATTATAATGCCTGGAACAACCACTAAAGAGAGAGAATGAGGAGAGGGCCTACAAAGCTAGTAGCAGAGCTAAAATGGAAACCAAAAAAATAATTGAATAATCCCAAAAAATAATTTCAGGGAGGAAAGACAAAGAGGCGTAGCACAGACAGGACCAATGGAAAACTAATCCAAGTGGCATTTAAATCTCTGTAAGGGAATGAAAAACACACTCATTAAGTGACACACTAATTCTTGTCAGAATGGATGAAAACCGAGACCTGACCACCCACTGTTGGTGAGAGACATCTTTACTAGCACATACAGAAAAGGGTGAAAAAGGATGCATCACGCAAGCAGCGTGTGAAAGCTGGCGCGGCTATGTTCCTCCCAGACAAAGCACGCTACAAGGCAAGGAAAGAAACTGCCCAAAAATAAAACCACCAGGTCATCAGGAAGATGCAATAACCCTAAATGTGTATGCACGTACAGCAAAGCTTCAACATACATGATGCAAAAACTGACAGAGCTAAGAAGAAAAATAAATCCACAATCATAAGTGGGAGATTTTTATATATCTCTCTCACACTCTTTGATAGGAAAAGCAGATAAAAATATCAGTACGCTGACAGAATATGAGGACAGCATGTTAACCCACTCGGCTTAATTGATATTTAAAGAATGTCAATTCTTTCAGTACATGAGACCCATTCTTTTCAAGTGCATATGGTACATTTAACCAAAAGAAACCGTATGCTGGGCTGTAAAGCCAGGCAGTGTCTGGAACCTGGACGGCCAAGGCTTAAGGGATGTGTACGGCAACAAACTACAGTCAGCGGAACCACTCAGGAACGGTTCGGGGAGTGCCGGGAGGTAAGCTGGGACTCATCATCGGAGTCCCCTGCGGATGTGTGCGGGCTGACCGCTCTGCAGTGACTCGCTGTGTTCGGTGACTCGGGATGACTTCCTCGGGTCTCATCTTGCTTCACTTCTCACCCCCCTGCCCTACCCGACCCCCCTGGGGAGACCCAAGTGTCGGATCTGCTGAATCCTGGCTGCGACTCCTACAAATACCACACATTTCAGTTTATTTCAACCTCGATCTGCGTCTTAAGGACTCGAGGCTAATAAAACGCCTGATGCCTAGCATCTCTGAAGTTAGTAATGGGCCAGGGGTATTACAAAATATTATTATACCATATGTTATATTGTATAATGCACACAATTACACAAATTAGTATATTGCACTACATGCTGTTATTACAAAAATGATAACAATCAGCACCACGTGCTGTGCATCAACTGCCAGGCACGGGGCTTGCATCTCATACGGACGTGTATCAGAGAGGTAAAGTAAGCACCTCAAGGTCACACAGCTTCAAGTGGCAGACTGACATTCCAGCCCATGGAATTTCTGCTTCTAACTTACTGGGAAGTGGTCTGTGGTGCAGGGACAGTTGGGAAACACACACACACACACACACACAGCTAGGGGCTGGAATGAAAGCCACGTGTGGGTTCAGATTCAGCCTTTGGAACCATGACCCGGGACCATAGAGCTCTGGAGCTGGTGGCCGTGCGACCTTGGAAGGGGCTTAAAGCCTCTGAGCACCCGTGTGCTCATCTATAAATGAGGATGACGAGGCTGAGGCAGGAGGGGCCGTCCGTTACCTGACCAGCCTCCAGCTAAGAGAGCAGCCCTGTGCCCCTGGGAGCATTAGTTCTTTATGCTCATTTTTTGGGTCTATTACTTATAACTACTTCAAACTGTACCGTGTTTGCTGACTTGCTCACTGTTCTCTCTATCAGAGCAAAATTACTCAAGGACAGGGCCTCGTCCACTTACTGAGTTTATGGCTGAGACCCCGAGCCAGCAGGAAGTGTTCAGTAAATTACCAGTGAATTCAGTGAAGGGCTGCTGATATTGTTGTAATTGTCACCCTCACTATGACCATCTCTGGGATGGGTGGGGAGCCAGTGGGGCCATGACGGCCTCTAAAAGGTCTCAATCTGCTCCAAAAAGAAAAAGAAAAAAAATCTGTCGCCACGTACAATCTGAGACTCCGAAAAAAGGTGTGTTTTTGACATCATCTTCTATGGTTTTCTAGGCTCTGATCAAGTCTGATAGATTGCTAAAATGTTCCCTCTGCTGTCTAAGAAATTAAGTAAGCGATCCAGAGTACATGCGAGCATCTTTTATAACCCAAACCAAGTCTGGCGTGGGAAGAGATTTGTGAGAGCAGTGGCTGCCTAACTTCCGTCCGGCTGCTGAACGTGATGCACGTCACGTGATTCTGAAATTGAAATGTGGCGAGGCCACGCTCACAGGCTTGAGACCAATTTTGGACCATCACTGCCCCCAGACCACCACTGCCAAGGCCCGGCTTTGTCTGGTGGAAACATGGTATCAGAATTAAAGGTAAGGAAAAGCAACATACGGCTTCCAGCTCCGGGAAATGTTCTAGAAACTGGGCCACGTACGTCACAATAGACTGCTCGTCCGGCGTGTCAACCATGATGTCTGTCGAGAGAGACACAGGCATTAGAAGGACACACGGACACGCAATCTTTGAGGGGGACCCCACAGACCACGGAGGTTTTCTCTTCCTTTTCCACGGGAGGAAATTTAGGCCCAGACAGGGCAGACCCTTTGACTGAAGGCAGATGAACGGAGGGGCCAGGATGCAGAGTCCAGGACTCGTTATTCCCGGACCACCTGCCCCTCCTCATTGCTGGAGGGAGCCCCCCACTAGCCCGCCCCACGTAGAAACCAAGGTAGCCAAGTGCCTTGAAAAGGTGTCCTTTCCGACTCTGTCACTAGGCTGAGGGGATCTGGTCCCAAAGGAACTTCATTCAGTGAGATGGTCACCACAGTGTTGCATGTAAACATGACTATTTCTGAAACAACCTCGATGCCACCAGTGGTAGAAGAACCTACTAACTTCCAGTATGCCACGAGGTAGACCATTATGCAGCCCATAAAAATATATAATGAACACATTATAGCTACATGCAAATACTTACGTCAAAATTAGAATGTTAAGTAAAAAAAAAAGAGGCTAAAACTATACATACACTGAATAATCCCGATTATGTAAAAAAATTGTAATGGAATGCACCAAAAAATGCTGGAAGAATGATCTCAGTGGTAGGAGTATAGATGTAAAATGTCTTCACTGGATTTTTCTGTATTTTCTAAGTTTTCCGCCTGGACAGCAAGTGGTACGCAGGTGACAAAAATCATTCAGAAGAAAGAGAGAGGGAACCACCGTTACCTTCCGGCTCCAGGAGCCTGGGAATGTGAAGGGCTTCGTGCGCGATGGTGAAGGCCTTCTCCAGATTCTCCCGCATGGAGTCCTCCAGGGCCTGCTTCATGTCCACCAGGCTGGGGTCGATGGCCTTAATCACAGCCAGGAAAGCCAGCCCACTCTTCCAGCTGCCCGCAAAGTCCTGCACCGCCACGCCATACCTGGGGAGAAGCAGCAGGGCAGCCGCAGGAGGCTCAGTAAAGAGAATCAGGGGTAAGGGGCCAGCGCGCAGCAGCCTCGCAGGCCTCCGAGTGGGGCCATGAGCGGCCGACCTTGCGAGGCCAGATGCCTTGGGCCCCAAGCCCCGGGATTGCGACACGGAACCATCACACTTCCATTTCTGGACAAACAGAAGAAAGAGGTATGGATCGTACAAGAGGGCAAAACAGGACCTTCTGTTCCCCAATTTCCAAACAGATAAATGAGCAAATTTATACCCTGTTCATCTTATCAGTGATATTTGAAACAGCAAACAGGAAGTGTCATGCAAGAAAGCAGAGCCAGAAAGTCCCCAGTGCACCCCTGGCTGCCCTCTCCGTACTTCCTGCGCCGTGACCTTGGGCAGGCCCTGTACCGCTCTCGGCCTCAAACTCCTCAATGGTGAAACAGGGATGCCCTGGCCGTGACCTCCCGGTGGTGGCTGTTGGGGAGTACTGGCTTGAATCCACAGGAACGACCACGGCAGGTGGACCCCTGCAGGTGGCCCACGGAAGCCCCTCGCAAAGTGGGAGGGACAAAGAGGGCTAATCCTGCTAGCCACGCATTTCCTTTAGAAACCATCCCCTGAGGCCTGCCCTGAGGTCTCATCTCCGTGATCACTGAATTCTCTTAAAAACAAACAAACAAACAAATGAAAAATCTTTTTTATGTAGAAACCACTAAGATTCCTAAGCAGCTGCAAAAGCAGAGAGCAGCACACACTCCCGGCGTGTGTTATGCAAGCAGGGACGTTGGGACCAGACTATTAATTAAGCCCCAGGCCTCATTCGGCCCCAGGAGTTTCCTTTGCAAAGGGGTGATATACAGACCATGACATGGTAGCACAAGTACGGAGTCCCGGAGCCCCGGCCACAGCGGAGAAGCAGAGCTGCTCCATCGCCCCAAAGACACCCCCTCCTCCTCAGCCCCCCTGACGCCCTTTCGGCTGACTCCTTCTCAAACAACCTGTCGTGATGGTTCAGGTTAATCGACTCTGCCGTGTTCCACCCCTCAGTCAGACTCCAGAGATCCAGCCTCTCTTCCCTCTTCTTCCCTCTTTTACTCATTCCCACACACTGGGGAGAAGGAATCTGATATTCGTGAAGCGGGCTGGTCCTATACCAGGCATGCTCGTGGGGTCCACATCATTTCATCCTAACTGTGCTGTAAGGCAGCGAATGGCGAACTACCAGCACGCAGATGTGGCCGGTGCGGAAAGTGATTCACCAGGATCTCACCCAGCGTGTACGTGGCATTGCTGAGGTGGCCCTGAGTTGGTGTGGCTCACACCGCTTGTCACATCCCACATGCTGGAAGCCCCCTTGGTTTGTATTCAGGTCCTCTCAACGGCTTCCTGCAAACCAAGGTGAATACAGTTTTCTGGGCACAAAAACTGAAAGACGTACAGCATTCCCTCTCAGGGGTGTCCAGCCAGCAGCCCGCAGGCCTCATGCGGCCCAGGGTGCAGTGAATGTGGCCCAGCACAGGATCATAAACTCACTTAAAACAGCATGAGATTTTTTTTTTGGTGATTTACTTGTCATAATGTATTTAAAGCGTGGCCCAAGACAAACTCTTTTTCCAGTGTGGCCCAGAGACGCCAAAAGGTTGGACACCCCTCTATGTGAAACGGCAGGTTTATACCTTGCATGCAACTTAATAAATGTTAACGCCCCTTTCCTTCACCCACTCCAGGACCGTCCTCCCCACTCTGCTTGGCAACAGCGTGGGGTGGGGGGGCAAGGCACGTGGCTTACTTCCTCGTCTTCCTCTGCACCCACGCCAGCAGGGTCCTGATGGCCTTCCTCTGGTCTTTCACCGATAGCGCCACACTCCTCTCTGCAGTGGGCGTGGGTGGGAAGGAGGAGTCTGAGTCTGTGCCCCCCGAGCCGGGTGACAAGCTAGAAGACGGAGAGTTCCTGCTGAGGTTGCCCGTGAGCTCCTTTATCTGGAAGGAAAAAGTCACTTCAGACCCACAGCAAACCCCGTCTGACCACAGGGACCGAGAGGACCCTGACTGGAGGGACAAGCTCGTGCAGAACTGGGTCCCTGGATAGGGGAAAACCCTTCCCAGTGGCTGCAGGTCAGGGGATAGGACAGGACCCATGGTCTCCTGACTGTTTCGTGGGGCCTGGAGTCCATGCAAAGATACTCCGTAGGGCAGGGCATCCCTTCCCCGGTCTCTCTAGCTCTGGCTGGCCTCTGCGCAGGCTCTTCCCGACCTGACTCCGCCTACCCCAGTCCCCTCGTGGGCTGTCCCTCCCAGAATGCATCACGTTGTTTCAAGCCCCACTGCCTAGGCTCATCCTGGTCCCATGGCCTGGATGTCACCTTCTGTCATCACTAAATTCCTGGCTGCTCAAAAGTTGGTTCCCATCATGGGGCACTTGTGAGCAATGCAGAAGCCTGGGCCCTGCCCCAGAACCCGCAGAATCAGAGTCAGAATCTGCACTTCAGCATCACCTCCCGGTGGTTCGTGTGCACAGTCAAGTCCGAGATGCTCCGGTCTAACACGCTCCTACTCACCCTTCAAAACCCAGCTCTGATGTCACTTCCTGCAGAAAGTTTTCCTCACTCCCCTCTTCCCCTGAGGTCATTGCCTTTGCTCAGTGCTCTTACAACACTCTGCTTATAACTCGACCATGGCCTGCAGCACAGAGCTCTGTAATATGGGGCTGATTTACCTGTGACCCCAGAGAGCCATGAACGCAGGACTTTGCATGTGCAGAGCCTGACCCACAGGAGAAGCTCAACAGACGTTATACTCAATGAATGAATGAAGGTCTGGGGGCACGTCAAGCGTTGACCTTCTACACATGCTCAGGAACCTCCAGCATGCATCAGGGGACTGAATAACGACCACCAGTAACAGAAGCCTGTACTGAACAGCCCAGGTGGCCATGGGCTGTCCCACACAGCATCTCCACATGCTCACCCTATATTACAACTCCTCTTCCAGATGTGGAAACTGAGGCTCAGGATGAATGCCTCTGGTTTTTGAAGTTTGAGGCTCACCAAGAACTACGTCTGTTGTCCCCAAACTGTGTCTGTGCTCACCCTTCCCTGAAATGCAAACATTGAGCCAAAGCCCCCACCAAATCACCTCCATGCAGACCAATTTTACTCTTGGGCGGGGGGGGGGGGCAATTAAATAATGAGCCATGATGTTCTATTCCAAAAGAGGGGGATTTAAGAAGATCAAAACATCAGCTTACTCCCTGCTATCAGGGAAAAGAACTGGCGTGCGATTTTAAATGCCGCCTTCACGCCTCAACCACAGATCCCGTCTGTCTCCATAACACCTGCGTCTCCAAACACAGGCTGACGTTGCTAAGGCGTCCCCTGTCACACACGCGTCTTCCTACAGCTCTTTCAGACAAGCCCTTTAATCATCGCTGACAAACACGAGTCATTTTAGGAAAGTAACTCTACCCAGTTCAGTTTTTGGATGTATGTCCCCTAGTTCTTGTGACACTGTAGAATGAAATTACTGTTGGAAGTAAATATTTAATTCTTTAATTCTCAAGAGAATACACAGACTCTTCTGGACAGAGCTCCCACCTCTTTTAAAATCACAGGGAGGCAAACCTCTAGCGACCAGAGCCCTTCAGCTCTTTTTCAGGAAAAAGCAAAGTCAAACGTCAGTCAGAAATGGAATCTCACAGCCGCCCTTGACCTGCCCCACTCCACTCTGTTGGCCCTCAGGGGACACAGGGGGACCATGGCTGTATGTCACAGGAAGGAAATGGTCTTACCTGGAAGAAGAGAATTATGTTCCATATCAGCCCGAGAACCAGTGAGGGGTTGCCATCCGCTATTTCTGCCGCGTCTATGCTAACCAGTTTTACCTGCAGAGAAGACGTTTACGAGCTTAACCGGGGGGGGGGGGGGGGGG